>CP092871.1:577366-656106 GCA_030710605.1 Cordylochernes scorpioides | reverse complement strand
CAAGAGTAAGCAAACATCCACTTATGACTGATAAGCTCATCACTTAAAAAAAACTAATATATCTTTCTTCTTCTTTCTTATCTCCACTTAATCATATTAGGGTATCAAGCTTGTTTGGCAACCATCATAACTGTGTGAAGTAGAATGCCTTTGTCATTAAGACTGGGAGCACTATTCAGTAACAGGCAGACTTAGCTCCAATATGAAATGAGCACCTCTGACATGAGGAACAGACACCATGTACAGCTGCTTTTAACACAAGGTAATAAGACCAAATCCAAATAAATAAACAGTGTGCGACATTTCGGTAACAGCATTGTTACCATCTTCAGACAAAAGTACTGAATGAATTTTTTCTGAAGATGGTAACAATGCTGTTACCGAAATGTCACACACTATTTATTTTATTTGGATTTGGTCTTATTACCTTGTGTTTATAATCTATAATCCAAATTGTGCCTTATCAGCTGCTTCTAACATGGAGTACAAACTTATCCTGTATCCCTGGATTAGGAGCCCTTACAGGGTACTATCAGCAAGGCCAGTTGAGCCCAATTGTTGCTTTTTCGCTACTCCATGACAAGAAATGAGAAGAAGCGGTGTTGACCAAAGAACAGTGACATAGGGAGAAATCTTACCAGCCGGCTTCATCAACTTCCTCCGTTTAGCTTCCTTGCCTCCACCCAGAGGCTGCTCAGCAATTTCAAGGAGCTACACACAGAGTGGTGGGTGAATTACAGTAAAAACAGTCGCCTTCTTCTACCCACCATGTTTATCATGGCCTGTACTACATGTATTAGGGATAAGCAAAAAAAAGTGGGTGAATTCCTAGAGAAAGCCCTGGTAGATCCACAGAATCCCATATAGGCAAATACTGACCTATTTCGAACACATGTTGTTGTTTCTTATCTCCATGTGCAAAGATTACATGAATTCCATAAGTCCATGCTCCTTGAGCGATTTGATGATAAGCAGAAGCCTCTCCCAAAGGTACAGTTTGGTTCATCTAATGCAAGCCAAAATGTGTTCTGGAGCTGCAGGTGCCAAGCTACCTTTTGGGCAAGTGGGTCGACTTTGTTGTTATTTTCTATCTTCAATGGCTTGAGATGGCCTGTTCTAAATCTTGTTAGTGTTGTTTGATGCTGTCTATTTCTGAAGTTCAGAGCTCCTCCTGGGTTCACTCCACTGTACCAACTGTGTTTAGGTGGGATCCTCCACGTGTACTAGGGATAAGCAAAAAAACAGCTAAGTTGTAACATGTAAGTACAACAACCATTGATAAATAATGGCTGTGAGACACTGACAGGTATTACATACAGTCACAGGCTAGTAGAACCTACCAAGGTACATGATGATAAAATAAGCCAAAAATATAATGTTATCATCTACAAGGTAATAATACCAAATACATTAATGATGGGTGACAGCGTTGCTTACCATCATCAGGCAAAAGACACATATTATTGGCAATAGACACATATCAGTTTCTCCACTGATGAGCCAAGCCCTCCCAATATATTTTTTCATCCCAGTAAGGACAGTAGAAGTTTGTATTATGTATAAAAGAAACATTCGTGCTTTTAAATCCTTCCATTTTATATGTATAGATGGCGCGTTATTGCTTTGTGTTAATTTATGTCTAACTGGCCTTGTCTTTATTGTTTGTGGAAAAGCATTGCTCGATGCAAATATTTGAATGTTATTCTACTGTCCTAAAAGCTTATGTCCATAGTCTTCTTGAAAACCATTTCTAAGATTCCACCCTTCAGTGCTGCGTATATAAGCAGAATCGTCCAATACAGTATTAGAGCTCTTAGAAGAGGTCTGGTAGATTAAATTGGCGAAACCGTTGGGAGGGTTCTCCACTGATGAGCCAAGCCCTCCCAATATATTTTTTCATCGCAGTAAGGACAGTAGAAGTTTTTATTATGTATAAAAGAAACATTCGTGCTTTTAAATCCTTTCATTTTATATATATTATTGACTGTATTGACTCATCCATTGATGAGGTTTACTCTTCCCCGGCAAACACCATCAAAAGTCTCAAGCTTTACAAGCTTGATACCTTAGTGTGATTGAGTGGAGATAAGAAAAAAGAAGAAGAAGAGGCAAAAGACTAATTTATTTGGAGTTGGTCTTATTACCTTGTAGTTCTAATCTAAATTGTGTCTTTTGTATCAAATCCTCCAAAAAAGATCTCTGGGAAAACCCCAGGACTATAATAGAAAAGCTGAGACAATGGAACCTAATGGAGATCGTTTAAACGAGTTGAGGAATAAGCAACAACAACAAATTGTATTTTATCAAAATGTTATTTAAAAAAGAAATTTAATAAAGGTTCTTTAAAAAATTTGTCAACAAATCTCCGAGAAGTTAGTAGCTATGAGTCAACACAAACATATCACAGGAAGAATGATGACACTTTTAAATTGCCAATGAAAGGGTAACAACTGTGTTTGGGGCACACTAGGCAAATCAGGTTTGAGTTTCAGTTCCAGACTTAAGTCTGGTCATCTACGGACAATGACTTTCCAGAATGGTTGCAGGGTTTTCCCACTATGTACTAAGTGCAATTCTCAGCCTGCGACCCCAAGACATATTATTGACTGTATTGACTCATCCATTGATGAGCTCTACTCTTCCCCGGCAGACACCATCAAAAATATCAAGCTTTACAAGCTTGATACCTTAGTGTGATTGAGTGGAGATAAGAAAGAAGAAGGAGAAGAAGAAGGTTTGAGTGACGATCTTCCCAACCTGTACCATCAGGGAGGAAGCAGCCCCCGAGCATCTCTTGTGCATGGGGGGCACTAGAGATGACTTCCTTGACCCCTTTCAATCCAGCTCATTGGAGGCCTTTCATTCTTCAAATTGTTCCCAACATTATCTTTTCTAATTTCATGGAATGGGCCCAGAATGGCACCTGCAGCTCCAGAACACTCTTGCATTAGATGCACCAAACAGGACCTTTAGGAGAGGTCGCTGCTTATCATAAAGCAACTTGAGGAGAATGAACTCGTGTAATTTGCGTAATCTTTACACAAGGGGAGATAAGGTTGATAAAGCAAAATTTGGATTATAGATTATAAAGACAAGGTAATAAGACCAAATCCAAATAAATAGTGTGTGAGATTTCGGCAACAGCGTTACTGTTAGCATCTTCAGAAAATTATCTCTTCTTATCTGCTATCTTGTTTACACACTTGATAACAGTAACTATTTAAACCATGCTGTGGTAAAATTTTTCATTCAGTTTGTCTGAAGATGGTAACAACGCTGTTGCCGAAACGTCACACACTATTTATTTATTTTAATTTGGTCTTATTACCTTGTGATTATCTTTTCTAATCTGATTTCATGGAATGGGCCCAAAATGTAACTTGGCACCTGCAGTTCCAGAACACATTTTGGCTTGCATTAGATGCACCAAACAGGACCTTTAGGAGAGGTCGCTGCTTATCATAAAACAGCTTGAGGAGCATGGACTCATGGAATTTGTGTAATCTTTACACAAGGGGAGATACAACGGAGTACATTGATCAGGGGGCATCAGCAGGTCAAAACTGTGACTTTACGAGTGGAAGGATAAATACATACCTTGATGCCTCCATCTTTCCTGGCAGGCTGGGAGGTACGTATGCGGTTGTTGTGGGTTCGAGGAATTCCCTTGAGAGGTGCTGTGACCACAACCAGCAGTTAGCAAGGGAGAGCCAGCGGTGAGACAAGCTAGCACCTACTTGCATCATTCAGAGTCTTGGTGAGGCCTCGGCACCGGATAGGTACAGATGGAGTAAGGCTGGCTTTCTTGGTGAGGTTGTTGCAGTCTTGGGCTGTAGGACACAACAACAACAGCTTGTTGGTAACAGTCGTACAGTTACTCTACCTCTCTGTTTAGGTACAAGTCTTGAATTAGAAACACAAGGTAATAATAAGAAACACAAGTTGGGAAGAAGAGCTTCTTTATATAAGAGGACAATCGAACAAAATTCTGTACGAAAGCTTGTACGATGTTGTTGTTGTTGTTGTCGTGTCCAATGAAGAACCTCAGATGTCTCCATACATCTCTATCACAGCAGTCGTCTCTATCTTGGGTGTGTATACTGTATTGTTGTTGTGTCCAATGAAGAGCCTCAGATGTCTCCATACATCTTTATCACAGCAATGTCCTCTATCTTGGGTGTGTATACTGTATTGTTGTTGTGTCCAATAAAGAGCCTCAGATGTCTCCATGCATCTCTATCACAGCAATGTCCTCTATCTAGGTGTGTATACTGTATTGTTGTTGTTGTGTCCAATGAAGAGCCTCAGATGTCTCCATACATCTCTATCACAGCAATGTCCTCCATCTTGGGTGTGTATACTCTATTGTTGTTGTGTCCAATGAAGAGCCTCAGATGTCTCCATACATCTCTATCACAGCAGTCGCAATGTTCTCTATCTTGGGTGTGTATACTGTAGTGTTGTTGTGTCCAATGAAGAGCCTCAGATGTCTCCATGCATCTCTATCACAGCAGCAGCAATGTCCACTATCTTGGGTGTGTAAAGCTGCTGTTCTGTGTCCATGTCAA
Source organism: Cordylochernes scorpioides (assembly GCA_030710605.1). Taxonomy (NCBI): domain Eukaryota; kingdom Metazoa; phylum Arthropoda; class Arachnida; order Pseudoscorpiones; family Chernetidae; genus Cordylochernes; species Cordylochernes scorpioides. The sequence goes on along the minus strand of CP092871.1, from coordinate 651,538 downwards.
TTTTCTGCAAAGCTGCGGCCATTGCTGGGAATGAGAATATGTGGGTAGGTGTTAGTTCCACACCAGGACAGATAGCTTGTACCATTGTCCTTTTATAAAAGAAGTTCTTCCCCCTGACTTGTCTTTCTTTTTCTATAGTGGATAGGAAGATTGTCTTTGTCTTAATTATAACCAGGTAATAAGACCAAATCCAAATAAATAAAGTGTGTGTGACATTTCAGTAACAATGGTGTTATTGAAACATCATACATGATTTATCATAATCATGAATGGTTGCAGGGTTTTCCCACTATGTACTAAGTGCAATTCTCAGCCTGCAACTCCAAGACATATTATTGACTGTATTGACTCATCCATTGATGGGCTCTACTCTTCCCCGGCAGACACCATCAAAAATCTCAAGCTCTACAAGCTTGATACCTTAGTGTGATTGAGTGGAGATATGAAAGAAGAAGACATGATTTATTTGGATTTGGTCTTATTACCTTGTGTTCCTAATAGAACCTCCCTCTTCTTCTTCTTTCTTATCTCCACTCAATCACACTAAGGTATCAAGCTTGTAAAGCTTGTTGATGGTGTCTGCCGGGGAAGAGTAGATAGAGCTCATCAATGGATGAGTCAATACAGTCAATAATATGTCTTGGGGTTGCAGGCTGAGAATTGCATTTAGTACATACAGTAAAACCCCTCTATAGTGAACCCCAATGGGACAGAGCTTTTGGTTCACTATAGCCACGGTTCACTATAGCCACGGTTTGGCCATTTATTTTACTTTTCAAAATTTTTAGACCGTATAATTAAAGGACTGACATACACACTGGAAGAGGCTTCCTCTTAATAGTGGTCACTTTGTTTTAATTCCCTTAATTGACCAATTTCCTTACATTAATACTGAATAATAATAGAAATCATTAGATGATAGGTTCTTCTTATCATTAACATACATGTACCTCTATGTCTAATTTAAAATTCAAGACAAATCCTAGGCAAAGTTTTATTAAATATATATTCAAAGATATAAAATGATTTTAAAACATCATTATCACATTATATAAAACATTGTTTACTTGGAAAAATGGCTCTAACTCCTTGTTGCTTCAAAGCATTCTTCAAGCATTGCACCATTCAAATAAAGTTGGAGTTTTTCTTCCATTTCATTTTCCACATATTCTTTTTTTAAACCTGTCATGCAAAACATTGCTGACTTTAAAATCACCATAGTTAATGGCATAAAAATAGTTTTTGTTTGATCACGGGACCATTTATTTAGATTTTTTTTTTTTTTTAGCCCTAAAACGTACGATCGCGATCGCGGCAAAAGTTGAGGTTGATTCCTCTTTGTAACAATTTTTAATAGCTTTATATTTTATCTTTTATAATAGAAAAGGTATATTATTTTTATTTTAATATGTTCTTAACATTTTGCCTGTGTTGTTTCACTTTGAAAAGTTCTGAAAATGGCCTTTTTTTTTTTAAGAAATAACGCTTTTGTTTTTAAAATGCCTTTGTTTTCTTCATTTTGGAAGCCATTTGCATTTTTATATTTCAAATTTAATGAATGAAAATATATTATATTTAATAAAAGTATAATGTGTTAAAATTTATACAACATACAGCAAAAATAAAGTGCAAAATTCTCAAAACAAACAATGCCGCTAAATTTATTGTTTTGAAATCGCGATCCGCGAGATGAAACATGCTCAAAATTTGGTTGTTTAAATTTTTTTTTTAAATTACAATTCTAAGTTCGTTATAAGCATAGTATTTTAAATAGATTTTATTATTTTGGGACCGAAAATAGTTTCGTTATAGGGGTAGTTCGTTATTCTAAAAATCGCAAAGTTCGTTATAACGATGGTATTTTCAATGGAATGGAATTGGGAATCGGCGTGGGTTCGTTATAAGGGAAGGTTCGTTATATCCAGGGTTCGTATTAGAGGGGTTTTACTGTAGTAGGAAAACCCTGCAACCATTCTGGAAAGTCATTGTCCGTAGATGACCAGACTTAAGTCTGGAGGATTGGGAGGACAGAACCGGTGCTTGTCCCTCTCTCTAAAAGACAACACCTAGTTGCAGAGCCAAAGTGTCCTTTAGGAAGAGAAGTATCCTCTTATAATGTAAGGAGTGTTTCTCTTCCTTTTAAAAGAAAATTTATCCCAAGTCATCAAGGCTATGTAACCATGTGCTGTACTCGGTGTATACCCATGCAACCTGGGCATTTAGAAATGTGGGAGCCTTCCATGGTGACTTGCACTCCTCACTTTATTTCAAATGGCATGGTTTCAAACCCCGAGTCATGGTTGCTACCACCATGGGTGGAGAAGGAGGGTTACAAACAGCTGATTTTGACAACACAGCCAAGGGATCTAATCCCACATTAAACATGTTTTCCGTTTCGATTGTCGCTGTTTCTGCGGAACAAGTCCAACCCTAGTAGTGAGGGCAAGTAACCAAGAGGAACATTCTAAGTATAAAAGTCAAACTCTGCTAACCAAGCAGGGTTCTGGTACTTTTCAAGTGGAAAATTCAAACTGCTTTGGGTAGACATGTAGTGCACTTACAGTAAAAGGTTAACTATTGACCAGTATTATCATGGCTTGTTCCATGTATGGCAGGGAAACATCTGATGTCAATCCTGAGCAAACTCACATTTGTGGAGGAGCTCAGCTCGTAGGGCAGCAGACTTGGGCTTTCTGCGGAAGGCAAAGTGGCGGATGGGAGGTGGCAGCTGTCCGGGGATGGCAGGCTTGTTGAGGTAGGGCCAATCCTCTGGAGTGAAGAGCTGGTCGCGGCGCAGGGAGCGCCGTAGGTCTGATGTCAGGTCCTGGAAGATCTTGGCATTGTCGGAGTCCTCAAAGTTGGTGGTGAGGCCCCCGTTCTCTGGGAACTCCTTGAGCAACTCCCCCAGCATGGAGACCCATTGGTCCGTGTCGGCCTGTGCCAGGTCAATGATGGCCTGCAGCTCCTGGCTCCACTGTCACACCACACACAGCTCTGCTGAGACTGACACTGCTTCTATCAGAACAAGAAACACAAGTCAGGGAGAAAAGTTTTTTTATAGAGGATGATCATACAAGATTTCAGGCAAGACAGGTTACAAAAAAGGTACCTGGTCTTTCAACTTGAATGTTTGTTTGTTACATGGAGCAGGACTCTTTAAAATCTTATCCAGTTTTCATATTTTTTATCATTTGAGATCCCTAGATTGATTTGTCTCTTCTTTCTCATTAGTCATGATAAGGCAAAATTTGGATTATAGATTATAACACAAGGTAATTGTGTTTCTCATAAGTCAATGTGCTTATACCAGTTTATATTTTTTGTTGAATGATACAGGGTGGCCCATAAGTACCGAAAACTTTTATATTTTTATATAAAATTAAAAGGCAAACTAGAATAAACTATAGTTTTTTATTCTAGTTTTTGCCTTAAAAATATAAATGGGTTCGGTACTTATGGGTCACCCTGTATAATTCAACCAAAATTATAAACTGGTATAAGCACATTGACTTATGAGAAACACAATTACCTTGTGTTTATAAACTATAATCTAAATTGTGCCTTATCATGACTAATGAGAAAGAAGATGCAAATCCAATCTAGGGATCTCAATGATAAAAAATATGAAAACTGGATAAGGTTTTAAAGAATCATGAAAAAAACAAACATGCAAGTTGAAAGACCAGGTAGGAAACAAGGAAAGTTATTTGGTGATGCCTACATCAACAACATTTGGGATTGTTGAAATGGGTCAATAGAGTTTCAATAAAATGAATCTTTGAGACATGTTAGCCTTACTCCCCCGGTATGGAAGTTTTAGAGAAAAATCAGGAAATATTCCCCAGCCTGGAGAAGATTACTTGCAGTAAGTCAGTGAAAGGAGCGTGCTGGCTAATCTTGTTTGCCCATCCCATGTGATAACACCATGGCCTTCCTTGAGGCTCTGCCTTCAGTGGGTACAACATTGGACAGTGATTGTTTGTTCCATGTGTAGAGTGTTTTCTACATTGGTTGCTGACAGCTTGTTCCATGTGTGAATAGTGGATTCTACATTGGCCAGTGACTGCCTGTGTAGAGAGTGTTTTCTACATTGGTTGGTGACTGCTTGTTCAATGTGCAGAGAGTTGATGTTACATTAAACACAAGATAATATGACCAAATATGAAAAATGTTGTTACCATCATCAGGACAAAAGTACTGAATGGTAACAATGCTGTTACCAAAATGTCACACACATATTTATTTATTTAGATTTTGGTCTTATAGTCTTGTGTTTATAATCCAAATAGTGACTTATCATTGATTCTACATTGGTCAGTAACTTCTTGGTCAATGTGTTGATACTACATTGGTCAGTGACAGGTTTTTCAAAAACTCCAGTCCCAAGCCCGGATGAAAAAGGAGGAGGGGGAGCAGTAACAAGCTCACTAAAAAACCTGGGCTCAGCTGGCCCGGCTGAAAGTACCCTGTAAGGGCTCCTAATCCAGGGATACAGGATGAGCAGCATTTGTACTCCATGTTAGGAGCGGCTGCACATGGCGTCTGTTCCTCATGTCAGAGGCGGCCATTTTTTTTTTTAGCCAACTCGGCACCACTGAGTAGTGCTCCCAGTCTTAATGACAAAGGCATTCTACTTCACCCAGTGTGGAGATAAGAAAGAAGAAGAAGGTTGTTCAAAGTACAGAGATTTGATTCTACATTATGCAGAGGGATTAGACAAAGTGGGCAAATTACAAAACACTCAGGAGATGCTGTGACAATTAATTGTGAAAGGGAATCCCCAACAGGAAAAAATGCTAAAGAAGAAAAAAGACCAAAAAATAGAGAGAGAGAATAAACTTGTTGTTGAGGTCTGGGTGACTTTGGAGTGTAGGTAGAATGGAGGAGGGAATGTTTCAACTGAAGAGATAAGAACAAATAACTTATATAAATAACAATTCTACTTCACCCAGTCATGATGGTTGTCAAACAGACACCATCAAGGGTCACAACTAGATACCCTAATATGATTGAGTGGAGATAAGAAAGAAGAAGACAAATAACTCTGTCAGCACTTCTCTAGTCTGGGTTAGAAGCTATGAAAAGAATTGCTCAGAAGAGGTGTTGTTGTATGAAATGGCTGACATAGCTGTACTAGATGAGGAGAAGCACTTCTCGACATTTACAGTAAAATCCCCCAAAAACAACCATCTTTGTAAAATCTCAGGTCAGTGACAAAGTCACAACACCAGCTTTGGCAAACTGAGAAGTGCCCACCTAGAGACCTGCTAGTTTGTAGATGCAGCTATTAGTCGGTGCCTAGTTTTGGCATCTATTATGATGGGAGTGACTTAACCTTTCTTTTTGTAGATGTAATGACACTAGTAGATATACAGAATGATGATCAGGTTGTGTTTTGTTTAATATCGCTATCAAAAGGCATTCAATCAAGGCAACAATCAAGACCTAAAATATTTTCAAATACTTCTAATTCATATAAATTCAACAACTTCTAAAAGTGCATCAATTACTGCAAATTGGAAAATTTCAAATATTTATATACCACTTGCATGAAGTTTGATTACCTATTCAATATAGAATAATGGTAATATTTGACACAGATAAATAAATATATATATTGACAGAGTTTTCTGGACAAACACACAGAATGACAGGGATTTTAAACATTTTGGATACAATTTAAAAAATAAATAGTCTCAACTTCTTCAATTCAACACCAGAGGGATCAGAATTTCTGTTTAAATTAGGTTCAGTATTGAATTAAAGAAATAGCCTCTTATTGGGATTTGAAAAAAAAAAACACTGTTGAATTAAAGCCGGTTGAATTAAAGAGAGGTATACTGTATGATAAGACACAATTTGGATTATAGATTAGCAATACAGTAGAACCTCCCTTTAGCAGACACCCCACTAGCGGACACCTCTCCACAAAGGACAGTTTTCATTGCAAAATTACCATTTTTACAATTTAGTAACTCTCCTGTAAGAAGACACCACTCCCTAAAGGCCATTTTGGCTCGGCAATTAGGTGTTGTCCTTTACAGGGAGGTAGTTCTACTGTACAAGGTAATAAGACCCAAATCCAAATAAATAGGAGTGAAACATCACACACTTATTTATTTTGGTCTTATTACCTTGTATGAGGCTATACTGTAATATTCTCTTAGTTGCATTATCTTGTTAAATACAACTGTGGAGTGCCGCACTTGGGAAGTTAAAAAAGACAAAAAAAAAAAAAACTTTCATTAAAGCTGAACATGTTTAAACGGAGAGAAAAAAATGTATCAAAGAAATCGGAGAAATGTTTAGGACAATGACAAAAGACAAGACATGGTACAGTAGAACTACCTCCCTGTAAAGGACAACATCTAATTGCCAAGCTAAAGTATCCTTTAGGGAGAGGTGTCCTCTTACTGGAGAGTTGGTAAATAGTAAAAATGGTAATTTTGAAATGAAAACTGTTCTTTGTAAAGAGGTGTCCTCTTACCGGAGAGTTGTTAAATTGTGAAAATGGTAATTTTGAAAATGAAAACTGTCTTTTGTAGATGAGGTGTTGTCTAGCGTGAGTGTCTTCTCATGGAGGTTGTAGTACTGTAGTAAGATAGTGAGGAAGGCAATGTACCAATCCCACACAAGAGAAAGTGTACTACAAGAATGCTAGGTTATTCCTACCGTCCCAGAAAACACCATCTGGCTATATTTAACTCTCTAAGTTCTATATATATTTACCTGGCCCTCCAGTTAAACATTCCTCACACACATACCTTTCTGCTAACTAAGGACTTGTTACAATAGACATTGGATTGATAAGGCACAATTTAGATTATAGATTATAAACACAAGGTAATAAGACCAATCCAAATAAATAAATAGTGTGTGACATTTCAGCGTTGTTTCCATCTTCAGACAAAAGTACTGAATGAGAAATTTTACCACAGCATGTTTTATATATTTAAAACATGGTGTGGTAAAATTTCTCATTCAGTACTTTTGTCTGAAGATGGTAACAACGCTGTTACCGAAACGTCACACACTATTTATTTATTTGGTCTTATTACCTTGTTTTAGAGAGAGAGAAAGACATGTATACATGCAGTAATTTGTAGAGGTAGAAGTGATAAAGCACAATTTGGATTATAGATTTATAAACACAAGGTAATCCACCCCTAATCCAAATAAAATGTGTGTTTATATAACTCCGCCTTTGCCAGTCCCAAGCACGGATGAAAAAGGAGGAGGGGGAGCAGTAACAAGCTCACTAAAAAACCTGGACTCAGCTGGCCCGGCTGATAGTACCCTGTAATGACTCCTAATCCAGGATACAGGATGAGCAGCGTTTGTACTCCATGTTAGGAGCGGCTGCACATGGCATCTGTTCCTCATATCAGAGGCGGCCATTTCTTTTAGAGCTAAGTCGGCCTGCCACTGAGTAGTGCTCCCAGTCTTAATACAAAGACAGACGCATTCTACTTCACACAGTCATGATGGTTGTCAGACACCATCAACAAGCTCTACAAGCTTGATACCCTAATATGATTGAGTGAAGATAAGAAAGAAGAAGAAGTGTGTTTATTTATTTGGTCCTTTGTGTGTGTGTGTATAAACAATCTATAAAAGATAATAATGACCCCCTGTAGAAGAGAGAGTTCTAAATCTGGAGACAATAAATAAAATCTCTAAATAAACCTGGGGGAACACAGGACTTTCACTTTCAACTTCCTTATTCAACACTCCAAGGGATCAAAAGTTGGGTGTTGAATTTAAGATGATTAAAGGGAGGTCGGTGGAAGGATGGTCTAAACCATTGGTTTTTGACCGCTACAACCCAGGATTGAATTCCGCATTGGGCACTTTTTTTCTAATAAAAAAAAAGCTTCAATGGGCCCCAATTCTTGCAAAAGTCCAACCCTACCAGCAAGTGCGTGTAATTAAAACGGGGCTCTGACACATTTGTAAGTACAAAAGTCGAACTGCTTTTCACATGTGTAGATATCTGGTGCACTTACAGTAAAAGCAGTCGCTAACTGTCCCACAATGATTATCATGGCCTGAACCACATGTACTAGGGATAATAAAAAAAAGATTGCTTTTCACATGTGTAGACATGTAGTGCACTTACAGTAAAAGCAGTCGCTAACTGTCCACCATGATTATCATGGCCTGTACCACATGTACTAGGGATAATAAAAAAAAGATTGCTTTTCACATGTGTAGACATGTAGTGCACTTACAGTAAAAGCAGTCGCTAACTGTCCACCATGATTATCATGGCCTGTACCACATGTACTAGGGATAATAAAAATTTTTAAAAAGATGATTAATCAATGCATTGCAACATTTACTGAGCTAGTGGACATTTTCTAAGACATTTTATGTCAACACTTTAAAGGGGGGCTGATTTGAGATTCAATGATTGAATTATAGTGGGTTGAATTAAAAGATGGTGATTTTGTGAAAGGAAAATAGTTGGGATTTGCAAAAAAATGGTTGGAAAATTGAAGCAAGTGTGTTGAATTCCTGCGGCTTGAATTAAAGAGTTTCTACTGTAAAACACTATGGTACACTATGGATGGTTAGGATAGTGAAATGGGAATCTCAAGATAGGGCAACTGGTTCCACTTTTGACTTTCTAGTGATTTGTTTTTTTTTTTTGCTTATCCCTAGTACACGTGGTATATGCCACGATAATCATGGTGGGTAGAAGAAGGCGACTGCTTATACTGTAAGTGCACCACATGTCTACATATGTGAAAAGTAGTTCGACTTTGCACTTACAAATGTGCCAGAGCCGCGTTTGGTTACTTGCACTCGCTGGTGGGGTTTGGACTTTTGCAAGAATCGGGAGCCATCGGAGCATTTTTTTTTTTATCAGAAAAAAAGTGTCCAATGCGGGAATCGAACCCAGGTTGTAGCGGTCATAAACCAACGGTTTAGACTATCCTTCCACCGACCCCCACGCTGTTATAGTAGAACCTCCATGAGAGGACACTTGCGCTAGAGGACACCTCTCTATAAAGGACAGTTTTCATCACCAAATTACCATTTATAATATTAGTAACTCTCCAGTAGGAGGACACCTTTCCCTAAAAGACACTTTGGCTTTGCACTTATGTGTCCTTTACAGGCAGTTTCTACTGTATTCATTTATTTGGATTTAGTCTTATTACCTTGATAAGGTACAATTTGGATTATAGATTAGGAACACACGGAAAATAAGACTAAATCCAAATAAATAAATCAGCATAAGATGATGGTAACAACGCAGTCACCAAAACATCACACACTATTTATTTATTTGGCTTTAGTCTTATTACCTTGATAGGGTACAATTTGGATTATAGATTAGAAACATAAGGTAATAAGACCAAAACCAAATAAATAAAACATCTAAGGAAGATGTTAACAACGCTGTTACCCATATGTAACACAGATTTATTTATTTGGATTTAGTCTTGTTACCTTAATATGATACAATTTTGATTATAGATTAGAAACACAAGGAAATAAGAACAAATTCAAATAAATAGGAAGAATAACTTCTTAGGTTCATTGAAGTCAATAAAATTGATAAGGCACAATTTGGATTATAGATTATAAACACAAGGTAATAAGACAAAATCCAAATAAATAAATAGTGTGTGATGTTTCGGTAACAGCGTTGTTACCATCTTCAGACAAAAGTACTGAATGAGAAATTTTACCACAGCATGTTTTTAAAAATTCAAATAAATAAAACATCATAGGATGATGGCAACAATGGCACCATAACACACATCACACACTATTTATTTATTTAGATTTGGTCTTATTATCTGTGTGTCTTATCACCATGTGTTGTCAAGAAACAGTTTTGAGACCAGTATTCAGGAATAAAAGTAAAAGTAAGGTTTAGTCGACGTTTATTCTGAGTGCAAGCCATCAACAATGAGTTGCATAATCAGGCTTTATATGTAAATAAGTCAGATGGTAGTGCCACAATTGTAGAGAATAGCTGATACATATATTTCTTAAATGAAACGGGTTTTTAAAGAAGAAATATGAAAAAGCACAAAAAATTTGGATTATAGATTATAATACAAGAAGACCTAATCCAAATAATTTATTAGTGTATGACGTTTCGGCAACAGCATTGTCACCATCATCAAACAAAGGAATTTTTTTTTAAATCACCATTTTTCTTATTTTCTTGTATAAAGAAGAAACATGTTCATGAAAGTATGTCAATCTTGTCAACATATAAGTATCATTCTGTGGGGGGGTCGGTGGAATGCTGTTTAAACCGTTTGGTTTTCGACCACTACGACCCGGGTTCAATTCCCGCATTGGACACTTTTTTCTGTTAAAAAAAAAATGCTCCAATGGCCCCCGATTCTTGCAAAAGTTCAACCCCACCAGCGAGTGCAAGTAATCAAACGGGGCTCTGGCACATTTGTAAGTGCAAAGTCGAACTGCTTTTCACATGTGTAGACATGTGGTGCGCTTACAGTAAAAGCAGTCGCTAACTACCTACCATGATTATCATGGCTTTGAGATAGAAAGAAGAAGAAGAAAAGTATCATTCTGTAAAAGAGAGCAATCCATATTTGATTCTTTTTATAATAAAGGACATGGATTGAATAAAAAGATTTATATATTTCAGTTGGCTGAACACCAATCTTTGTCAAGACATTACATTTTGTATAAACAAACTCTTTGAAATGCCTTGACAAAGATTGGCATTCAGCCATCCGAAATATTGGAAAATAAATATTTTTATTCAATCCAATATATGCCTTTTTATTATATAAAAACATAAATATCAGTAACATATGGGCCTCCATTTACATATTCATTATATTATTAAATTATATATAATCTAATTATTACAGTAGAACCTCCATGAGAGGACACTCACGCTAGAGGACACCTCTCTACAAAGGATAGTTTTCATTTGTAAAATTATTATCTTTACTATTTAGCAACTCTCCGGTAAGAGGACACTCACGCTAGAGGACACCTCTCTATAAAGGACAGTTTTCATTTGTAAAATTACTATCTTTACTATTAAGCAACTCTCTGGTAAGATGACACTCACGCTAGAGGACACCTCTCTATAAAAGACAAGTTTTCATTTGTAAAATTATTATCTTTACTATTAAGCAACTCTATGGTAAGAGGACACTCACGCTAGAGGACACCTCTCTATAAAGGACAGTTTTCATTTGTAAAATTATCATTTTTACTATTTAGCAACTCTCCGGTAAGAAGACACTCACGCTAGAAGACACCTATCTATAAAAGACAGTTTTCATTTGTAAAATTACTATCTTTACTATTTAGCAACTCTCCGGTAAGAAGACACTCACGCTAGAAAACACCTATCTATAAAAGACAGTTTTCATTTGTAAAATTACTATCTTTACTATTTAGCAACTCTCCAGTAAGAAGACACTCACGCTAGAAGACACCTATCTATAAAAGACAGTTTTTCATTTGTAAAATTACTATCTTTACTATTTAGCAACTCTCCGGTAAGAAGACACTCACGCTAGAAGACACCTATCTATAAAAGACAGTTTTCATTTGTAAAATTACTATCTTTACTATTTAGCAACTCTCCGGTAAGAAGACACTCACGCTAGAAAACACCTATCTATAAAAGACAGTTTTCATTTGTAAAATTACTATCTTTACTATTTAGCAACTCTCCGGTAAGAAGACACTCACGCTAGAAGACACCTATCTATAAAAGACAGTTTTCATTTGTAAAATTATTATCTTTACTATTTAGCAACTCTCCGGTAAGAAGACACTCACGCTAGAGGACACCTCTCTACAAAGGATAGTTTTCATTTGTAAAATTATTATTTTTACTATTTAGAAACTCTCCTGTAAGAGGACACTCACGCTAGAGGACACCTCTCTATAAAAGAAAGTTTTCATTTGTAAAATTATTATCTTTACTATTTAGCAACTCTCAGGTAAGAGGACACCTCTCCCTAAAGGACACCTCTCTATAAAGGACAGTTTTCATTTGTAAAATTATCATTTTTACTATTTAGCAACTCTCCGGTAAGAGGACACCCACGCTAAAGGACACTTCTCTATAAAGGACAGTTTTCATTTGTAAAATCATCATCTTTATAATTTAGCAACTCTCTGGGAAGAGGACACCTCTCCCTAAAGGACATTTTGGGCCTGCAAATAGGTGTCCTTTACAGGGAAGTTCTACGGTATGTTAAAATAATAATGCCGACTGTACACTTTTGCATGTATTGACAAAATTTCAATAAAACTATGTTAATTGCCCACTCGGATATGAAGCGACACTTTCCTAGAATTCTAGTTTAGTGTGTCAGTGAGTACTATCACAGCAAGTTGAGGGGGAGAGACAAGTTGACAACTGGGGCTACTGTACACAGAGTAGCACTGACTTGTCTACAGGGATACAGTAGAACCTCCCTTTAGAGGATACCTCTCTCTAAAGGACACTTTGGCTCTGCAATTAGGTGTCCTTTACAGGGAGGTAGTTGTACTGTATTACAGTACATTTGCCACCTGTGATGTAAAAATTGAAGGATGTTGTCTACTTCAATGATAAACTGGCCGTTAAGTAAAGGTGTTTAGCCAAGGCTAGGAGCCATGAATAAAATAATAGGTGGGGAAAAAATTATTGTTGTTTTTGTCATGTCAAATGAAGAGCCTCAGATATCCCCATGCATCTCTATCACAGCGATGTCCTCTATCTTGGGTGTGTAAAGCTGCTGCTCTGGGTTCATGTCAATTTTCTGCAAGACTGCAGCCAGGGAATAAGATTGAGAGCTCTATATGAAATATCTTGATTTAGAGCAAGAAAAGAAAGTAATTAGGTGATTCAGGCTTATTGCCCTCAGTTGAGAGTGTTTACAATAAATGGCAGTGGGTTATCAGCATTTGAATGATAAAAAAAGGTGCTCATTCATTATGTCACCATCCTGATCTCTTATTTTTTTATCTCTTTCTACAACATATATAAATACAGTTGAACTTTTCTTTAAAGAACAACACCTAAACACAAGGTAATAAGACCAAATCCAAATAAATAGTGTGTGACATTTCGGTAACAGAGTTTGGTCAGATTTGGTCTAGTTTCCTTGTGTTTATAATCTATAATCCTAATTGTGCCTTATCAGAACAACACCTAGTTTCAGAGCCAAAGTGTCCTTTAGAGAGGTATCCTCTTACCAGAAAGCAGTGATTTGGTAAAAATGGTCATAGCTACAAGAAAATAAGACCTAATCCAAATAATTTAATAGTGTGCGACGTTTCGGTACCAGCATTTTTATCATCACTGTCACTGAAACGTCACACTATTAAATTATTTGGATTAGGTCTTATTTTCTTGTATCTATAATCTATAATCCAAATTCTGCTTTACCATAAAAATAGTCATTTTGGAGATAATAACTGTCCTTTGTGTAGAGGTGATCTCTAGCAGGAGTGTCTGCAAAAGGAGGTTGTTGTTGTTTCTTGTTCCCTTGTGTAAAGATTACATGAATTCCATGTTTCATGGTCCTTGAGCTGTTTTTTTTTTTGCTTAACCCAAGTACATGTTGTACAGGCCATAATAACCATGGTGGGTAGAAGTTGGCAACTGCTTTTACTGTAAGTGAATCTCATGTCTACACATGTGAAAAGCAGTTCAAGCTGTTTGATGATAAGCAGAGGCCTCTCTCAAAGGTCCTGTTTAGTACATACAGTAAAACCCCTCTATAGTGAACCCCAATGGGACAGAGCTTTTGGTTCACTATAGCCACGGTTCACTATAGCCACGGTTTGGCTATTTTTTTTTTACTTTCCAAAATTTTTAGACCGTATAATTTAAGGACAGCCATACACACAGCAAGAGGCTTCCTCTTAATAGTGGTCACTTTGTTTTAATTCCCATAATTGATCAATTTCCTTACATTAATACTGAATAACAATCGAAATCATTAGATGATAGGTTCTTCTTATCATTAACATACATGTACCTCTATGTCTAATTTAAAAATCAAGACAAATCCTAGGCAAAGTTTTATTAAATATATATTCAAAGATATAAAATGATTTTAAAACATATTTATCACATTATATAATACAATGTTTACTTGGAAAAATGGCTCTAACACCTTGTTGCTTCAAAGCACTCTTCAAGCATTGCACCATTCAAATAAAGTTAGTGTTTTACTTCCATTTCATTTTTCCACATATTCTTCTAGGTCTAGAGTTCTTTTTTTTTTTTTTTAACTTGTCATGTAAAACATTGCTGACTTTAAAATACCATAGTTAATGGCATAAAAATAATTTTTGTTTCATCACGGGACCATATTTGGACTTTTTTTTATTTTGCCTTAAAACGTACGATCGCGATCGCGGCAAAAGTTGAGGTTAATTCCTCTTTGTAACAAATTTTAATAGCTTTATATTTTATCTTTTATAATAGAAAAGTTATATTCTCTTATTTTAATATGTTCTTAACATTTTGCTTGTGTTGTTTCACTTTGAAAAGTTCTGAAAATGGCCTTTTTTTTTTTTAGAGAAATTACGTTTTTGTTTTTAAAATGACTTTGTTTTCTTTATTTTTTTTTTGGAAGCCATTTGCATTTTTTATATTTCAAATTTAATGAATGCAAAGATATTCTATTTAATAAAAAGTATAATGTGTAAAAATTTATACAACATATAGCAAAAATAAAGTGCAAAAATAAAAACAAACAATGCCGCTAAATTCATTGTTTTGAAATCGCGATCCGCGAGCTGAAACATGCTTAAAATTTTGTTGTTTTAATTTTTTTTTAATTACAATTCCAAGTTCGTTATAAGCATAGTATTTTAAATAGATTTTATTATTTTGGGACCGAAAATAGGTTCGTTATAGGGGTAGTTCGTTATTCTAAAAATCGCAAAGTTCGTTATAACGATGGTATTTTTAATGGAATGGAATTGGGAATCGGCGTGGGTTCGTTATAAGGGAAGGTTCGTTATATCCAGGGTTCGTATTAGCGAGGTTTTACTGTATAATGCAAGCCAAAATGTGTTCTGGAGCTGCAGTTGCCAAGCTACATTTTGGACAAGTGGATAGATTGGAGGTTCTACTGTATAAAGTTTTTTTTTTGTTGCTTATCCCTAGTACACGTGGCACAGGCCATGATAATCATGGTGGGTAGTTAGCGACTGCTTTTTACTGTAAGCGCACCACATGTCTACACATGTGAAAAGTTGTTCAACTTTGCACTTACAAATGCCAGAGCCTGGTTTGGTTACTTGCACTCGCTGGTGGGGTTGGACTTTGGCAAGAATCGGGGGCCATTGGAGCATTTTTTTTTTTTTAAACAGAAAAAAAGTGTCCAATGCGGGAATCGAACCCGGGTCCTAGTGGTCGAAAACCAAACGGTTTAACCAGCCTTCCACCGACCCATTGTTTCACGGTCACACGCAATTCTGGCCTTAACTACCAGTTTCATGATTTTTCAGGATGCCTGAATGACCAGTTTTTTTGGCCCTTGAGGTACAGCTTGCACCACGCTGATGAGGGCCAACAGCCCGAAATACGTATGTGGTTAGCTTTTCTTGATTAATCAGGAATGGGTATTTTGCCAATTCTGGAATAATTAAAAATCAACGAGAATAGTTGATATTTATTTACGATTGATGGCTCAAGCCATTAGCAACTTTCAGTTACACGATAAGGAGTTCATAATTTATGAACCTTATCCCAGTACAATATCACATTTGTACTATTTTGACATTGTTCTAATTAGTTTCTTTTATAACACAAACTTTTGGTTCTAACATCCGTAATCTAGGGTCATTATGCAAATACTTTGAAACATTACCAAATTGTCTTAGTGTATATACTTAATCTCATGAGAACTTTGTTAAGTTTAGAACTATTTGTACAATAATTTACAAAACACTACTAATCCATCGTGTAAATAATTAATCATATATATGTAAATAATACTAGCACAGCACAATAGTCCTTTGGACTTCGTGCTTTTGGAACAATAAATAAAGGTCACTACTTTGAAGTCCTAATTGTTTTACTTTTGGTTTGGGGATCAGCAGACAATTGGTCTAAGCGGTTGGTTTTTTGACTGCTATGATCCGAGATTGATTCCTGCAATGGTCATTTCTTTCTAATAAAAAAAAAATTTCAAATGCCCCCGATTCTTACAAAATTCCAACCCAAATAGCAAATACAAGTAACCAAACAGGACTCTGGCACATTTGTAAGTGCAAAATTCAAACTGCTTTTCACATGTGTAGACATGTGGTGCACTTATAGTAAAAGCAGTCGCTAACTTCTACCCACCATGATTATCATGGCCTGTATCACATATACTTGGGATTTTTTTTTTTTAAAGGAGTTAAATAAAATCATTTTTCATTTTAAAATAAAAATTATAAACAACTTAACTTAAACTTGCTTATGATTAAGTACAATTTAGATTTTTAGATTAGAAACACAAGGTAATAAGACTAAATCTAAATTAATAGTGTGTGACATTTCAGTAACAGCATTGTTACTGAATTTGGTCTTATTACCTTGTATAGATTGTTTAAAGGTACTATATTTGAAGTATTGTGTATTTTTGCTAAAGAACCTAGCAAGAATAAGATGCAAAATCATTCTTTAGTAAATGTAAACATTGTAGAAAGTTTCTCATTTCTATTTTTAATCAATATTAAAAATATATCTATTAATAATACATCACATTTTTTGTATTTTGAAATGCATCCACTAATTTCTGTCAAAATAGAATGTATTACACAAGTATGTATGATATTTCATGTCAACAGATAGAAATATTTCAACATTTACTTCAATTTAACTGATTAATTATTATAAAACATGTTTTAAACTATGATAATGCAACAATATATTTTTAAAATGTCTAAAAGTTTATAAATATTATTTTAATGCAAGTCACAAGTTGACCTGATAATGTTATTGTTGTTTGGAAATAAAAGCATCGTTTGTTTGTTTGAAATGGTGTTTGCATTTGTTATATTTAAGAATGAAAGTTGTTATTATTGCAATATTATTCTACTGAAAGAAGATTGAGATACTTAAAAGGAGATAAGAGATATAAAAATAAGTAATTATGAAAGGCACTTAATACTAGTAAAATGCTTTTTTAAAAATAAATACTTACAAAAGGTACTGATGTTTAATAATAAAAAAAAAAGAATCATGCAATTTGTTGAAAATGGTGATTTTAGAATTATGTCATATGCTAGCAAGCATAAATAAATTTTAAGAATGTAATTTTAATTAAAAACGGTAATTTTACAAACATTAATGTATACATTAATATTTATGAAATTTACCTCTTCTACATTTCTTCTTGGGATGTGTAAAAATGATAATATAAGTTTTAGTTTTACTTGGGGCTGCAAATCTAAGAAACAACCATGAATGTTTCTTAAAGTATTTTGGTTAAGATGAGGGCATATAGAACCTCCTAGCCATGAATCGTTTGTAGCACCAAGTTTATTATGAAGCCACAATGACGTGTCTAGATCCCTCGGATGGGCCATTTTGGCCAAATAAAATAAATGTATGTTTAGCGCAAATTTAGTAATCCCGTGTTGCCAAACAATTTTGAGAAATATTTTATCAAAGAAATTCCATTTTATTTGCAATTATTTTTTAAAATATATATATATAAAGCATTTTATTTTAGAATAATATTTTAAATATATATAATTGAAGATTTTATTATGTATAAAATATATTTATTTTGAGAATTAGCTACCATATAGATTTTCTTGGAGAGAGGTACATGTACAGTCGAGGGCATATTTTGAAAAGATTGCTAATTTTAGTTATTATTATATATTATATATCTAACTATAATAATAACTTATTAAACACAATAGCCAGTGTAAAAATTATTAAAATTGTACCTTAATTAATCTAAAAATGATAAAGTATTTAGAATAACACAGAAAATTTGAATAGAAATTAAATATAGGGGTAACCCAGATTTATGGAGCGCAGAGCGCCAACACTACCCCCGAAAATTATTTAACTTGAAATGATTATTCACTAACAAATTCGAAAGCTGTTGAGTAAAAAAACTCTTCCGCGGGCGTTTTTACTTAGTTCTTTCCAAGTATAAGCATTTGAAATAAATTTTTTAAAGCTTTGCACGAATTAAATATTTCAGGAATTTATAGCGAAACCGACAAACAAGTTTTAATTTTCATATTCACTATTCTGAACGAAATTAGAATGATTTTATTCTACTAGTATTTCACTTCTTTCAGTCGCTATGGTGAGAGAAATTTTACAAATGTAGAAGGATTCAGTATATAATAAATTTATATTTTTTTTTTACCAAAAAGCACCAACACAAACTAACGTCTACTTTAATGTGCTGTGTATTCAAATATTAGACATTCTGTAGCCTTCTATAGAGAGATATATTTATATGAGCTAGTTTTTTAATAATTTGTGCAATATTTTTTTGTAAAAATATTATCTGAATTTTAAAAGTATATTTATGAAATTGTGCACTTCTTAATAACAATAATTTTCTCTTGTTTTGGAAAATGTTGAAGCAAGTTTACTCATATGCATATCTCCATAATATTTATTTATTTTGTTTTTTATTTAACAAAATAGCATTGTCTTATATGTAAAAATACCCATGTTAGGACAAGTCGTGACCACTGTATACCAAGATTCACCCAGAACCCCACCTAACTTAATCATGTTCCACACCCTTCCCCCCCTCTAAAACTACAAAGCTCTGGTGAATGTGAGGCGTAGATGGAAACTGAAGCATTTCAGCCTTGACAACACTGAGCCATAGTCTGAGATGGACTGGTAGAGCCACATAACCCATGGTGGCTGACTTGATCCCACTAGCACCAAAGCAAACTCCAGCACGCCTATCCCTATGGGTAAACCCCAGTCACTTGATGACTGATAATCACCATCTTCAGGCAGAACATCAGATCCACCACGAGCCTTAACATTATTTTTGCTAGACAGTAGAGCTTTAGGTTTCTACATGTATCATAGATGAAAAATGTGTGGTCTGCTTTTTTTGCAGCCACTGGCGCCCGATTTTTGGACATGTAGAGATTTGGAAACAGAAACACAACAGCAGCATTATAAAAATATGTACAACCTTCGATGATCACATCTGCAACTCTAATTATCGCACTTATAGGAAGCAATACAGATATCTTTTTACTTAAGATCTAGCTTTAAAGTTTTTATCGCCATCTCCCAGACGTTCTGACCTCTATTGGATAACCTACTAGGATTGTAAAGGACAAATAATATTTATATGATCATTTTTTTCATGATATTCAAGATTCATTCATATATTATCTGAATGGTCTATATTGACCTTGGTTTATTGGTTCCTCTTATTGATTATTTATCTGCTCTGGAATCTTGAATTTCCTCCATAATACACCCAGATTATAGCAAAATATTTGTTCTAGAGTAAATTTCACCACTGATAGCTCTTGAGTCTTCAACACCTTATAGGTTGAAATCAAAATCAGAGACACAATTTAAGACACTTATCCAATCTGTACGCTTCATATAGTTGAAGTCTTTTTTTTTTTTCGAAAATTAGAGAAATCTAGAGGGTGATATAGTGGGTGTATTTTCATTCATCATATTCCAACCACACCTGAAAAAAAAAACTATGACAAGGAACCCCTCGAGTTTTTTCGGTCATCTTTTAGATCGCCTGCAGTCACGGTCACATATTCTCCTTGACGTTCGTCCCTTATTCAGATGGCAGAAACTTTTCGACATCTTAAACATTTAGTTAAAAGGGTTTTATGTAACGATGATCTTACACCGCTTCAAACATTGTGCAAGAAGGGTAAAATGGGTGACCCCTAACTGAACATTCTCTTTGTCTGGCTGCCTTACTGGCAGATACTGCGCATACATTGCGAATTATATGCTCCATTGTAAGCGTGTTCCCTTACGCAATTTATAGTTACCAGATCATCGGCCATTCTTACTCATTTCTGCATCCATGAATTGCTTACCTTACTAGGACCTTCCACAAACAAAGATGGATCACCTATGCTTATTTAAACATCCCTGCATTAGTTGCTACTAGATCTCATCGGCTACTCTTACCTATTGAATAAATCCATTAATTAGAACTATTATATAAGAAGCTGGACGCGGTCATTTAAGAAGCACCAATGGTCACGTTTTACTAGATGAGCAACTTCTGCTATCTTCACTCACTAAGAGTCAGGACCCATTAGCTAATTCCATTTAAATTATTGAAAATTCTTTTAATCACGAAGTTCTCCATTATTTACTTGATCTGAGGCTCCAAGATCGACTGCAGCAAGCACCTACCATTATCTGGGGTCTTCCTGGACTGGGATGAGGGGGACCTTAGCTTACCTAACTCATTTTGCCCTAGAAGGATATTTTACCTAGCCAAGCGCATCAACTCTCACTCTCAACTTGATTTAAAAAGATGAACCAACATTGCCCTTTTATTTTATTTGACTTAGCTGCTAAGATTATCCACACTCTCGTTTGCGTTTCGGAGGAGGGGGAGGGGGTTTTGTAAACATATGCAAAGGATATTCTGCTTTATTAAATCAGTGGTACATCAAAAAGAACAAAGGGACTCTTGAATCTTTCGGACCAAGGCCTTCAAAACGAATCCAGGTAGGAGTACATTTATGGATGATGGGCTTAATTAGGCCGAAATCTGTACGCCAATTCAATCCACTGTATAACTCAAACAGCTTTGGGAACTGTAACTTGAAAAAACATCCCCTGATGTTCCATGTTAGGAAAAGTTTTAACACGGAATTTTCGGTTTTGCTCAGTTATCCGTACAAAAATGATTAGGCAGTTGAGTTTATTTATCCAGCGAGGAATTACGGAGAGGTAGTGCTGGTCGGACCTTGTTTCTTTTCTTGACTCTACAAGATGGCGGTAGCGAACTCACGGTCAACTCGATGGGCTTTACACTACCAGGCTTCCACTTCAGGATCTCGCTCTTCATAGTTTCATGTATGACTCTCTTTTATCGATCCATTTCTTCCAGGCATGAATGTTTTATATGAAAATGAATAGGATTTCGATTTGAATCTCCTCTGGCACAGCTCAAGTTTGTGGTTATTTTGAATCTTTAAAAGTACTCTGGGAAAATTCCATGTCCAGTTACAAGTCAATCTGGGGACTAGTAATTTCTAGAGACTTCCAGGGATCCAGAACAACTAAAATATTTCTCCTATTATGTTGAGTCCCTCCATATTATTTTCAGAATGCCATTAATTTTCTCCAGGTTTACCTCAGGAATTGATTTTTGTGATTGTAAATATAGAAGGTTCTCCCTTGATATAGGTTCTTCCTATTAACAAGACTGTCTCTCGCCTCGTTCC
Source organism: Cordylochernes scorpioides (assembly GCA_030710605.1). Classification (NCBI taxonomy): domain Eukaryota; kingdom Metazoa; phylum Arthropoda; class Arachnida; order Pseudoscorpiones; family Chernetidae; genus Cordylochernes; species Cordylochernes scorpioides. The sequence continues at coordinate 630,139 of CP092871.1, read as the reverse complement.
TTTCAATACGGTTATGAGGAGAGTATCGATGAATAATAATCGGGAATACGAAAATAGAGCAGCCATATCGTTAGTTCCTATGCGAGCTGGAAGGAGTCCAAAAGATATTGGTAAACTTCTTTTGGCTGCCAAAACCATCATGTATCGTGTCAAGCAGCAGTTTGATGAGGCCGACAAATAGGGAACGTCTGCAAGTAAAAAGCACTTGCATCGACTGGACAAGGTAAGGGATGAGGAAATAGTCTAAATATTTGTCATGTGGAGGATTGATGAATTCTCTTAGAAAGAGCACGAGGGCCATAGTCAAAAAGATTACTCTATGTTAATTGTCAGAACTGTCCATGAGAACCTTGGTCTCTAGTCTTATGCCCATCAGAAAGGCCAGTTTTGCTGATTGATGATATTGTAGCGTAGAAATCAAGTCTTGGAATATCTTAAGATATAAAAGTATTTATTGATGGCGCGCGCGTCAGTGCGACTAGTCGACAACTATCAACAACTCAACCAAACTATCTACAGGTAGACACTATTGAACATGCAACTAGGTAACATATATGATTTTACAAATAAAAAGTAATAGATAATCTGTTGAGTATTTTCATTGAATAATTAAATTAAAAATAAAATATAAATAATTTCTTCGCCACACAATATAAGATTAAAGGGAAGTCTGCTGCTTTTCCCAACAACATTAAACATTGTAGAAAACTGAGGTAGGTTTTTCTCTGATAAAAATAACTATGGCCATAACAATGAGGTGAATTCTCAAGAATGATATTTAGATCTGTAAAGACCCCTCAGTCGGTTCAAAATCACTTTATTAGGTACCGCTCAACAAGAGCAACCTAGTTTATGATAATTGAAACAGTGAATAATATTTGAAGTTCACATATTAAACAAAATTTTAACGCGGGATTCAATCCCGGTTCATGACTGTCGGGAATCGAGGGTGTTACCCACTCGTCCACCGACTTTTTAAGACCCCTCAAAGGTATCTGCAGTGATGTATCACGAGATTTCAAACCTCCGTGATGGTTCTTGGTATCATCATTGTTGAAAATGAAGTCAATGCTCTGACCTCTTTGAGCAGGGCCTTAGGATAAACGCTGAAACCTACATCAATGTCCTGAAGACCGTTGTGAAGCCTTGGATGGACATGGTGGCCTCATGAAGGAAGTTTTATTCGTAACTTTGTGTACCTCAGTTGTTCCTATCAATAAGAAATTCACCTAATTGCTTCGTATGAGGAGATAAGCACAACAATTTAGTATTTTTATTCTGTTTTTCTTGAAATAAAATATATAAAGGTTGAGAAAATATTCATTTATAATTCAATTATATAACCGACCTCTACAAAAAGGGCATTTTCCAAAAGAATAACAGCAAATTTTGCATTGGAAATAGAAAATTTTGATGGCAAATTTTTAATCAGCTTGATGTATTTTGTAGTGTTAATATTTTTATTAAAATTGTTACGTCTTCCAGGGTCTCCACCAGATGGTACGTCTTTATGTGCGATTATAGACTGATTCATTGCTGTATTGTAAACAAGCCCAGAGCGGCTAATCATAAAATAGTGAAATATATAATTATACTTTTGTTTGTTTCTTATTCCCTTGTGTAAAGATGACACACATACCAGGAGTCCACTGATTTCATGGAATAGGGTGTAGGGATGCAGATTTCGTTGATCATGGCACCACGATACACTTTGGTGAAAGTCTGACTTTGCCTGTAATTTGAGGCCGTTCCTAACATGGAAGCCTTTGCTGTCGACTCTATCATGAGTACAGACACAGCTCCTTCGTATCCCTGGACCATTTGTACTGTTAAAGATTATATTCCTCTTATCTTGGTAGCAAATGTCAAATTCTATGAGATTGTAATTTGAGACATACACGCATGGACAAAACTTAAGGAAGTTGTACCTTATAGCATGTACTGTATATCGGGATACAGACAATAACTCTGAAAGATAATACAGTGACCTTTATTGAAGATACAAAAGATAACCAAGTGTGAACAAAATTGTTTGTCACCTTCAAAAATATAGATGACTGGCGACATCAAAGACTTTGCACTTTCGAATCCCTGGAGAGGGACCCTTGCTGAGGTCTCTCAACTGGGTCAGTTGAAGTCAGGATTTTTAAAGAGGTCTTTCTCGTCTTTCTACCAATGTTTCTGTTTGATTCGTGACTGCTTATTTGTCAGAGTTATTCTACTTGTTTCACAGATGGTCTTGATATCTGAAAGTGGTTCCCCTATCTTCCCCCTGGGGACGCATCCTGTAGCAGTCAGCTCTGTCGAGGGATCATACTTTTAATTTTGTTACTCTTTCCTCTTGATATTGTTCTGACACTTTCAGCCATATTTCTATGTAGTTTATTTGACGTTAAAAGGACAAAATGAGAAACAAACCACTTATAAAGTCCAATGTGAGGTATTTGAATGTCACAACTTCAAGTGTCCCACGGACCATGTCAAAGAAAGTGTGGTATTGGAGAAATAATGAAAGACAAAGATAAATTGTAAAATATTTATTTTATTCCCAAGTACATACAACAAAGTGAGAAGGACAAGGGGATGTTTACAAACAAAATGAAAACTATCAAAAATAAAACAGCAATTTTTTTTATATAGAAATGTAAGTGGAGAGACTTTATATGAAATCATTTCAAGTTAAAAGCTTTGGGCTTGTGCAGATATGGACCACGTTTTGAAAGCTTGAGCATGTCCTCGTCAAGAATTATTGCCGATACGGGAAGTACAGTCTGAATACTCCTCACATGACAATTTGCATAAAGACATGGCCACACAGAGGAAACATATGTGCATATTGCAAATTTCTGGGTGTGTCATCAGTAGCGAGGGAGAACAGGATATGGCAAGGATGATATGACCTACATTTTTATTTATAATACACACATATATATCTTTTCAAAGCAAATATGGCGTTTAATATATATATATATATGTATTTATATATATTACATATGTAAATATAAACAAAGAATATTCTACAAAAAGTTGCATATACCGTGGTGTAGATGATTTTATGAAATTTAACATGTGCATAAGGAAAAAATACAACCATATTTCAAAAAGCGCGATTCTTTTAGTTTCCATATAAAATTGCATAAGAGTGATTTATAAGAAAAATACATTTAGCAAATGGGTTTGAAAATAATTTTAAAAATAGATGGCAAGAGAGGTGTGAGTATAGCTGGGATTTTGTGTGATTCCAAGATAGGACTGTTAAGGAGACATATGATTTGTGTTCCATAGTAATAACTGTGACTAAGTAAGCCATATAAACCTATTAATAGAAATAATTTTATGTCTATTATTGAATATCCATTAAAACCTCTCTCTCTTGAGATGGTTAAAATATGATATTAACTCTCCAAAGAGACAAAAAAGGATATTATAAGCGAAGTTATAAATGAATAGCTGGAAAGGTGATTATTTTTGTAAACGCATCCTGTCAAAATTTCGATTCAATTAGGAAGAGTTTTTATGGCCGAGATGTAATTTCATGATTCTATGCTACTAAGGGAACGACGGCGAATGGATCGTGCCCACAGTTATACATGCTTTTCCTTATAGGTTTGATACGTTGTATGCCAAGGACAGGTGATTTTGAGAGCACACACCAACACACATATATTGTCTCATTCAGTAGCACACACCAGCAACTGGCTATTGTCTCATTCAGCAGCACACACCAGCAACTGGCTATTCTTCATTCCAACACATTGTCTCATTCAGTAGCACACACCAGCAACTGGCTATTCTTCATTCCAACACATTATCTCATTCAGTAGCACACACCAGCAACTGGCCATTCTTCATTCCAACACATTGTCTCATCCAGTAGCACACACCAGCAACTGGCTATTCTTCATTCCAACACATTATCTCATTCAGTAGCACACACCAGCAACTGGCTATTCTTCATTCCAACACATTGTCTCATCCAGTAGCACACACCAGCAACTGGCAATTCTTCATTCCAACACATTGTCTCGTTCAGTAGCACACACCAGCAACTGTCAATTCTTGATGCAAATACAAATTCCGAACATATAAAACTTTGTGAATTTCTATTACCTTTTTAATCAAATATTGGATTCAACAGCACCACTGCCCCAGCGCACTGATCATCTATCTAAAATTTCTTGGACCCAATACTCTAGGCTTTTTATCACTGTAAGGTGAGGGATTTGATCAATTATTTTTACAATATTCTCTTTAAAAAATCCCTATTTGTTCATTCAACTTACAAAAATATATATGGGATCAGAAATAGTTATCAGTGTTAAGATAGGCCATCTTGGAGCCGTTAATCTCCAGTTGGGTTGTAAGACTGAACGTGAGCCCACACATCTACCCACGTTGATATGATTCAGGAATAGTACTGTCGAACCAATATGGCCGACTTAGAACAAGATATGTACTCTTTCCAGACATTTACACTCATGGTCAAAACTTAAGGAAATGAAGTCTTTGATATTGCCAGTCATCTGCTCTTTTTAAGGAGACTAAAGCAAGCCCTCCCAATATTTTTTCATCGCAATAAGGACATTTGAATTTTGATTTATTTGTAAGGAGAAACATTCATGTCTTAATGTCTTCATTCTTTATTATTCTGAATATAGAGCAATCCATAATAAAGAAAATTTAAAAATAAAGCTTATTTTTGATTTAATAAATTTTACTTATCCAATATTTTAATGGGCCAATCGTCCATCTTTTACGATGTTTTTGTTTTGAAGCCCACAGCAGTTCGCGTGCTTCAAAGACATCCGTAGCTCACCACGACCTGCTGTGTGCTTCATAACAAAAACCTCGTAAAAGATGGACGATTGGTCCATCAAAATATTGGATAATTAAAACTAATTTAAATCTAAAAAAGGCCATTTAAAAAAATATTCTTTATTATGTATAAAATTTGAAATAAAGAAGACATAAAACCTATTAATGATATTTGTAGAACAGTTTAAAATTTTGAATACCATCGATTGTAAACAAACTATATTAGATATATAAAAAAACTTCGAATACAGACTTTTTAATGCAACAGAAGTGAAGCTAACTATTTCTCTGATAGGAAAAATACAACAATTTTGAAACACAAATCGAATTCAAAACAAGAAAAAATATTTTCGTCGAACTGAATTGCGATGCCTGCATTAAACGAACCGAATAAAAATAGAAGAAACTTCCTTCCTAAACTTCACCAAGAAATAAATTTGTAGTTTGGAACCTGTTATTACTCTATTTTTCAGAATGGAGTGTTTCTAGGAATTCTAAGAAATAAAAACCACATGTGAGAGGTGGATACAAAATGAGAATTTTTTTTAAAAATGGAACTAACGAAATTACTTGTTCTAACATGCAAGCAGATATACCTTCGAATTCCTTCGTGGAGTGTTTGGGCAATGTCACTCTTTTTTACTCTGTTTTTTATTCTATGAAGATTTATAAAGGATGTGATTTAAATAACAAACGGATTTGTAAAAATTGTAAATACAGTAGAACCTCCCTGTAAAGGACAACACCTACTTACAGAGCCAAAGTGTCCTTTAAGGAGAGGTGTCCTCTTACTGGAGAATTGCTAAATAGTAAAAATGATAATTGTTTGAAGTTAATATGATAATTTTTTAATTCATAGAAACATTTTCTGGCAAAAATATTCAATTTTTATCATCATCATTTTGGATACTTTTTTTTTTCTTAGTTGTTCATCAAATCATTTGAAATTGTAGTTTCTTTTTTGTTTTGTTGTGCTCCTTTTTAAGCAATAAAATATATAGAACTAAGGTGTAATATTCAATTCAAACATATGGAACCAACATCGATTCATTTTTAAAACAAAGCAAAATCATAAGCTTATACAACTTTCACTTTTTCATACAGTAATTTTGCAAATGAAAACTGTCCTTTGTGGAGAGGTGTCCGCTAGTGGGGTGTCCGCTAATGGGAGGTTCTACTGTATATTTATTTGAACGAAAGTTTTACTTTAAACAATAAGGTTTCTTTTACACATAAGAGTGCCATCTATTTTCAAGAACTGAAACTATTCTGAACGATTTTTTTTCTTGTACAAATAAAAAAAAGCTTCCTGCTATCCTTTACTGTAATTGGAAAAATATATTGAGAGGGTCCCTGTCTCATCAATAATGAACCTTCCCAGCGGTTTCGTCAGTTACCGAAAATTTTCAAATCATAGGAGCTCTTTCTCACACGTTTATTTACAAAACAAAGATGTATTATTGAAAGCTTATGATAATACAGTCGAAATTGGATAATTCGAAGCCCAAGGGACAAAAAAAAAATCGAATTATTCAAAAATTCGAATAAAAACGTTTTGAATAAAAGGCTTAGAAACCTAGAGACCAAGATAAATATTCGAATTAAAGAGACGTTTTAGAATTAAAGATGTTAGAATTATACAAATTTAACTGTATTATGATAATTTTGATATAATAAATGAAAGTAAACATAAATCCTTTCGTAGGATGTTATGAAATCCAAGCCGCCCCTGTACTGATGAGGGTCGTAGCTCAAAACTATGATATACAGGTTGGGTTTTGCCTGAATTTGTCAAAGCTGGTATCGTGGCTCATTTTTTTTATCATCTCATTCGCATATTGCACTGGTATGTTAAGCAAAAATTCCATCTTTTTATGCATTCATAAAGAGGACTTTTGTACATAAATATTCTTTCCCTGTTTTTCTTTTTCTATTCAAAATCTCAGCCTTTTTTTTTTTCTCTTTTCTGAGCGAGGATTCCATTTCTTCCTCTGCTTCTCATTTCTTTTTGGATCCATTTCTCACAGGAGAATCATCTGTAAAAGACGGAATGTCTTAATAAAGGTTTGTGTGTGTATGTGCATTTATAAAGAAGGAGATTCGAAACTATTATAGACGCGTATGATTCTTTTAAAAATTAAACAATTTCTACTGCCCTTACTGCAATGGAAAAATTAATTGGAGGGCCTGGCTCATCAGTGGTGAACCCACACATCTACCATTGGTAGATTAAACTGGTAAAACCGCTGGGAGGGTTTACCACTGATGAGCCAGGCCCTCCCATTAATTTTTCCATTGCAGTAAGGACAGTAGAAATTGTTTAATTTTTAAAAGAATCATACGCGTCTATAATAGTTTCGAATTTACATAACAGATGGCGCGCTAATGCATTATAAAGAAGAAGATGTCTCTGTTGATAAAGAAATACCATCAATTTTACATTATTTATATATCGTGTTTTATATAGATATGTGCAGTATACGCTACGTTCTTGTATTCAAGCTTTAAAAACTGACAACTTATCATCATATTGAAGTTTATAATACAATATAATGCGGCTTATGATTGTAGAACGACATTTGAAAATTATCCCGCATGTGTTTCTTTTAAACGAAAAATTGAAATTTATTTCAAGGAGAAATAACGATTATTTCTAACCTTAGGGAGGAAGTATGAAAGGATAAATTGTGAAGAGTAATGATAAACAGAAAAATAAAAGTGTCCAGGGATGGGAATCGAACTCACAGTGTTCCGCTTACCGGGCAGATGTCATGTCCACTAAGCTACCCTTAAAGTTTATAACTCTGAAAATGGAAACAGTAAGTCTCCGAAAGGTGAGTAAGTAAAGTTAATAAATTGATGAGGGGGTCGGTGGAAGGATGGTCTAAACCCTTGGTTTTCAACCGCTACGACCTGGGATCGAAACCCATGCATTGGGTACTTTTTCCTAATTGAAAAAATGCGAGAGAATCAAGACTGAAGAATCTGCCAAACCGTGTCAAATCCCAGGGTTTTATTTCTATATCTAGATAGGTAAAAAGTGTCTCAAATTGGATTTTATAATACATATATTTGATGTATTCTTAAATATTATATTCAAGCAAATTTCTACACTATAATCGTCTGTTTAAAATATATTTTAAAAAAATGCTCCAATGAACCCCGATTCTTGTAAAAATCCAACCCCACCAGCGAGTGCAAGTAATCAAACAGGGTTCTGGCATATTTGTAAGTGCAAAGTCGAACTGCTTTTGACATATGTAGACATGTGGTGTACTTACAGTAAAATCAGTCGCCAACTTCTTCTTTCCATGATTATCATGGCCTGTACCATGTATACTAGGGATAAATAATAATAAAAAAGGAGTTAATGAGTTTTCATTTTGTATCCTCTCGAATTATATAATATTTCTATTATTCAATCAGCCCATTCACCGTTTAATAAGAAATGGGGAATCCTATATTGCTGCTTTTTTGAAAAGTGCTTTTTTCTCCCAATGGGCGGCCGGTTTTGTTTTAAACGCTGGGACAAAAGGAGCGGTGGTCTCAACAAAGAGGTGTTCTGAAGTCTTCTCCGATAATTGGATTGAAGGGTTTTAATTGGTGCCTGCGCTCTTTGCCTGGAATCTTCTCATCGATTGGAGAATGGAGTTTCTATCGTTTTATTCTTTGTATTATCTCTATTATAGGTGGTACTGAAAAAAAGTTACTTTTACGGGTTATCACACAAAAAGCAATAAATTAGGGCCTACAGTAAGAGTAATTTAACGCACAGAAAAACTTACACTCAAGAGTACGGCACCAACAACAAAAAGGAGATAAATATAGAAAGCTCACAATTTGTTAAATAAAATAAAAACAGTACTCAATTTTATTTGCAGCGTTGATAAGGAGCGGACCGGGGTTATACAGGTATGCGAGGAGATCACCAGACAAGCACACAGAGAAAGCTTTAAGCGTCTCCACTCGAACACCACTCCACGACTCCTCGCATCCCGTTTCAATCCTCTTTTATATACAAACATGGCCACATTCGTCCAATGACATGGGAGATCAGTTCTCTCAACAAATAACAACATTCTTCCCGCATAACTGAGAAGAATAAAACTGCTATGTTTGTCATATAATTTGATAGTACAATCCATGATTATCATGGTGGGTAGTTAACGAATGATTTTTACTGAGTGCATCATATCTCTACACATAAGTATCAACTCAACAATGAACTGAATTGAACATTGAACAACAATGAACGTTGATCCTGTCCTTGTCTGAAGGAGGACTCTTTCAAGATGGAGGAGCCTCCCTTCCTGAGAGCAGCTTTTTATATATTTAATCACCAAATTTTTAATAATTTATTTTTCTTTCTTTAATTTCTTTTTATTCTTTTGTAATAATGGACTAAGAATGTTAATAAAATATATTGAATTGTCAAAAAATTGTCTACATATTTAGAAAGTAGTTTGGCTTTTGGAATTACAAGTGTGAAAGAGAGCTCCGTTTGGTTACTTGAATTCACTGGTGGAAACTTCTGCAAGAATTGAGGGCCATTCGAGAAATGATTTTTTTTCTTTAGGAAAAGTTGTTCACATTGTGGGATTCGATCTTGGAATTATGGAATAATTAAAATCAACGATTAGTTGATATTTATTATTATTTATTTTGCTTATCCCTAGTACACGTGGTACAAACCATGATAATCATGGTGGGTAGAAGTTGGCGACTACATTTTACTGTAAGTGCACCACATGTCTACACATTTGAAAAACAGTTCGACTTTTGCACTTACAAATGTGCCAGAGCCCCGTTTGGTTACTTGCACTCGCTGGTGGGGTTGGACTTTTGCAAGAATCGGGGGCAATTGGAGCATTTTTTAAATAAAAAATAATACCCAATGCGGGTATCAAACCCGGGTTGTAGCGGTCGAAAACCAACGGTTTAGACCATCCTTCCATCGACCCCTGTTGATATATATTCCGACAAATAGTGCAAGCCATCACCAACTTTTAGGTCCACAATCAGAAGATGCCTTTTTCATAAAATAAATAATTATATTATTCAGTAATTCATCTTATTTCTGTACTTTTTTGATGTAATTCAATTAATTAAATCATTATATTGCCTAAATCACAAGCGAACCTCAACGAAATTATTGAATTCCCAATTACATTCTAGAAAAGATGTTCCATTTCCTTATCATTTTTATAATTTCTTGTTCGTTTTATCTTTGTTGGTAGGTTCTCAATAGCATCACCAAATGATCTTTGTGCATCGATACCTTTCAGAATGGGCTTCAAAGGCTCAGTCTCACAAACCCGTGGCGGCCATATTGGCAAGAGGTAGATCTTAAAGGATTATATTTCGATAGATATGAGGGGGTATATATCTTTTGATAATAGAGTGATAGAGTATCATATTGAGATATGCATATTATATGATTATAAAAATATATATGCTCTTATATATTTCGATTTAAATAAAACGTTCTCGTTTGTATCTCTGACATTGTTCTCTGTGAATTTGAGATTCTAATTGATCATTTGCATAACGAATCTTTATATCGTCTGTTTTAAAATAACTTTAGCGTTATAGCAAGCATTGGGAAATCGTGTTTTGTTTAGAATATGAAAAAAATTATCTTTAATTAAGAGATGAAATTATATTAGGCTTCCATGGATAAAAAAAAAAAAACCGAAAACTATTCTCAGAAAAAATAGTGCAAATATGAAATTGTACTGAGATAAGGTGGATAAATTAAGAAAAAGGTATCTACTGATTGTGAAAATGAAAGTTTCTGATGGCTCATGCTATCTTTTGGAATAAATATCAACTATTCATTGATTTTTAATAATTATTCCAGAATAGGTCAAATAACCATTATTGATAACGTGGTTAGCTATTCTTTATTAATCAAGAATGAGTATTTGGCCAATTCTGGAATAAATAAAAATTAACGAATAGTTGATATTTACGGATGGCGTAAGCCATCAAAAAAACTTACAGTTGCACAATAAGAAGATGCCTTTTCCTTAATCTATTCCTGGAAGCCTGATATTTTTGCCTTAATATTGATGCAGAAGATTCTTTTACCGGATTGTGAATAATCTTTTTATATGCATCAGTATCTTCTCTCTCTCTCTCTCTCTCTCTCTCTCTCTCTCTCTCCACTACTATCTTAAAAATCCTGACTTCAACTGACCAGGTTGATAGACCTCAGCAAGGATCCCACTCTAGGGATATGGAGGAGCTATGTCTGTACTTATGTTAGAGTCGGCAGCAAAGGCTTCCATGTTAGGAACGACCTCAAATTACAGGCAAAGTCAGACTTTCGCCAAAGTGTATCATGGTGCCATGATCAACGAAAGCTGCACCCCTACACCCCATTCCATGAGATCATGAACTCATAGAATTCGTGTAATCTTTACACAAGGGGATAAAAAACAACAACAACTATCTTTGAATTCTGATCAGTAACAAAACGTATTTTCTTTAGATTTGATTGAAAAGTTCATTCGAAAAATAAGAATAAACGTAATATTTTGATAGGATAAACGTCTTTCTTGTTAAAGCAGTTATTCAAGAGTTCAATGCATCTAGTTTTTCCAAAGTGGATTGTTGATAAGCTTATTCTCTCTAAATGAGAAAGAAAGATGTTCTGCCATTCGAAATATTGAATTTATTTTGTTTTTAAATAAAGTTTTCGATTTAATTCAAAAATAAGACTCGTTTTTGATATAAAGATAGAGGCTGCCTGGCAGGCATTCATATTTCTTCAAATTAAAGATACTTCAGCCAGTAAATCTTTTTATTGTCTCGACGTTTCGACAAAAATCTTTTGTCCTCGTCAGGAGCGAACAAAAACATTTGGCAAAGCGTTAAAAATTATTGGTTATTGGTCATGATACTTATATATGCCTTTTTAATTATCTAAATATTTCATTATGTATGTATTTATTTTTAAAATGAAGAATTTGAGAATATTTGTCCATATAGTCAAAACCAAAATTCGAATTTGATGGACGCTTACAACACAATTTATTTACAAATTGATTTAAACGTATGTGTATTGTACTATATACCTTATTAGAGAGTGTGTAGGAAATTTTTGTTGGAATTTTGGTATAAGCCAATATATTGAATATGTGAGTTGAATCTTAAGTGTTTAGATGTATAAAATATCTAAATGTGCCTAGCATCTTCGGTGTTGAGTTTTCTAAATAGAGCTTCTTCGACTTTCGTGAAGCGCTCATACCAATCTCTGACATCAATCTGGTGCGTATGGGTGAAATACTGCGCTGTGCTGAACTTGCTAATGAAAACGATGAGAAATTAAAGGATAGAAAGGTTGAAATGGCCATAGAAATCAATATAAATATAGGGCAAGTGAAAATTTGTGAAAATAGAAGGATAAAAAAATGGTTTATAATCATTTTGAAGAAAAAGGTAAATGATTTTTACTAAATTGAGGGAAAAAAAGGAAGACTTATATCTGGATTAGGATAGAAAACAAACCTTACGAAAGATTTCAGCCAAGTTGTCTGAAAGAAAGAACATCCAGGACTTCCTGAGATATAGCGACGGTGCAACTAAGACTGCAGTGAGAACTGAGTAGTCCACATGGGCATTCCTTTCGTCGCAGAGATCTAGCGAATACTGTTGTCCCTCCCATATGTGGCCTGGCAATCCATAAGGCACACCGCTGACAGCACTGTTCACGGAAGCGTCACTTGAAGAGAATCTTACGGAACGCTCGACGGAAGTCCCGGTTGAAGATGGTATAAATGATGGGGTTGAAGGCGGAGTTGCAGTAGCCGAGCCAGAAGGCGACGTCGAAGGCAGTCTCGGGGATGCAGTGGATGCAGAGGGCCCCCGTGACGTAGAGCAGGAAGAAAGGAAGCCAGGCGAGGATGAAGGACACCATGATGAGGCCGAGAATGAGGACGGCGCGTCTCTCGCGGGCCTTGGCGACTTTGCGACGTCGGCAGGACGCCACGAGGGCGACGTCGGCAGCAGCTGGGGCAGGCTCGGGCGGTGGGTCGCTCAGACTACTGGACGTCATCGCGCCACCCCCTAGAGACCGCCGTACATGTCGCCGCGCCCTGGACCGCGCCGCCCGGAAGATCCTCACGTACACCACCACCATCACCACAGCAGGGATGTAGAACGAACCGAATGCCGAGTAGAGGACGTAGCCGAGATCGTTGCTCAGGGAACAGGTGGGGATGACGGTTTGCCGCGAGGGCTTGCTCCACCCCAGCAGCGGGGGCACACTCACCAGCGCCGATACCACCCACACGAACGCGATCATGAACAGAGCACGGAGAGGAGTCCGACGCTTGAGGTAGCGGACTGCCTGTGTTATGGACCAGTAGCGGTCCAGACTGATGAGGCACAGGTTGTTGATGGAGGCTGTGCACAGGAAAACGTCCATAGCCGCGTGGACCTCACACCACAGAGTCCCAAAGATCCAGTACCCCATCAGCTCGTTGGCCAGGGAGAAGGGCATGATGAGCAGGCCCACCAGAAAGTCCGACACGGCCAGAGAAGCAATGAACCAGTTCTGAACTGTCTTGAGGTTCTTCTCCGTGGCGATGGCAATACAGACAAGCATGTTGCCGATCACAATGAGCACCATGAGGCATGTGACGAAAAAGGCTGTAATGATGATGTGCGCATGCGTGTAGCCGCTGGGGTATGGCACTTGCTCCACGGGGTACCCGCTGGTGTTGAAGATGGACCCATTGTCCATACCTGCACACACAGCATCGACTGTTGGGTGGGCATACATTCACATTGGTTACTTCAATACAATACATTATGGACCCATTGTCCATACCTGCACATACAACATCGACTGTTGGGTGGCCATACATTCACATTGGTTACTTCAATACAATACATTATGGACCCATTGTCCATACCTGCACACACAACATCGACTGTTGGGTGGCCATACATTCACATTGGTTACTTCAATACAATACATTATGGACCCATTGTCCATACCTGCACGCACAACATCAACTGTTGGGTGGCCATACATTCACATTGGTTACTTCAATACAATACATTATGGACCCATTGTCCATACCTGCACATACAACATCGACTGTTGGGTGGCCATACATTCACATTGGTTACTTCAATACAATACATTATGGACCCATTGTCCATACCTGCACACACAACATCGACTGTTGGGTGGCCATACATTCACATTGGTTACTTCAATACAATACATTATGGACCCATTGTCCATACCTGCACGCACAACATCAACTGTTGGGTGGCCATACATTCACATTGGTTACTTCAATACAATACATTATGGACCCATTGTCCATACCTGCACACACAACATCGACTGTTGGGTGGGCATACATTCACATTGGCTACTTCAATACAATACATTATGGACCCATTGTCCATACCTGCACACATACAACATCGACTGTTGGGTGGGCATACATTCACATTGGCTACTTCAATACAATACATTATGGACCCATTGCCCATATCTGCACACACAACATCGACTGTTGGGTGGCCATACATTCACATTGGCTACTTCAATACAATACATTATGGACCCATTGTCCATACCTGCACACACAACATCGACTGTTGGGTGGGCATACATTCACATTGGCTACTTCAATACAATACATTATGGACCCATTGCCCATATCTGCACACACAACATCAACTGTTGGGTGGGCATACATTCACATTGGTTACTTCAATACAATACATTATGGATCCATTGCCCATACCTGCACACACAACATCGAGTGTTGGGTGGGCATACATTCACATTGGCTACTTCAATACAATACATTATGGACCCATTGCCCATACCTGCACACACAACATCAACTGTTGGGTGGGCATACATTCACATTGGTTACTTCAATACAATACATTATGGACCCATTGTCCATACCTGCACACACAACATCGACTGTTGGGTGGCCATACATTCACATTGGTTACAATACATCTAGAAATTGAAAAATTGACATGTATATGTTCTTTCTTTGAAAATTTTCGGAGAAAATGGTTGGGTTTTCTATTTATATTGAAGAGAGAGAGAGAGAGAGAGAGAGAGAGAGAGAGAGAGAAAAAGCACACTAAACTATGTAAACAGTTTTTTTTCTTAGTTTATCTAGTAATTAATAGCTTTTATTTGTGTACACTTATGCACAAAACTTAAGGAATTTGTACCTTTTAGAATGTATATCAAGATTTAGTCAATAACTCTTAAAGATATTTGATACATAGTTTCCTTTAGTAAAGACACACGAGACAATCAACATGTGAACAAAAGTGCCTCTGCCTCTAGCGACATCAAATACTTTCCACTTCTTTTAGTTTTGTCCATAAGTGTATATATAAGGATAAAAATAAAGCGAGAAAACGATCTCTTATCGCATATTCATTCAGACGACGCCTCTTGTTTGAAAAACAGCAGACACCAACTTCTCTCTCCCCTGCAATCAATATCAAGAGATACAGGTAGAAGAGGCTTGAAGAAGTTAGAACTAATATTAAACTAAAAATCCATCTTTTCCCCTCCCGGGACTTCCAAAATTTAATATACACAGAATCGATGAAGAAATAAATTGCCCATCCCTGGGCCGATGATCCCCGTGCTATCGGCTTAATCAGATGAGGCGGTCGATCGGATAGGATCGTTATCTCAGTAGGTTCTGCGACATTGGCTTCTCTTGCCACGGCGGAGTACTGTCCTAGATGTACTTGGTGACAGTCCTAACTGTACTTGGTGACAGCCCTAGCTGTACTTGGTGACAGCCCTAGCTGTACTTGGTGACAGCCCTAGCTGTACTTGGTGACAGCCCTAGCTGTACTTGGTGACAGCCCTAGATGTACTTGGTGACAGCCCTAGATGTACTTGGTGACAGCCCTAGCTGTACTTGGTGACAGCCCTAGCTGTACTTGGTGACAGCCCTAGCAGTACTTGGTGACAGCCCTAGCTGTACTTGGTGACAGCCCTAGCTGTACTTGGTGACAGCCCTAGCTGCACTTGGTGACAGCCCTAGCTGTACTTGGTGACAGCCCTAGCTGTACTTGGTGACAGTCCTAGCTGTACTTGGTGACAGCCCTAGCTGTACTTGGTGACAGCCCTAGCTGTACTTGGTGACAGCCCTAACTGTACTTGGTGACAGCCCTAGCTGTACTTGGTGACAGTTCTAGCTGTACTTGGTGACAGTCCTAGCTGCACTTGGTGACCGCCCTAGCTGTACTTGGTGACAGCCCTAGCTGTACTTGGTGACAGTTCTAGCTTTACTTGGTGACAGCTCTAGCTGCACTTGGTGACCGCCCTAGCTGTTCTTGGTGACAGCCCTAGCTGTACTTGGTGACAGCCCTAGCTGTACTTGGTGACAGTCCTAGCTGTACTTGGTGACAGTCCTAGCTGTACTTGGTGACAGTCCTACCCTCTCAGCGGTTTCACCAAATTAATCTCCAGTTCGCTATCTACTATTGTATTGGATTGGTTTTCTTATATACACTACACACATTTACTATGGAAGGCAGTTTAGTGGTATTTAGGGAACCAATAGACATAAGCTTATAGATTTGTTATAATTTTTAAAAATTTTACAGATTATATATCGAAAATTGATTACAAGATTTATAGATAGACATGTTGAGAGACAACTTCAATAAAAACGTTTAAAAAGTAATTCAAAAGCTTAATCCAATAAGAACATTTTGCCTTGATGACTTCAGCAATGTTGTCCGGACTTCGGGTCGACAGAGCCAGTCGTTAAAAAGTCATTTAGGGCAGTAATCTCCATAGATTTGTTGTGTGTGTGTGTGTGTACAATAGTGGCTTTTTAAAATTCAAAGTCTCCATGTTGGAATACTGGTATGAATATATTAACGGATCACATGGGAATTTTATAGAAAGGATGAAAATAATTGATGAGGAAAATGGACATTTGCCAACATTCTATAGAGATATCTGAACCAACCGACTAAACCTGGTTTATTCCTGGTTTACATATTGAATATGTGACAGTTTACTGGTCAACATATACTGGGGGACAATACCTAACAATGGGATAGTAAGAAAGGTTTACTTTTCGAATTACATGAGAAAAATAGACAGAAATTCTCTCTCTATATCTATATAGTCATAGACCAAACTTAAGGAAATTGTACCTTTTAGCATGTACATCGCGGTTCAGACAATAACTCTGTAAGATATTACAGTGACCTTTATTGAAGACACACGAGATAACCAAGTGTGTATACACTCATTGGCAAAACTTAAGGAAGTTGTACCTTTCAGCATGTATATCGGGATTCAGACAATAACTCTGAAAGATATTACACTGACCTTTATTGAAGACACACGAGATAACCAAGTGTGTTAACACTCATGGACAAAACTTAAGGAAGTTGTACCTTTTAGCAAGTATATCGGGATTCAGACAATAACTCTGAAATATACACTCATGGACAAAATTTAAGGAAGTTGTATCTTTTAGCATGTATATCGGGATTCAGACAATAACTCTGAAAGATGCACTCATTGACAAAACTTAAGGAAGTTGTACCTTTTAGCAAGTATATCGGGATTGATACAATAACTCTGAAATATACACTCATGGACAAAATTTAAGGAAGTTGTATCTTTTAGCATGTATATCGGGATTCAGACAATAACTCTGAAAGATGCACTCATTGACAAAACTTAAGGAAGTTGTACCTTTTAGCAAGTATATCGGGATTCAGACAATAACTCTGAAAGATACACTCATGGACAAAACTTAAGGAAGTTGTATCTTTTAGCATATATATCGGGATTCAGACAATAACTCTGAAATATATTACAGTGACCTTTATTGAAGACATACGAGATAACCAAGTGTGAACATAATTACCTCCTTCTAAAAAACAGACGACCGGCAACATCAAAATATGAAACTTCTTTAGTTTTGTTCATTAGTGTATATATGTTATAAAACATCCCACTATTATTGTTTATGAAATAGCATTGCTAGATGGAAATATTTTGATATAATTCTACTTTCCTAAAGGTTAGGTCGATTGTTTGATCGAATACCATTTCTGAGAGTTCACCCTTCACTGTAGAATATATATAAGTAGACCCTTCCAATACAGTTTTAGAGATCTAAGAAGCGGTCTGGTGGATTAATTTGGCAAAACCTCTAGGAGGGTTCACAACTTTTGTGAGCCAAGCGCTCCCAGTAATATTTTCATCGCAGTAAGGGCAGTAGAAGGTTGTATTATGCATAAATGAAACATTCATGCTTTAATGTTCTTATTTCCTATACTACTTTATCCAGACCACACCAGCGTAGCCCTGACAGAGAGCAATACAGGCCACACCAGGTAGCCCAGACAGACAGCCATACAGTCCACACAAGCGTAGCCCAGCCAGACAGCCATACAGTCCACACCAGCGTAGCCCAGACAGACAGCCATCCAGGCAACACCAGCGTAGCCCAGACAGACATCCATCCAGGCCACACCAGGTAGCCCAGACAGACAGCCATCCAGGCAACACCAGCGTAGCCCAGACAGACATCCATCCAGTCCACACCAGCGTAGCCCAGACAGACAGCCATCCAGGCCACACCAGCGTAGCCCAGACAGACATCCATCCAGACCACACCAGCGTGGCCCAGACATACATCCATCCAGGCCACACCAGCGTAGCCCAGACAGACAGACATCCATCCAGGCCACACCAGTGTAGCTCAGACAGACATCCATCCAGACCACCCCAGCGTAGTCCAAACAAATATCCATCCAGGCCACACCAGCGTGGCCCAGACATACATCCATCCAGGCCACACCAGCGTAGCCCAGACAGACAGACATCCATCCAGGCCACACCAGTGTAGTCCAGACAGACATCCATCCAGGCCACACCAGCGTAGCCCAGACAGACAGACATCCATCCAGACCACACCAGGTTACCCCAGCCAGACATCCTTCCAGGCCACACCAGCGTAGCCCAGACAGACATCCATCCAGGCCACACCAGTGTAGCCCAGACAGACATCCATCCAGACTACACCAGGTTACCCCAGCCAGACATCCTTCCAGTCCACACCAGCGTATCCCAGATAGACATCCATCCAGGCCACACCAGCGTAACCCAGACATACAGACATCCATCTAGGCCACAACAGCGTAGCCCAGACAGACATCCATCCAGACCACCCCAGCGTAGCCCAGACAACAGCCATCCAGGCCACACCAGCGTAGCCCAGATAGACACCTATCCAAGCCACACCAGCGTATCCCAGACAGAGATCCATCCAGTCCACACCAGCGTAGCCCAGACAGACAGCCATCCAGTTCACACCAGGTAGCCCAGACAGACAGCCATCCAGTCCAGACCAGCGTAGCCCAGACAGACAGCCATCCAGTCCACACCAGCGTTGCCCAGACAGACATCCATCCAGGCCAATCCAGGTAGCCCAGACAGACAGCCATCCAGTCCACACCAGCGTAGCCCAGACAGACAGCCATCCAGTCTACACCAGCGTAGCCCAGACAGACCTCCATCCAGGCAACACCATTGTAGCCCAGGCAGACCCCCATCCAGACCACACCAGCGTAGCCCAGACAGACAGCCATCCAGGCCACACCAGCGTAACCCAGACAGACATCCATCCAGACCACACCAGCGTAGCCTAGACAGACATCCATCCAGGCCACACCAGCGTAGCCCATACAGACAGCCATCCATCCAGGCCACACCAGCGTAGCCCAGACAGACATCCATCCAGACCACACCAGCGTGGCCCAGACATACATCCATCCAGGCCACACCAGCGTAGCCCAGACAGACAGACATCCATCCAGGCCACACCAGTGTAGCTCAGACAGACATCCATCCAGACCACCCCAGCGTAGCCCAGACAGACATCCATCCAGGCCACACCAGCGTAGCCCAGACAGACATCCATACAGGCCACACTAGCGTAGCCTAAACAGACATCCATCCAGGCCACACCAGCGTAGCCCAGACAGACATCCATCCAGTCCACACCAGCGTAGCCCAGACAGACATCCATATAGGCCACACCAGCGTAGCCCAGACAGACATCCATCCAGACCACACCAGCGTAACCCAGACAGACATCCATTCAGGCCACACCAGGTAGTCCAGACAAACATCCATCCAGGCCACACCAGCGTAGCCCAGACAGACATCCATCCAGGCCACACCAGAATAGCCCAGACAGACATCCATCCAGGCCACACCAGCGTAGCCCAGACAGACATCCATCCGGTTCCCACCAGCGTAGCCCAGACAGACATCCATCCAGGCCACACCAGCGTAGCCTAGACAGACATCCATCCAGGCCACACTAGGTAGCTCAGACAGACAGCCATCCAGTCCACACCAGCGTTGCCCAGACAGACATCCATCCAGGCCAATCCAGGTAGCCCAGACAGACAGCCATCCAGTCCACACCAGCGTAGCCCAGACAGACAGCCATCCAGTCTACACCAGCGTAGCCCAGACAGACCTCCATCCAGGCAACACCATTGTAGCCCAGGCAGACCCCCATCCAGACCACACCAGCGTAGCCCAGACAGACAGCCATCCAGGCCACACCAGCGTAACCCAGACAGACATCCATCCAGACCACACCAGCGTAGCCTAGACAGACATCCATCCAGGCCACACCAGCGTAGCCCAGACAGACAGCCATCCATCCAGGCCACACCAGCGTAGCCCAGACAGACATCCATCCAGACCACACCAGCGTGGCCCAGACATACATCCATCCAGGCCACACCAGCGTAGCCCAGACAGACAGACATCCATCCAGGCCACA
Organism: Cordylochernes scorpioides; assembly: GCA_030710605.1. Lineage (NCBI taxonomy): Eukaryota > Metazoa > Arthropoda > Arachnida > Pseudoscorpiones > Chernetidae > Cordylochernes > Cordylochernes scorpioides. The sequence continues at coordinate 609,473 of CP092871.1, read as the reverse complement.
CCAGTGTAGCTCAGACAGACATCCATCCAGACCACCCCAGCGTAGCCCAGACAGACATCCATCCAGGCCACACCAGCGTAGCCCAGACAGACATCCATACAGGCCACACTAGCGTAGCCTAAACAGACATCCATCCAGGCCACACCAGCGTAGCCCAGACAGACATCCATCCAGTCCACACCAGCGTAGCCCAGACAGACATCCATATAGGCCACACCAGCGTAGCCCAGACAGACATCCATCCAGACCACACCAGCGTAACCCAGACAGACATCCATTCAGGCCACACCAGGTAGTCCAGACAAACATCCATCCAGGCCACACCAGCGTAGCCCAGACAGACATCCATCCAGGCCACACCAAAATAGCCCAGACAGACATCCATCCAGGCCACACCAGCGTAGCCCAGACAGACATCCATCCGGTTCCCACCAGCGTAGCCCAGATAGACATCCATCCAGGCCACACCAGCGTAGCCTAGACAGACATCCATCCAGGCCACACCAGGTAGCTCAGACAGACATCCATCCAGTCCACACCAGCGTAACCCAGACAAACATCCATCCAGGCCACACTAGGTAGCTCAGACAGACATCCATCTAGGTCACACCAGCGTAGCCCAGATAGACATCCATCCAGTTCACACCAGCGAAGCCCAGACAGACATCCATCCAGGCCACACCAGCGTAGCCCAGACAGACATCCATCCAGGTCACACCAGCGTAGCCCAGACAGACATCCATCAAGGCCACACCAGCGTAGCCCAGACAGACATCCATCCAGGCCACACCAGCGTAGCCCAGACAGACATCCATCCAGGCCACTCAGCGTAGCTCAGACAGACATCCATCCAGGCTACACCAGCGTAGCCCAGACAGACATCCATCCAGGCCACACCAGCGTAGCCTAGACAGACATCCATTCAGGTCACACCAGCGTAGCCCAGACAGACATCCATCCAGGCTACACCAGAGTAGGCCAGACAGACATCCATCCAGGCTACACCAGCGTAGCCCAGACTGACATCCATTCAGGCTACACCAGCGTAGCCCAGACAATTTTATATATTTTATATATTTTTGCCTATATATAATAATCTTACTTTATTTTTTAAGTTGTTTATCTATATTTATAAAACAAACACACAGACAGGCAACATGCAAAATATATGAAGATAAAACAAAAACAAAATATATTAAAATACAGAATTAAAAAAGATCTAAATAAAAATACTTTCAAATTTATTTGTAAAATGAAAAAATCAGATTCCTTTCCCCAGTTGTTTTATAAACAAGTGTATGACGGCCTAGAAGCCGATTTACAAACTTTGCTTCTTTATAAAATCTCGCACATTTGAACATTCTAAATATTTATTTAACATTTGGAGAATATACATTTCAGAAATGAAATATAAATTTTATTCTACTCATTCTGTTTCTTCTACCTATATACTTTTCATAATTTATCACTTTATATATAGTGTGCCGAAGAAATAATTTATATTTTGAAAAATACATCTCCTTATCGTGCAACTGAAAGTTGATGATGGCTTGCGCCATCTATCGGAATAAGTGGTTAGGCTTTCTTGATTAATCAAGAATGGGTATTTGGCCAATTCTGGATAATTAAAAATCAACGAAAAAAGTTGTTATTTATTCCGATAGATGGCGCAAACCATCAGCAACTTTCAGTTGCACGATAAGGAGATGCCTTTTTCATAATTTATGAACCTTATACCAGTAAAATATCACATTTGTACTATTTTTTCACAATTTATATTTTATTATTAAATTTAATTATTCAATGAAAATATTTGAAACAGAGATTTTTAGTTTATTTTATATTTGTAAAAACATCATTTAGTTACCTAGCTTGTTTGCTCGATATTTTCTAGCTGTAGATAGTTCTGTTGGTTTGTTGATCTTATTCTTTCTTATCTCCACTTAATCATATTAGGGTATCAAGCTAGTAAAGCTTGAGATTTGACAACCATCATGACTGGGTGAAGTAAAATGTGTCTGCCTTTGTCATTGAGACTGGCAGCACTACTCAGTGGCAGGCTGACTTAGCTCCAAAAGAAATGGTCGCCTCTGACATGAGGAAAAGACATCATGTGCAGCCACTCCTAACATGGAGTACAGACGTTGGTTTGTTGATAATTGTCGACTAGTCGTGCTGACGTCATCAAAATACTTTGACATCTTAAGATATTCCAAGACTTGATTTCTACGCTACAATATCAAACGGTATTCTGCTTGTTGGTATTTATGCTGATATTCGACATTGACAATGAGATTCTGCATACTGGCGATTGCCAACAGCAACATCCGCCCAAAATGTGGACGGGTTACACTTACATCGCCAGCTCAAGTCCATCTGGGGGACTTTTCCGGGCTCATCTGAAGAAGGTTCAGTGAAAAGGTGGGTCTGGTAAGGAGAGAAAGTCAAGTGGTGACTCGTTTCCCCCGGAAATATACAGATATTTATCAATTCCCCCCCCCCCCCCCCACATTGAATATAACAAAATATTTCAAAAACTTAATTCTGTTGACGTTATGTGGCGCTGAGTTTGTTGTTGACACACATCGAATATTACGATGCACTAGCGCGCCATCTGTTATCAAATTACAAAACTATTTTAGACGCGTAATATTCTTTTTAGAATAAAACAATTTCTACTGCCCTTACTGCAATGGAAAAATTAAAGGGAGGGCCTGGCTCATCAGTGGTGAACCCTCCCAGCGGTTTCGCCAGTTTAATCTACCATTATAAATATATAATATGCTTCGAGCAATCGCTCTTCCGCAAATATCGATTTGTGTCTTTTATTATATGGTACTAGCGAACCCGGCCACGCGTTGCTGTGGCTGAATTGTAATATGTTAAATTAACATTATACTAAACTATTCAGTACAGTAAAGGTAATATTCACTTATAAAGATAAAAATGTTTTAGCCGATCTAAAGCCCTACGGGATTGAGAATGGAACGTTACGTTAAAATTTGAAAGTGATTTATATATATATAGATAATATAGCCCTTCATTGTAATAATCGATTATAATCACTGCATTAATAAATGTCAGTGAACTCGTTTATATGTATTGTTTTTTGTTTTCGAGATATTCTAATAGAACGTGCTCACATTTTCTGTAAAATATTTATATATGCACAAACACAGAATATAATCACTATGTCTTAATTTCGCTATAATTATTGTTATAAATAGTATTCTAAAATAATTCGCCAGAAATCGGCCTGATAGTATACTAAACAACTTCCCAAAGTTTCATGGCAAACATCTAAAATAAAATAATACTTTTAATACTTTGCTACAATATTAAAAAGAGGGGGGCTTAGGTGTTTAAAATGTAAAATGTGCTCTAAATAGTATTACATAGAGCCTTCATAACAAACATATTTAAAATAAACCAATCAAAATATAATAATGCTGTAAAAACAGACCTTGCTACAATAATATAAAAGAAACGAAAATAAAAAAAGACACCCACGCTGAGCCTCGAACCTAGGTTTGTTACAAATATTATTAAAAAATTGTTTATGTTAATTATTATTTTAAAAAGCCTACATTTTAAATAAAATAATAGTTTTAATAATTTGCTACAATAATATAAAAGAAATGAAAAAAAAAAAAAAAACACCCACGCTGAGCCTCGAACCTAGGTTGCGGGGGTAGGAAGCTGTGTACCTAACCTATAGGCTAAGCTTGACGTTACAAATAAGCTCATGCGAGGCTATTTCAGGCCATACGTCTGCCGCGAGGGGGCTCTGATTGCGAGTGAATCTACGTTTTATCGTAAATAAAAATGCAACGAAAGGTTATTTCTAAAGAGTAATTAGCCAGAAACCATCCCGGTAGTATACTAAACATCTTCCCAAAGTTTCATCACGATTGGTTGAGCGATGTAGAAGATTATCACTGACGAACGGACGGACGGACGGACCAATGGACGGACGGACGGACGGACGGACCAACGGACCAACAAACATCCATTTTTATATATATAGATATATGGTAGTTTAAACTGACGAAACCGCTGGGAGGGTTCACCACTGATGAGCCAGGCCCTCCCTTTAATTTTTCCATTTCAGTAAGGGGGGCAGTAGAAAATGTTTTATTTTAAAAATAATATTACGCGTCTATAATAGTTTCGTAATTTGACACATTAAATTTGTTTTAACACCTTGATAAAGGTTGGCGTTGAGCCAACTGAAATATTGGTAATATAAATGATATTTCTGATCCAATATATGTCTTTTTAATTAAATATACAGATAGGTTATAAATACTGTAGTGAGCAAATAGTTAAATAAAAGTTGTGAAAGTATAAAGATTGTCTTCCATTCGGGCTGTGTACACCTACGCTAACTATAACTACCATTGTGATAGTTATCTCCCTAACTAATTATGGCGAGATAGTTAAACGGACCGGTGGAATTGTCCAGATAGAGAGAGAAAGGGCGGCGGTAGATCCAATTTGCATAAGATATGAGCCTGACATTCTCCTGTAACAGAATCTTCCTTATCTAATTCTCACTGTCACAGCCACGATAAATTTGTCCTATTTACATATGTATTTATTTATATGGAAATTTTACCGGTAGGATATTGACCAATAAAGATAAAAGTTATCTCTACCAACAAAATAGATGTTAAAGATAGAAGTCATTTATTGATGTCTATTTTGACGCGGTAGAGTTTACCTTTATCTTTATAGATATATTTGTTTGTCATACATCTTTTAAATTGTGTAACATGCTTTGTATTGAGATCACAAGATATCATTCGACCAGCGCGTGGCCTCCATCCATGCACGTATAATTACAAAAAATTGTTTATAACGCACAAAGAAGATAATATATGTTTTCTCCACCTTTCCATATCATTAATAGTTAAATATGTAAACATTCTATTATGTAATCTAATATGTAAATATTCTATCTATTATTATTATTAAATTAAAACTTTATAAAATTAAATATGCAAAAAATTATTTTATATAAAAATAGTATATATACCATCAATCTGTTATCGTGATACTCCTGTAGAAGAACTGACAGGTCCGAAAGCTAGAGAATAAAATTTGAACAAGAAACTTGGTCCTGGAGACTTTATTTTCTTTACAATGCTTTGTATTTATTTATGTAAACTATTTAATTATTGTAAAACGACACTTGAAGTTACACCGCATGAGTTTCCTTTCAACGACAAATTAAAATTTTATTTCAAGGTGAAATATCGACTATTTCTAACCTTTTTGGATGAGGTATGAAAGGATGAATTATGAAGAGTAATGACGAACGGAAAAATAAAAGTGTCCAGGGATGGGAATCGAACCCACAATGTTCCGCTTACCGGGCAGATGCCATGTCCACTAGGCTACCCTGGACGTATTTTTCCGTTCGTAAATGATACATAAAGTAACTTATATACAATATAATACACTGCGGCCTGTGATTTGTAAAATCGTTTTACAATTACAGGCCGCAGTGTATTATATTTAATTATTCTTTGATTTTTCTTCATAGATAGGCAGTCGGCAAACTGTACTTTCTTTCCTTCTCGCCAGTTTAGCCATTATGTAATTCAAAACAAAATAATAATGTTAGATTGAGTGACAGCCGGCGCCAGACAGGAGGCAGGTCTCCGAAAAACAAAGTCAGGTTACCAGGTGTGTCCCTTCTTGCTCAAACAAAAAGTTGTCCCTCTGGAGATACGATGATTGACAGACCCCCCTGGACAGATCTGCCTTGACCGGTGTCGGCATTACACTCTCGCCATCTCTGTGGTGACATTCAACATATTTCGTTCTTTGGTACAATACATTCACTCCTGAAACCACTCTGAACATTGTGGCCCAAACGACTGCATCTAACCAACTCATCACGACATTCATCCTACAGGATCATATGCATCACAACATATATATATATATATATATATATTAACACATAAAATCCGGTTGAAAAGAGATCTATGACGTAATAGAGAAGGGATGAAACGCCGCTGAATTTCTATTTGAGAATTCCCGGTTCAGCAGATCTCTTTTTTCAATAATTACTCCAATTTTAAATTTTTTTTTGTATATGTCTGGTCTACCATTAGGGTTTCAAAACATAATAACCAAACTTATAACAAAAGTTAATTAATAATATAGATATATTACTAAATACAACTATTTATATTCATATTTTAAAATAAAAAAAATTAAAAAATCATTTAAAAAAAAAGGATAAAATATAAAATTATAAAAAAATATATATATATACTAACAATCTTATCTACCTTCTTTACAAAACTTTTTGTTTTCTTATTATTAGTTTGATTAAAAGTGCATGGTTCTGTCTTTCTCTCTTTTTTTCTAACCATCATATATATTCTCACTTCTATTATTCTATATATAGGATTAGAGTATGTCTAAATGACGTGTAAAAGCCGATACAAAAGACGTTACGTTGTTAAATTTTATTGTTATTAATTATAAATATATAATTAACTAGATGATGTTTTAGAAGTAAAGGATTTTTTTTTCTCTATCTATACTAAATAATAACATTTTACAAATTTTATAATTTAAATTTAAATAATCAAAATAATGAAGATAATTTTAATAAAATACTTAACTATAAAACTATACAACTATTTATTTTATAATTAATTTAGATTTAGCTTGCTAATCTAACCAAATCTACTTGATATGATTTATCATTCTTATCAGATTGCTCCTTAAGCTTTAAATGTAGAATCACTGTTATATTTTTATTATATAGTTTTTACACTATATATATATATATATATGAAAAAACAATATAAAAAAATAAAAGATAAGTGGGTCAGGTGTTGATATTAAAAATAAAGAAGGCATCTCCTGACCACGAGCACATGTGCTTTTTAGCCTTTGGCCTTAAATACCCATTTCTTGATTTTTCGGGAAGCCATTGGGATCAAAAAATCTTTTTGGTCGCAGTGGTTACAGCCTTCTCCACGCTGACGAGCGCCAACAGCGCGAAACGCGTTCGTGGATGGCTTTTCTTGATTTATCAAGAAATTGGGTTGGCCAAATATCTCGGAGCAAGCTGAATAAACGTTTAGTTTATTTTTGCTCCACTAGATGGCGCTCTGCCATCTAAAAAGCACATGTGCTCGTGGTCCTGAGATGCCTTCTTTATTTTTAATATATATATATATATATATATATATATATATATTTGAAGGAGGCAGAGGCAATTTTGCACACAGTTCATATAAAGGACATAAGATGTTGGTTATGTAGAGGGGAAAAACACAGAAAACAAACTCGCCTGTTCGCAGGTCGGTGGGTCCGCATACCTCAATCATCCCACCTGGACACACACATAACGTCACCTCCATGTTCCGAGGTTGTGGGGCTTGACTATCTAGATGGCAACATTATGGCATGAGGAATATGTAACAGTCGAAAGCTTGTAACATTTTTAATACATAAATATACTGCAATTTGTCTTTTTACTTTATAATTAGAGAAGAGTAGAATTCTCATATACAGAGTAATTGGGTAGTTTCCTGTTGATGAGAAATCTGAGGTACACAAAGATAGGACTTTGTCTGTTAACATTTAGTTAAATTTAGTAGGACAGTATTTATGGTGGCTCTACCAGGAGTACAAGACTCCAGACATACTGTACTGCCCAGTGTCACCTCCCCGCCACGCTGAGGCAGTTAACAGCACTTCGAGGAAGTAAATATATATACACTCATGGACAAATCTTAAGGAAGCGGATGATGTCGCCGGTTGTATGTTTTTTGTTGAAGGAGACAGAGGTTGTTCACATTTGGTTATCTCGTATGTTTTCAATAAAGGTCACTGCAATATCTTTCAGAGTTATTGTCTGAATACCGATATACATGCTGAAAGGTACAACTTCCTTAAGTTTTGTCCATGAGTGTATCTTTCAGAGTTATTGTCTGAATCTCGATATACATGCTAAAAGGTACACATTTCTTAAGTTTTGTCAATGAGTGTATCGTTCAGAGTTATTGTCTGAATCCCGATATCCATGCTATAAGGTACAACTTCCTTAAGTTTTGTCCATGAGTGTATCTTTCAGAGTTATTGTCTGAATCCCGATATACATGCTAAAAGGTACAACTTCCTTAAGTTTTGTCAATGAGTGTATCGTTCAGAGTTATTGTCTGTATCCCGATATACATGCTATTAGGTACAACTTCCTTAAGTTTTGTAAATAAGTGTATCTTCAAGTTATTGTCTGAATCCCGATATACATGCTAAAAGGTACAACTTCCTTAAGTTTTGTCTATGAGTGTATCTTTCAGAGTTATTGTCTGAATCCCGATATACATGCTAAAAGGTACAACTTCCTTAAGTTTGTCTATGAGTGTATCTTTCAGAGTTATTGTCTGAATCCCGATATGCATGCTAAAAGGTACAACTTCCTTAAGTTTTGTCCATGAGTGTATCTTTCAGAGTTATTGTCTGAATCCAGATATACATGTTAAAAGGTACAACTTCCTTAAGTTTTGTCCATGAGTGTATCTTTCAGAGTTATTGTCTGAATCCCGATATACATGCTGAAAGGTACAACTTCCTTAAGTTTTGTCCATGAGTGTATCTTTCAGTGTTATTGTCTGAATCCCGATATACATGCTAAAAGGTACAACTTCCTTAAGTTTTGTCCATGAGTGTATCTTTCAGAGTTATTGTCTGAATCCCGATATACATGCTAAAAGGTACAACTTCCTTAAGTTTTGTCAATGAGTGTATCTTTCAGAGTTATTGTCTGAATCCCGATATACATGCTAAAAGGTACAACATCCTTAAGTTTTGTCCATGAGTGTATCTTTCAGAGTTATTGTCTGAATCCCGATATACATGCTAAAAGGTACAACTTCCTTAAGATTTGTCCATGAGTGTATCTTTCAGAGTTATTGTCTGAATCCCGATATACATGCTAAAAGGTACAACTTCCTTAAATTTTGTCAATGAGTGTATCTTTCAGAGTTAATGTCTGAATCCCGATATTCATGCTAAAAGGTACAACTTCCTTAAGTTTTGTCCATGAGTGTATCTTTCAGAGTTATTGTCTGAATCTCGATATACATGCTAAAAGGTACAACTTCCTTAAGTTTTGTCCATGAGTGTATCTTTCAGAGTTGTTGTCTGAATCCCGATATACATGCTAAAAGGTACAACTTCCTTAAGTTTGTCTATGAGTGTATCTTTCAGAGTTATTGTCTGAATCCCGATATACATGCTAAAAGGTACAACTTCCTTAAGTTTTGACCATGAGTGTATCTTTCAGAGTTATTGTCTGAAACCCGATATACATGCTAAAAGGTACAACTTCCTTAAGTTTTGTTAATGAGTGTATCTTTCAGAGTTATTGTCTGAATCCCGATATACATGCTAAAAGGTACAACTTCCTTAAGTTTGTCTATGAGTGTATCTTTCAGAGTTATTGTCTGAATCTCGATATACATGCTAAAAGGTACAACTTCCTTAAGTTTTGTCAATGAGTGTATCTTTCAGAGTTATTGTCTGAATCCCGATATACATGCTAAAAGGTACAACTTCCTTAAGTTTTGTCCATGAGTGTATCTTTCAGAGTTATTGTCTGAATCCCGATATACATGCTGAAAGGTACAACTTCCTTAAGTTTTGTCCATGAGTGTATCTTTCAGAGTTATTGTCTGAATCCCGATATACATGCTAAAAGGTACAACTTCCTTAAGTTTTGTCCATGAGTGTATCTTTCAGAGTTATTGTCTGAATCTCGATATACATGCTAAAAGGTACAACTTCCTTAAGTTGTGTCAATGAGTGTATCTTTCAGAGTTATTGTCTGAATCCCGATATACATGCTAAAAGGTACAACTTCCTTAAGTTTTGTCCATGAGTGTATCTTTCAGAGTTATTGTCTGAATCCCGATATACATGCTAAAAGGTACAACTTCCTTAAGTTTTGTCCATGAGTGTATCTTTCAGAGTTATTGTCTGAATCCCGATATACATGCTAAAAGGTACAACTTCCTTAAGTTTTGTCAATGAGTGTATATTTCAGAGTTATTGTCTGAATCCCGATGTACATGCTAAAAGGTACATCTTCCTTAAGATTTGTCCATGAGTGTATCTTTCAGAGTTATTGTCTGAATCCCGATATACATGCTAAAAGGTACAACATCCTTAAGTTCTGTCCATGAGTGTATCTTTCAGAGTTATTGTCTGAATCCCGATATACATGCTAAAAGGTACAACTTCCTTAAGTTTTGTCCATGAGTGTATCTTTCAGAGTTATTGTCTGAATCCCGATATTCATGCTAAAAGGTACAACTTCCTTAAGTTTTGTCCATGAGTGTATCTTTAAGAGTTATTGTCTGAATCTCGATATACATGCTAAAAGGTACAACTTCCTTAAGTTTTGTCCATGAGTGTATCTTTCAGAGTTGTTGTCTGAATCCCGATATACATGCTAAAAGGTACAACTTCCTTAAGTTTGTCTATGAGTGTATCTTTCAGAGTTATTGTCTGAATCCCGATATACATGCTAAAAGGTACAACTTCCTTAAGTTTTGACCATGAGTGTATCTTTCAGAGTTATTGTCTGAAACCCGATATACATGCTAAAAGGTACAACTTCCTTAAGTTTTGTTAATGAGTGTATCTTTCAGAGTTATTGTCTGAATCCCGATATACATGCTAAAAGGTACAACTTCCTTAAGTTTGTCTATGAGTATATCTTTCAGAGTTATTGTCTGAATCTCGATATACATGCTAAAAGGTACAACTTCCTTAAGTTTTGTCAATGAGTGTATCTTTCAGAGTTATTGTCTGAATCCCGATATACATGCTAAAAGGTACAACTTCCTTAAGTTTTGTCCATGAGTGTATCTTTCAGAGTTATTGTCTGAATCCCGCTATACATGCTGAAAGGTACAACTTCCTTAAGTTTTGTCCATGAGTGTATCTTTCAGAGTTATTGTCTGAATCCCGATATACATGCTAAAAGGTACAACTTCCTTAAGTTTTGTCCATGAGTGTATCTTTCAGAGTTATTGTCTGAATCTCGATATACATGCTAAAAGGTACAACTTCCTTAAGTTTTGTCAATGAGTGTATCTTTCAGAGTTATTGTCTGAATCCCGATATACATGCTAAAAGGTACAACTTCCTTAAGTTTTGTCCATGAGTGTATCTTTCAGAGTTATTGTCTGAATCCCGATATACATGCTAAAAGGTACAACTTCCTTAAGTTTGTCTATGAGTGTATCTTTCAGAGTTATTGTCTGAATCTCGATATACATGCTAAAAGGTACAACTTCCTTAAGTTTTGTCCATGAGTGTATCTTTCAGAGTTATTGTCTGAATCCCGATATACATGCTAAAAGGTACAACTTCCTTAAGTTTTGTCCATGAGTGTATCTTTCAGAGTTATTGTCTGAATCTCGATATACATGCTAAAAGGTACAACTTCCTTAAGTTTTGTCAATGAGTGTATCTTTCAGAGTTATTGTCTGAATCCCGATATACATGCTAAAAGGTACAACTTCCTTAAGTTTTGTCCATGAGCGTATCTTTCAGAGTTATTGTCTGAATCCCGATATACATGCTAAAAGGTACAACTTCCTTAAGTTTGTCTATGAGTGTATCTTTCAGAGTTATTGTCTGAATCTCGATATACATGCTAAAAGGTACAACTTCCTTAAGTTTTGTCCATGAGTGTATCTTTCAGAGTTATTGTCTGAATCCCGATATACATGCTAAAAGGTACAACTTCCTTAAGTTTTGTCAATGAGTTTATATTTCAGAGTTATTGTCTGAATCCCGATGTACATGCTAAAAGGTACATCTTCCTTAAGATTTGTCCATGAGTGCATCTTTCAGAGTTATTGTCTGAATCCCGATATACATGCTAAAAGGTACAACATCCTTAAGTTCTGTCCATGAGTGTATCTTTCAGAGTTATTGTCTGAATCCCGATATACATGCTAAAAGGTACAACTTCCTTAAGTTTTGTCCATGAGTGTATCTTTCAGAGTTATTGTCTGAATCCCGATATTCATGCTAAAAGGTACAACTTCCTTAAGTTTTGTCCATGAGTGTATCTTTCAGAGTTATTGTCTGAATCTCGATATACATGCTAAAAGGTACAACTTCCTTAAGTTTTGTCCATGAGTGTATCTTTCAGAGTTGTTGTCTGAATCCCGATATACATGCTAAAAGGTACAACTTCCTTAAGTTTGTCTATGAGTGTATCTTTCAGAGTTATTGTCTGAATCCCGATATACATGCTAAAAGGTACAACTTCCTTAAGTTTTGACCATGAGTGTATCTTTCAGAGTTATTGTCTGAAACCCGATATACATGCTAAAAGGTACAACTTCCTTAAGTTTTGTTAATGAGTGTATCTTTCAGAGTTATTGTCTGAATCCCGATATACATGCTAAAAGGTACAACTTCCTTAAGTTTGTCTATGAGTATATCTTTCAGAGGTATTGTCTGAATCTCGATATACATGCTAAAAGGTACAACTTCCTTAAGTTTTGTCAATGAGTGTATCTTTCAGAGTTATTGTCTGAATCCCGATATACATGCTAAAAGGTACAACTTCCTCTAGTTTTGTCCATGAGTGTATCTTTCAGAGTTATTCCCTTAATCCCGATATACATGCAAAAAGGTACAACTTCCTTAAGTGTTGTCCATGAATGTATCTTTCAGAATTATTGTCTGAATCCCGATATACATGCTAAAATGTACAACTTCCTTAAGTTTTGTCCATGAGTGTATCTTTCAGAGTTATTGTCTGAATCCCGATATACATGCTGAAAAGTAAAACTTCCTTAAGTTTTGTCCATGAGTCTATCTTTCAGAGTTATTGTCTGAATCCCGATATACATGATAAAAGGTACAACTTCCTTAAGTTTTGTCCATGAGTGTATCTTTCAGAGTTATTGTCTGAATCCCGATATACATGCTGAAAGGTACAACTTCCTTAAGTTTTGTCCATGAGTATATCTTTCAGAGTTATTGTCTGAATCCCGATATACATGCTAAAAGGTACAACTTCCTTAAGTTTTGTCCATGAGTGTATCTTTCAGAGTTATTGTCTGAATCCCGAAATACATGCTAAAAGGTACAACTTCCTCTAGTTTTGTCCATGAGTGTATCTTTCAGAGTTATTCCCTTAATCCCGATATACATGCAAAAAGGTACAACTTCCTTAAGTGTTGTCCATGAATGTATCTTTCAGAATTATTGTCTGAATCCCGATATACATGCTAAAATGTACAACTTCCTTAAGTTTTGTCCATGAGTGTATCTTTCAGAGTTATTGTCTGAATCCCGATATACATGCTGAAAAGTAAAACTTCCTTAAGTTTTGTCCATGAGTCTATCTTTCAGAGTTATTGTCTGAATCCCGATATACATGCTAAAAGGTACAACTTCCTTAAGTTTTGTCCATGAGTGTATCTTTCAGAGTTATTGTCTGAATCCCGATATTCATCCTGAAAGGTACAACTTCCTTAAGTTTTGTCCATGAGTCTATCTTTCAGAGTTATTGTCTGAATCTCGATATACATGCTAAAAGGTACAACTTCCTTAAGTTTTGTCAATGAGTGTATCTTTCAGAGTTATTGTCTGAATCCCGATATACATGCTAAAAGGTACAACTTCCTTAAGTTCTGTCCATGAGTGTATCTTTCAGAGTTATTGTCTGAATCCCGATATACATGCTAAAAGGTACAACTTCCTTAAGTTTTGTCCATGAGTGTATCTTTCAGAGTTATTGTCTGAATCCCGATATTCATGCTAAAAGGTACAGCTTCCTTAAGTTTTGTCCATGAGTGTATCTTTCAGAGTTATTGTCTGAATCTCGATATACATGCTAAAAGGTACAACTTCCTTAAGTTTTGTCCATGAGTGTATCTTTCAGAGTTGTTGTCTGAATCCCGATATACATGCTAAAAGGTACAACTTCCTTAAGTTTGTCTATGAGTGTATCTTTCAGAGTTATTGTCTGAATCCCGATATACATGCTAAAAGGTACAACTTCCTTAAGTTTTGACCATGAGTGTATCTTTCAGAGTTATTGTCTGAATCCCGATATACATGCTAAAAGGTACAACTTCCTTAAGTTTTGTCCATGAGTGTATCTTTCAGAGTTATTGTCTGAATCCCGATATACATGCTAAAAGGTACAACTTCCTTAAGTTTGTCTATGAGTGTATCTTTCAGAGTTATTGTCTGAATCTCGATATACATGCTAAAAGGTACAACTTCCTTAAGTTTTGTCCATGAGTGTATCTTTCAGAGTTATTGTCTGAATCCCGATATACATGCTAAAAGGTACAACTTCCTTAAGTTTTGTCAATGAGTGTATCTTTCAGAGTTATTGTCTGAATCCCGATATACATGCTGAAAGGTACAACTTCCTCAAGTTTTGTCCATGAGTATATCTTTCAGAGTTATTGTCTGAATCCCGATATACATGCTAAAAGGTACAACTTCCTTAAGTTTTGTCCATGAGTGTATCTTTCAGAGTTATTGTCTGAATCCCGAAATACATGCTAAAAGGTACAACTTCCTCTAGTTTTGTCCATGAGTGTATCTTTCAGAGTTATTCCCTTAATCCCGATATACATGCAAAAAGGTACAACTTCCTTAAGTGTTGTCCATGAATGTATCTTTCAGAATTATTGTCTGAATCCCGATATACATGCTAAAATGTACAACTTCCTTAAGTTTTGTCCATGAGTGTATCTTTCAGAGTTATTGTCTGAATCCCGATATACATGCTGAAAAGTAAAACTTCCTTAAGTTTTGTCCATGAGTCTATCTTTCAGAGTTATTGTCTGAATCCCGATATACATGCTAAAAGGTACAACTTCCTTAAGTTTTGTCCATGAGTGTATCTTTCAGAGTTATTGTCTGAATCCCGATATTCATGCTGAAAGGTACAACTTCCTTAAGTTTTGTCCATGAGTCTATCTTTCAGAGTTATTGTCTGAATCCCGATATACATGCTAAAAGGTGCAACTTCCTTAAGTTTTGTCCATGAGTGTATCTTTCAGAGTTATTGTCTGAATCCCGATATTCATGCTAAAAGGTACAACTTCCTTAAGTTTTGTCCATGAGTGTATCTTTCAGAGTTATTGTCTGAATCTCGATATACATGCTAAAAGGTACAACTTCCTTAAGTTTTGTCCATGAGTGTATATTTCAGAGTTGTTGTCTGAATCCCGATATACATGCTAAAAGGTACAACTTCCTTAAGTTTGTCTATGAGTGTATCTTTCAGAGTTATTGTCTGAATCCCGATATACATGCTAAAAGGTACAACTTCCTTAAGTTTTGACCATGAGTGTATCTTTCAGAGTTATTGTCTGAAACCCGATATACATGCTAAAAGGTACAACTTCCTTAAGTTTTGTTAATGAGTGTATCTTTCAGAGTTATTGTCTGAATCCCGATATACATGCTAAAAGGTACAACTTCCTTAAGTTTGTCTATGAGTGTATCTTTCAGAGTTATTGTCTGAATCTCGATATACATGCTAAAAGGTACAACTTCCTTAAGTTTTGTCAATGAGTGTATCTTTCAGAGTTATTGTCTGAATCCCGATATACATGCTAAAAGGTACAACTTCCTTAAGTTTTGTCCATGAGTGTATCTTTCAGAATTATTGTCTGAATCCCGATATACATGCTAAAAGGTACAACTTCCTTAAGTTTGTCTATGAGTGTATCTTTCAGAGTTATTGTCTGAATCTCGATATACATGCTAAAAGGTACAACTTCCTTAAGTTTTGTCCATGAATGTATCTTTCAGAGTTATTGTCTGAATCCAGATATACATGCTAAAAGGTACAACTTCCTTAAGTTTATCCATGAGTGTAGGTATCATAAGCTGGGTTGCTCTTTTTGAGTGGTACCTAATAAAGTTTAAACTGGAACTTGAGATATTAAGAAAAACCAATGGCATAAGTTATCATCAACATTGAGTTGCATATGGACAGTAGACGTTCTCATTTTATATATTACATATTGAACTAGAAATATGTAAATACAGAAGAAAAACTACGACGCTCAATTTAATTTTTACTAATCACGTGTTTACAATCACATATAAATAAGACCCACTCTGAAGATTGAAAAAAAAAAATTCAAATTTTAATATATCTATACATAAAAAAAAATTAATAAAACATATTTTAGACGCGTATGAATCTTTTTGAAATTAAACAATTTCTACTGCCTTTACTGCAATGGAAGTAAGGGCAGTAGAAATTGTTTAATTTCAAAAATAATCATACGTGTCTATAATAGTTTCGAATTTTGATAACAGATGGCGCGCTAGTGCATCATAATAAAAATATATTTTGTTCTTTATATATAACATTTTCGCATCATTGTAGGTACAGGCTGTGCTGAGCATGTGTGTAAATAGGAAACTATTACAATATAAAGTTACGGGAGGATGATATTCATGGAAAAAAAGAGGCACCTCTCCCTTTAATTGTTCATCAGAACGATGGCACTGTGCATCTCTCTAATAAAAGATCTTTATTAGTGAAGATAAAGAATGAGCTACAACAACATTTTTGACAAATTCAGAAAAGAGTCAACCTGTATTATATTGCTACGGCGTTTTATGGTTTCCACAAGTCCATATCTCAGAAGAAGGCCAAGTGACACTCACTCCTCACTTTCTTACTGCTACTCTTTTTGTGTTGTTTTTTCTTGCTTCCCTCTTTCTCTTTCTTATTTTTTCTCTTTTTTTCTTCTTTTTCTTCTGTCTATATCGTTGTTTCCTTTATCTCACTGCTTTGTTCTTATGTATACCTCTGGTGAATCCTGTATAGGATCAGTGACCCTAAATAAAGGCTTTTTGTTGTTGTTGTTGAGTCAACCTGTAGTCCATAGTTTCTGGCTATGTCCCTCATCAGTACAGGGGCGGCTTAGATTCCATAACATCCTATGAGAGAGGTAATGGAATCGGTTGAATTGACCAAACAGGTGTTTATACTGGTGAAGTGGAAAGATCCGATTTTCAGTTCAGAATACAACATAAAGTTTCGGGAGAATTATATTAATGTACTAAAAGGTATACAGTTTGTTGGCTTTTTGTCTGAATTTTCCAAAACTGGTGTTTTGGCTCATTCTTTATCTTCACTAGTAAAGTTCTTTTACTGGAGTGATGTACAGTGTCATCGTCATAATGCATAATTAAAGAAAGAGGTTCTTCTTTTGGTACACAGCCAACTTTTACACAGCCAACCTTTATAAAATACTAGACGGGTGACCCGGGATTGACCCGTGTGTATATCTACCCGAGTGATATATATTTAGATAAGATTTTTTTTTTATAATTGTTTGTTATTAGCATTATCTATTTGTTTGTATCAGCGTAATTTAATCTAATCTTTGATAGAGGGCGCTTTTCGTGAGCTAAGTAGAATAATTTGAATATATAGTTTTAATAATTGATTTATATATATTTTTAAAATAGCCTATCGTCTTCCCTGTATTTTTTTTACTTATGTATGGAAATTTTGGGTCGAATTAGTGAACTACTGCGAATTTGTATACCGGACAAACAAACAAACATACAAACATTCATTTTTATATATATAGATATAAAAACCTTACACAATAAATTTCTTTATTACAAAAACATCGCGAGCTTTCGAGATCTCATTCTTCTACAGGCAACATTACAATCGAGAGTAAGCACGGAGGTGAGATAAACTAAACCCCGTGCACACTCTCAGTTCTAACTACGCCCGTTGAAGAGTAAGAGATCGAACGCTAGCGGTGTTTTTGTGATAAAGAAACTTAATGCGTAATGTTTTCAGATATTTTATACATAGCCAACTATAAAAATAACATAAGATAGTATAAAACCTAGATCAAATAAGATATAAAAAAAGAATTTAAAAAGAGAAAACATCAAAGGGAAAACAGGGTATAGATTTCTACATAAAATTCGGTTGTAAAATTCCCATAAGAATACATAAAAAACCTTCAAGATAAAAAAGTTGAGTTGTCAGATTTCATCCACCATCCGATAGTCCCTCGAGTGAAAATCGTTTTTCTAATTCAACGAATTTATTAGGTTGTCCGTGTGTCGTGTTTCTATATAGGTACTCTCTGTTTATTCTCGAATTTAATATTGAAGTTGGAAACTGAGAGAAAGAACACAAACGCCATAAGAATAAAATATGGATAAAAAATGAATAAAAAATAATATTAAATTAAAAAATAAAATACAGATCTGTAACCATTCTTGATTAATCAAGAAAAGCTAACCACTACGCCTTTCGGCATGTATATCAGAGTTATTGTCTGAATACCGATATACATGCTAGATGGTGTTCTACCGCGTTAGGGTAAAGGTTCGAGCTGCAGTGAGAACTATAAATTAATAATTTATATTTTAATAAGTGTCCAAAAATTACATACAATTATAAGAGGCAGATGGAGTACAGTTTTTACTCCACCAGCGCCTAGAGTATTATATAATGGAAGGAACCGCCGTAGGTTGTAGAGACGAGCGGTAAACAAGCCGGCGAGATCAGGCGGTGTTCGAAAAGTGCGCGCGCAGCCCCCGGTGGCGACGTCACGGTCGGCGCACATGCGCGGCGGCGGCGGTCACGTGGGAAGCACGGGCGTGGGACGTCGCCCGCTGGCATCCTCTTATCTCATGCCCCCCCTGGAGATTGGGACTTGGGACCGATCCAACGTAGTTGCTATAACGCGGGTTCGGTTCTCGGGTTCGAGGGGATAAGGTCTGCTGATGTTGAGCTGAGTTGGGTGGGGTGGTGTACGGTGGAGGCACGAAAGGTCGTAAGAATCTGCGATTACGGCGAAGAAGGCGTCCGGCGTCGGTCCGGATGAGGTAGCTGCGACCGCGTGGAAGTTGTTCGAGAACCTCAGCAAGGAGGGTCCAATGTTTTGTGCGGTGATCCTGGACAAGGACTATTGCTCCCACTTCCAAATGTGAGAGTGGCTTGGCGTTGCGATTGTATCGCTTCCGGAAGGAATGTTCTCTTACATTTTGCTGCAAGAGGTACTGGGCCATCTGGATCTGCTGGGCCGTGCCAGAGATGGTGATGACCCGTTCGTTGCTACCAGGTTGAGACTCATCTATGGTGATCCCCGCACCAGACTCGCGCCGGATCTTCCTGATGCGTTGACCACCTTTCCCAATGATGGCACCGGCGAGATCATTTGGTATAGTGACTTGTGATGAGCCTTTTTTCGGGACGACTACCATAGGATGGCACCAATCGATGGCTTCGCCGACGGGTACCTGTTCGATTATCCCTTTCGCCAACATGGTATCGAGTTGAGTTTTGACGGGGTCTCTCCAGTGAAAGGGAACGTTGTATGCCCGGTAGCGTTTGCAAAGAACGGCATCTTTAACTAGTTCGATAGACATGGGGGGTCCTTGCATGGGTTTTAACACTGTGTCGTCGAACGCTCTAGCATAATGGGTAAGGATAGACTGCTTATCGATCTCATTGGCTCTCACCGGGGTCGGCGGGAGCGTTAGAACTTGTCCGTTGGTTATGGCATTGACGATCATTGAATGGGGCCAGTTATCCGGCAGAAGTCCTAAGGCTTTGCATCCGCTCTTGCTCAAGAGAGGGGCGTTCAGGTGCTTGCAGACTCCAACGGTAGTGCTGTATGTTTTCCCGTTGAGATGCAGTGCCGCGACGAACGATCCACAAGGACTTAAGCTGATGCCGTTGGCTCCTACGCAAGGGACGTTCTTCGGGTTGAGTGCTGATCGGGTCTGCTCATCCAGTAACAGGAATTCTGATTCTGGGATTAGATCCAGATCTGACCCCGGGTCCGCCAGCCAACGGATTTGGTGTAACTTATGGTTGATATCGGTCGGAATGGTTATGAGTTCGTTGCGTACTCCAGCTGCAACAACTGTGTTTGAGGGTCCTGGTTGGGACTGATTGTTTCTGGTTGCAGGTGGCGGGATATTAGGTTTGGTTGTGGGTTTCCGTTTCAGTTGTCGGCAAACCCTTCCGTAATGCCCGGTGATGCCGCATTTGTTACACTCTATGTCTTTTGCTGGGCACTGGTCACGGCGGTGTCTTGGGTTAGCCCCACATCCGGAGCAGGGGTCGTTAGGATCATAGGGTTTCTGAAAGAAACGGTTGGCCTTAGGTGAGGTTTCAGACGAGCTGGCTTGTTGATGCTTGTAGGTTGATGGTGCACGTCTGGTTGCACTGAAGGCTTCGGGGGAGGTGGTTGGGGAGGGTGAAAGAGTCGCGCCCACGGCGGTAGCACTCTCATGTGCGAGACAAATTGAGAGGACTCGGTCCAGGGAGAGGTCGGAATTGTACTGCTCCGCCAGTACTTTTCGTTGGAGGTCTTTATCAAACAGGCCACATATTAGCCTGTCACGGATACGGAGTTGCTGTTGATAACCAGCAAGGGCAAACGTTTTCCCACAAGCTCTTTTTGTGCATCTTGTAATACACGGGTCGCCGCATGTGCTGCACTTAAAATCCAGCTCATGTGCACACGAGTCATCAAGAGCTTTAAGGGCTGCGAAGTAGCGATCCACCGATTCTCCGGTTTGTTGGTCCCTACGATGAAAATCTTGCCGATCAAGGAGGGGGTTTCGCTTCTTGCGTAGGTAGGCCTCGAGAGCATTCACGGCTTCATCGAGGGTGGTGGTGGTAGAAATATGAAGGCGGCCTGATTGCCAAAGGATGGTCCATTCGGAATGGAGGGCGGCACGCAAAGTCACTTGCTGTGTGGATAGCGGGAAGGTGGCTACTTGTTGGGCGTCCACGTAGTCGTTCCAACGTTGTTTCCAATCGCGGAAACAAGACATCGTTAACTCCTCCGGGGAAGCCAGTTTAGGAAGCTGGATGATTTTTGTGGCGTGGTGAGGAGGAGCTCCTAATGGGACTGTCGGTGTCGGATTCCGAGTAGCCATCTGCTGCAACAGTGCGGCTATGGACCTGAGGATGTCGGTGCTGGTCGGCGAGGCAGGGTTCTCTGGAGGGGTTTGGGATGGTCGGCGATTCCTTCTTGAGGGCATCTTGATTACTAATTGTCACTGAGCTGTCACTTAAAAAAACGGCTATAATTAACCGAATGTCGACTGCGCCATGTTCTACCGCGTTAGGGTAAAGGTTCGAGCTGCAGTGAGAACTATAAATTAATAATTTATATTTTAATAAGTGTCCAAAAATTACATACAATTATAAGAGGCAGATGGAGTACAGTTTTTACTCCACCAGCGCCTAGAGTATTATATAATGGAAGGAACCGCCGTAGGTTGTAGAGACGAG
This sequence comes from Cordylochernes scorpioides, assembly GCA_030710605.1. Taxonomy (NCBI): domain Eukaryota; kingdom Metazoa; phylum Arthropoda; class Arachnida; order Pseudoscorpiones; family Chernetidae; genus Cordylochernes; species Cordylochernes scorpioides. The sequence continues at coordinate 588,136 of CP092871.1, read as the reverse complement.
CGGTAAACAAGCCGGCGAGATCAGGCGGTGTTCGAAAAGTGCGCGCGCAGCCCCCGGTGGCGACGTCACGGTCGGCGCGCATGCGCGGCGGCGGCGGTCACGTGGGAAGCACGGGCGTGGGACGTCGCCCGCTGGCATCCTATCTCAGATGGTACAAGTTTCTTAAGTTTTGTCCATTAGTATCTTTCAGAGTTATTGTCTCAATCCCAATATATATGCTAAATGGTACAAGTTTCTTAATTTTTGTCCATGAGTGTATCTTTCAGAGTTATTGTCTGAATCCCGATATACATGCTAAATGGTACAACTTCCTTAAATTTTGTCCATGAGTGTATCTTTCAGAGTTATTGTCTGAATCCTGATATATAAGCTAAAAGGTACAACTTCTTTAAGTTTTGTCCATGAATGTATATGCTCGAATAATCTAAAATTCATCTTACAATAGAAACTGAATTAGCGGCTTTAACAATATCCATATAAGAACAGTAAAGTTTAGAATTAACAACCAAGTGTATTTTATATTTTAAAGTTTGTGCTGGTTTATTGTGTACCGTGTCGTACATGAGGCAATTCACACTAATGTGGTGGTTGCGTGGTGTTTCAGATGTTTCCAGGACTTCCTATCACACACGACGGAAGGATTGCGCAACTATTCCACGTAAAAGACATTCGAATTGTACCCTGGGCTGTCGTTAGCACGTTACTCCTGCAGACGATTCCAACTTTCGACAGTTAGAGTAGATAGGGAGAAAAACATGACAACTTAGCCTAACGTTGTTGTTGTCGTGTCCAATGAAGAGCCTCAGATGTCTCCATGCATCTCAATCACAACAGTCGCAATGTCCTCTTTCTTGGGTGTGTATACTGTATTGTTGTTGTTGTTGTCGTGTCTAATGAAGAGCCTCAGATGTCTCCACGCATCTCTATCATAGCAGTCGCAATGTTCTCTATCTTGGGTGTGTATACTGTATTGTTGTTGTTGTCGTGTCCAATGAAGAGCCTCAGATGTCTCCACGCATCTCTATCATAGCAGTCGCAATGTTCTCTATCTTGGGTGTGTATACTGTAATGTTGTTATCGTCGTGTCCAATGAAGAGCCTCAGATGTCTCCATGCATCTCTATCACAGCAGCAGAATGTCCTTTATCTTGGGTGTGTATACTGTATTGTTGTTATTGTTGTCGTGTCCAATGAAGAGCCTCAGATGTCTCCATGCATCTTTATCACAACAGTCGCAATGTCCTTTATCTTGGGTGTGTATACTGTATTGTTGTTGTGTCCAATGGAGAGCCTCAGATGTCTCCATGTATCTCTATCACAGCAGTCGCAATGTCCACTATCTTGGGTGTGTAAAGCTGCTTCTCTGGGTCTATGTCAATTTTTGCAAGGCTGCGGCCATTGCTGGGCATGACAATATGTGGGTAGGTGTTAGTTCCACACCAGGACAGTATTTGAATGTCCTATAGGTTCTTGTGCCATCTGGATGTATCGTCATTTATTTATAGTGTTTTGTTCTGAGTCTTGTTATAGTTTTTGTAATTATTCTCTCAGAGTTTATTTCGCATATTTGATATTTTCTTATTTTTCGTTGAATTATTTTGTATTTGCCAAAGCATCAGCGTCAAATACTGACATTTGTTCTTTCCTTTGGCTCAACTTTCTGGCTTTTTTGTAATTCATCTGCCATCTCATTACCTCCGATACAGCCTAATCGTCTGGTAATTAACGGTAGAACAAGATAGTGCCACTATCAGTAGCTATTTTTACTTATCCAAAGCACAGGTCATGATAATCAAGATGGGTAGTTAGCAGCTACTTTTACTGTAAGTGCGTTACATGTCTACACATAGGAAGTGTAAGCATTAAAGCGTGAATGTTTATTTTTCACATATAACAAATTTCTAATGTCTTTACTGCGATGAAATATTGGGAGGGCTTGGGTCATCAGTGGTGAAACCAGCAGTCTTTGTCCACTAATTCTTGGTATAGCAAATTCAGTGTTACGTAGTCTATGAATGCTTATCTGTTTATATAATTCTGGGCATTCCCACCAAAATATATAGTTACATAATCCTACAAACTACATTTGCATATATTACACTTGTTAAATGTTTGATAGCAATATATGATTTACAGCTGACAAGATTGCCTATTCATAGCTTCAATCGAATTAAAACCGGTTCAAAATCACTTTATTAGGTACCGCTCAACAAGAGCAACCTAGTTTATGATAATTGAAACAGTGAATAATATGTGAAGGTTATTCATATATTAAACAAAATGTTAACGCGGGATTCAATCCAGGTTCATGACTGTCGGGAATCGAGGGTGTTAGCCACTCGTCCACTGACTTATTTATTGAATTAAAACCCTATAAATAAATATCTTATACACAAATAATTATAAAAACAAATTAATTATTTTCAAATTTACCGTATACCCTGAAGTGAAGGACAAAAAAAGTGATATATTTACTTTATTTATTAAAAAGAATTAAGATTAATGTGAAGAGAAGGAACAATTTCTCTAATTTTAGCGTAATTGCACGTTTAAAACTATCAGACGAAATTGCACCATTTATCATCATCAGGCTAATTAAATTTCCTCGGCAGTCAGGTCCTTGGTTCCTTTGTTGGCTTGGTTCTTCTGTCTGACAGCTGTATCCATTGTACTGACAAGTCACGAGTCGCCTAAAATTCTGATTAATCCATTAGAAGAGAAAATTGCTATAAAGCATCAAATAAGAACGACAATCTCCCATACAATCTCTGTCCAAGGACGATCCATTTGACTTCTCACTTTCAGATCAAATTCTCTTCTAAAATTCCATTGGGACTTTAGGATTCCATTTACAGATTCTTAGGGACGGTTTCCCAATTTCATCCGAAAAAGTAGAATTCTCAAGTTTTCCCAATTCTTGGATGGGCTTAATCTATAAGAATATAAATACCAGTAGCAATGCGTTTCTTTATTCGGGCAAAGTGAAAACTTTCGTATCTTTACAATCCTTCTACAGGCTATAGCTATGCCTCTGTGAAAGGATTATAAAGATCCGAAAGCTTGTACATTGCACGAATACCACAATAACAACTGCTTTATTAGGACATTCCCGTCCTGTAAGGACTCGCCATACATCATTTACATGAAGAAAAGGAAAAAAGAAACATAAACAAAGGAGAGAAGGGAAAATGAAAAGGAAATCAAAGTATTCAACATAACTATACAAATTAACTATGGAAGGAAATTGTTCTGTAATTTTATTTCTTAGAGATTACCTTGTTCTCTAACGCTTTATGAAAGTTAAACAATTTTATCGCTATATATTTTTTCTCGGACATTATTCTGATTAGCTGAACTGGGTTCATGTAGACTTGGATAATGTTCTTTAAGATCTTATTCCGTTTCTAGTTAACAATAGTGCAATCAGAGATGTAGTGGGTCATTTCTTCTATGCTTTCAGTTCATTGCACGAATAAAGAAAGGCATTGCAACTGCTTATATTCTTATTTGATATTTTATAGCAATTTTATCTTTTCCAATTTTCCACAGGCATAGCTATAGCCCGTAGAAGGATTATAAAGATACGAAAACTTGTACTTTGTACGAATAAATAAAGAAACGTATTTCTACTGCTTATATTTTTATTTTATATTTTATAGCAATTTTGTCTTTTCCTCTTTTCAACAGACATAGCTATATCCTGTAGAGGGATTATAAAGATACGAAAGCTTGTACTTTGCACGAATAAAGAAACGCATTGCTACTGTTCATATTCTTATTTTATCCTTTATAGCAATTTTCTCTTTTCCTCTTTTCCACAGGCATAGTTATGCCTCTGTAGAAGGATTATAAAGATCCACGAAAGCGTGTACTTTTCACGAATAAAGAAACACATTACTACTTCTTATATTACTATAGATTAACCCATCCAAGAATTGGGAAAACTTGAGAATTCTACTTGTTCGGATGAAATTGGGAAACCGTCCCTAAGGATCTGTAAATGGAATCCTAAAGTCCCAATGGACTTCTAGAAGAGACTTTGATCGAAAAGTGAGAAGTCAAATGAATTGTCCTTGGACACAGATTGTATGGGAGATTGCCGCTCGAACTCTCTGAATTAATGAATAGGAAGAGAGTTGGGTCAATTAAATGAACTGAATTGTTAATGAATTGGAATGCATTTCTGAAATAGAGCTAGTCTTTGTAGAATATTCTGGGAGGTCTCGGAACTAACTCCCATCATTACTAATCTAACACTAAACAGGACCTTCACTTAATTCATCATTGCAGAAAGGGCAGTAGAAAATTGTTTAATTTTAAAAATAATCATAGTGTCAAAAATAGTTTAAATTTTTTATAACAGATGGCGCGGTAATGCAACGTGATAATAAATGTAAAAATTAATACAAAGCAATAACACACCATCTATATATAACAAATGAAAACATTAAGACGCGAATGTTTCTTTTCACAAATAAATCAAACTTCTATTGTCTTTACTGCGATGGAAATATATTGGGAGGGCTTGGTTCATCAGTGGTGAACTCTGTGATAGAAGAGAGTATATCTTTTTCTTTCAACTATTCAATTCCAGGGTTTTATTTCTATATTTAGATAGGTAAAAAGTGTATCAAATAGGATTTTATAATACATATATTTGCGGTATTCTTAAATATTCAAGCAATTTTCGAAAATATAATCGTCTGTTTAAAAAATATATACGTTGTAATAGATGGCGTCTGGTTTTGACGTCTATTTTGACGGGAGAGTCGACCCTTGTCTCTTTATATGTTGTAATATATTTAAACATATACATATATCCTCATATGTAATATAACTATAGTGTAATACCAAAACAAAATAATAAAATTAAATTGAGTGACAGCCGGCGCCAGACAGGAGGAAAGTCCCAGATTACACCGTCGGTCTGTTAAATACATAGTCGGATTCCCAGGGGTGTCCTCTCCTTTTGCTCAAATATAGATAAGACCTACCTAGACCGGCGTCCGTCTGCCTTCACTCTCTATCTCGTCCTTTCGAAGGTGACATCCAACATGTCTCGTTCTTTGTGTAATACATTCACGCCTGAACCCACTCTGAACATTGAGGTCACAATGACTACATCTAACCAACATGCCACACCACAGTCATCCTACACAATAAACTACATCACCACATATATATATATGTGACAATATAGTGGTAAATGTGTGGTGAGGTGAGAAATAATCACACGACGAGTTGTTAGAGCAATCATCCAGGCAGCCAGACGAGAGAGAAAGAGGTAGCGAGCGAGACGTTATCAGCTGAACGACCGTTTTCCCTGTGTACACAACCGGGGGCTAACCAGGATAGTCGCCAGGTGGTGACGCCCCCCTCAGGAATGTGGCCTAAAAATGGTCGTTAGTTAGTTGTCTAAAGTGTCTCGCTTTAGCGGCCCATTTCTCTCTCGTTGGCTGTTGGTTTGTTTTATTAATCCTGGAAGAGCATATATTATGACATATGGCCCCCGTTGAAGAAGGCTGAACATAGTTTAAGTATATTTAAAGCTGGTGAAGCCAGGAATAGAGAAAATAATTTTACAGTTAAAATTAGTTAAGGTAATGGTGACATAGTTTTATGTAAATAAAATATTGTATAGTACACAAGTAAATATTATTTACAAGCAGTTTTACAACACCGGGGAGTTTGACATTTAAGGAAATCTTTGAAAATATCAAGGTTATAAAAGGCTATATACAACAAAATCTAATGTACTATAAGGGAAGTGATATGGAGGAGTGTGAACAACGAGAAGAAGAGTCACATACATATGGTGAAATTCTGAAGATCATTAAGACTGGGGAACTCTACACTTTAAGATATTTTTCAGGCGGACATGGCAAGGGGAAACTTGTCATGGGCTTTCTATGCTATAAGTGTAGAGTACAAGAAATGAGGTTGAGGTTGGCAATTGTGTGAGCTCAGGACTGAGGTAAATATAAAACTACATACAATGTTAGAACCTCGGCGAACAGAGCGAGGGGAAACTTGCCCTGGGCCAATCTAACTTATCTATGCAGTTACTTGTGTAGCGAGTCCGAGGGGAAAAGTCCCGTGTGTAGGTGAGGAAGTCGAACGGACTTATATTTAATTTGCGGAAAGTATGCGCGCACAGTGCCAAAAATTGGGACGAGGACTGCGTTGTCCGTTACAAGTGACAAGCTGCTCGGACACGAGGTGTTTGAACCGTCGTGGGAGCTTGTGCAAGGCGATGATTTCGCGGTGGGTTGAAAGTAAGACTCATGTCTGCGCGAAATGATGAAGGACCGGACAAAATCAGCGACGATGTTTAACGTACCTCCGTGGGAAATATCGGAGGTAGGCTATATCGTGCTGGTTTGGACAATGGACAAACATAGATTTGAAGACAGGGTCCGTGTAGCGAACGTGTGGCGCGAGAAGAAGGGGCGAACTGTGTCGCTCGATGCAGATTGTTCAAGTGCGAACAAAAAGGGGTTGATAAATATCTAGCAGTTAGTCAATCTGCACCCTGTGACGAACACACCATTGGCTAGATGGTGTGGGTCGGTGGATATGCTAGAGATGAACTGCGGAATATATTATCATAAATGAAGGGCGAAGGTTAGGATTTTGAAATGACAATATAGAAGTTCGATAATTGATTAATCAATAATTCTCTATAAAAGGTCCTGAGCTGGTATAAAGTCAACAAAGTTGTAAGAATGAGTGGGACATTAAGGGGAAGATAGATAAGAGTCACCAAGGGTTGGTTGTAAGTAAGGCTCACGTGGTGGTTGGAATTCTTCGACGCCTGAATTACAGGGTGAATTTTGAATCGATTAGGGAAAGAAATTATTTTTCGTGAGCCGTGCTTACAAGTAGGAGAGGTCTATACAAATAGACATACAAAAGTTTAGGTGCTGGAGGCATATTCTTATAAATAATTTGATTATGAAAAATCTATTGTTAATAGTAAAAATCGTAAAGCATTAATAGGTAGAATTCCAATTTTTTTTTAAGAGTTTTTTTTTTTTAAAGAGTTACGTTAAAAATGGAAATTATTTAATTAAAATAACGATTGTTAAATTCTACTGGTAAGGTAACTAATTAAATGAGTTACAAATATCTAGATAAATAGTATGGAGAATAAAATCATTGTTAATAGGTATGGAGAGAATAGATGGAGCTAATTATGTAAATATTGGGACAATTTACAAGGAATGACTTATTTAAAGAATGAATGGAAGGGGTAAAACAATTTCACTTACAGGTTATGCTGGTTTAGAGAGCAGGTAAGTTCATTGAGCTTCGGGAGAGTTCTGTCTGTGACACTTGTGCGTACCAGTGTTGTACATAACAGTAGCGGCAGGGATATGGCGGAGTCTTGTCCATGATGGTGGGAGGTGTTCTGGTCTGGCACGGTGGTCGTTCTTGGGCGGATCTAGTGCTGGAAGAAGTGTGTGGCAGCTCCATCTCCGTCGTAGGTGAATACTTCTTCGGGATCACGGTTCAAAGGTTGGCGAAGAAGGGGTTGAGGGCTCGAAGCGGAGTGGTTACAGTTGAGTTGGGTTTGGCCGATCATCGTGGCTTGGCTTCTTGTTTCTTCATACTCCGGTATATGAGGGATTTGCTTCCCGGCCAGGTCTTATCCTGTCGACTTTCAATGTGACAATATAGTGGTAAATGTGTGGTGAGGTGAGAAATAATCACACGACGAGTTGTTAGAGCAATCATCCAGGCAGCCAGACGAGAGAGAAAGAGGTAGCGAGCGAGACGTTATCAGCTGAACGACCGTTTTCCCTGTGTACACAACCGGGGGGGCTAACCAGGATAGTCGCCAGGTGGTGACGCCCCCCTCAGGAATGTGGCCTAAAAATGGTCGTTAGTTAGTTGTCTAAAGTGTCTCGCTTTAGCGGCCCATTTCTCTCTCGTTGGCTGTTGGTTTGTTTTATTAATCCTGGAAGAGCATATATTATGACATATATATATATATATATATATAAAGAGACAAAGGTCGTCTCTCCCGTCAAAATAGACATCAAAACTAGACGCCATCTATTGACCGTCACCGCAAACTAGCGGTCTCAGGTCAGTGACAAAGCCACAACACCAGCTTTGGCAAACTGAAAAGCGTCCACCTAGAGACCATGGTTTCGGGCTCATGACCCTCGTCAGTCTAGGGAGGACTTTATTCCATGAGATCCACACGGGATCTAATGGAATCTTGACAATCTGCCGAGACCGCTAGTTTGCGGTGACGGTCAATAAATGGCGTCTAGTTTTGACGTCCATTTTGACGGGAGAGGCGACCTTTGTGTTTTTAGATCAATATCCTCCCGGAAAAATTTCCATCTATATATATATATGTATATTATAAAAAAATGAGATTTCTGTTGTATTTTGGAATTAGATTGATATATATATAGAATTATTATTATTTGTTGCTTTGTTTTTGTATACACACATGAGTATTTTATGATATTGTTCTGCAGTCGTGGCAATAATTAAATAAAATTAGATATCAAAAATACCTTTAATTGAACTAAGGGAATATATAAAAACATGATTTGATAAAAGTACTGGCTGGCTTAAGGCGTAAGAATCTAAAAAATGAAAACTTATTTACATAATGAACTAAAGGTTTAAGCCGGCCATCGGGAAACAACAACAATGAGTTTTTATAGGGGAAGCGTGACCTCTGGCGGTCGATTTGACAGAGTATTTAAATTTATGAAATATAATTTTTAATAAAAAATATTTTAATATTTTAATATAATATATATATATATATATATATATATATGTGTGAAAAAATAGTACAAATGTGATATTGTACTGGGATAAGGTGCATAAATTAAGAAAAAGGCATCTCCTTATCGTGCAACTGAAAGTTGTTGATGGCTTGCGCCATTTATCTATATATATGTGTGGTGTTTATCGTAGGATGACTGTGGTGTGGTTGGTTAGAAGGCGGTAGAGTATAAATGGAGGAATCTCTAATAAAGAAATATGAAGATCTTTTTTTGTGAGGTAAAAAAAAAAAAGATTAAATAAATTGCTCTTATAATCCGAGTTGCAAACTTAACAAAAAGTTTATTTTAAATGTTGAAATATTCCAGGCATAAGATGGAAAGAAAGAGATTTTAAACAAAATCTGTGGTGAAGGCTGGAGATGAGAAAACAGAAGAAAAATGATGTTTACTATGACGTAATATAAATGGCTGGAATTTTCTTGAAATATTTCCTAACCTCATCTTCTTTGTTCTCAAAGGAAGATTCAGCGCATGATACGATGCCTTAGTTTTTAATCAGTAAATTTAGAAAACAAGAAGAAATAGTTTTTTTATAATGTTATTGTTGCATTAATGAAGGAGTGACGAGTCGTTTGGTTAGAATAAAATATAATTTATTAGATATAGTATAAAAATTATATATAAGAACTCCGCCTTTGCTGGTCTCAAGCCTGGATTAAAAAGGAAAAGAGGGAGCAGTAACAAGCTTGCTAAAAAACCTGGGCTCAGCTGGCCCGGCTGATAGTACCCTGTAAGGACTCCCAATCCAGGGATACAGGATGAGTCTCTACTCCATGTTAGGAGCGTCTGCACATGGCGTCTGTTCCTCATATCAGAGGCGGCCATTTCTTTTGGAGCTAAGTCGGCCTGCCACTGAGTAGTGCTCCCAGTCTTAATGACAAAGGCAGATGCATTCTACTTCACCCAATCATGATGGTTGTCAAATACACCATCAAAAGTCTCAAGCTTTACAAGCTTGACACCCTAATATGATTGAGTGTAGATAAGAAAGAAGAAGAATACTATATATAAGTATATATTTAAGTAAATATGAAGATAAATTAAGTCAAATAGATAAATAGATAATTATTAATCAAGAAAATGTAATGCAGAAGATCTACATAGCTTGCGTTCGGTTAAAACAAGATAGCCAATGACATCAATGACTTTCTACTTCATTAAATTTTGTCCATGAGTATATTGTAACAAAGTATTTATTATTTTATTAGCAGAGTATTATTTTTTATGTTTATATTTTGCTATAATCTGTACCCTTCCCTCTTTTACTTATCTTTTGTTTATCACTCATAGTTTGTTTTTGCCTGAAATAAATTGTTGCCTCATCCCGAAGTTGGTCTTCCCTAATTTTCTACGTGGCAATATTTTAATAAAGTAATTGTTTATTTATGTAAATATTGTTCGTTTTTATGTATTATATTATTATTTAGAGAGTAAACCAACTTGTATATTTGATTGTAGTTATATTCGGTAGAAGTTAACGAATGACTATCTTTTTTTAAGAAACACCATTCCTAAATGATCTCGAAAACTCTTTGTTGTACAAATAGGGAAGTTTATTGTGAGACTAAGACAAAGCTAATCAAATAGACAGTGTTAGCGATTTGTGAAATGATTGTTTGCACCAGAACCTTTTGTAGGTTCACCGTGAAAGATTGATCAAGAAATAATTAAGAGTTGGGTGATTTGAAAGGATCCATTCCATCCGACATATGCCATGTCCATCTCTCTATGGCCTGTATAAATCGTGAGTATACAAAGATGTACGAAAGAAAAAATCCTATGAAATATATAAATAATAGTATTAATTAAACGAAAAACATGGTGAAGGAAGACGAGTTTCTTTTATTGATGCATAAGTGCAAGCTTTCGGGTAGATCTTCTGTATTACATTTTCTTGATTAATAATTATCTATTTATCTATTTGACTCAATTTATCTTCTTCTTTACTTAACTAT
>CP092871.1:498799-577266 GCA_030710605.1 Cordylochernes scorpioides | reverse complement strand
GTCGAAACGTCGAAAAAATATTCACTGGCCGAAGAATCTTTAATTTTAAAGAACTATGAATGCCGGCCAGGCAACCTCTATCTTTACGATATTTATCTTTTATTAAAACGTTTCGCATGATCTATGGACTACAAAATAGGCTATCTACTTAGCTGTAAGGATAACCATTTAATCCTTGCACCATACCCCCCACTCTGACAGTCCTGCGTCGCCTCTGGGTCAAACAACTTGCCGGTCATGCTGATGTATCATAAGCGGCCCTCTGACCTGTGGCTGGGTCTTCATGCAAGGACTGGATGACGACCCCCGGCCAACCTTGCGTCTTCTAAGACATACATTCTAAAGTTGTTTGAGCGTAGAATTAAGAGAAGTTCGTGAAAACCCTCTCCTCTTGTCTGGATGAGGATTCTTTTCAAGGTGGGAATAGCCTTTTAGGTAGAAAATATAAATATAGTTGAACCTGTCTAATCCTGTGTAGGGTATAGGTGCCTTAAAAAGGCTTATTGTTGTTGTTGCATCGTTTTAACGCATATTTAGAAGAAGAGATGCCTCTTCTGGTACATGATTATCATTCTCCCGCAAATTTATGTTGTGTTACACATAAATCATCATTTAGAAGCGAATTCATTGCGTCTTTGACCGTCCTATCAGTGATGTCGTTTCGCTTTAAGAAAAGAAATACATACATCAACATTTGTAAAAAACTCGTAAATTACAATTATAAATACCATTTTCATCTATCATCAAAATGTGTAATTATTATTTTTGGCAATATATGGTCTAGCGCCCCCTCTAAATAGCGCCTCCCTCTCTATAGCGCACGATTTTAAATACGTAGTACGATGCGATTTACATTAAAAGTGACCTGTCTATAGCACCCGATTTTAAATACGTAGTACGATGCGATTTACATTAAAAGTGACCTGTCTATAGCATCCCTCTCGATAGTACCCGATTTTAAATACGTAGTACGATGAGATTTACATTAAAGGTTACCTGTCTATAGCGCCCGATTTTAAACACGTATTACGATGCGATTTACTTTAAAAGTGACCTGTCTATAGCACCCGATTTTAAATACGTAGTACGATGCGATTTACATTGAAAGTGACCTGTCTATAGCACCCCCTCTCTATAGCGCCCCATTTTAAATACGTAGTACGATGCGATTTACATTGAAAGTGACCTGTCTATAGCACCCCCTCTCTATAGCTCCCTATTTTGGTGAGTCCCAAGAGGGGACGCTATAGACAGGTTCAACTGTATATACACTCCCATAAACTAAATATAAGGAAGTGAGGGATATAAATGAATAAATATGTTTTTAATTGTTTATAATTTAAAGAAAAGGTCACACACGACACACAAACAAATATCTAAACATGGAGAAAATAACATATTGTTTCCTACACAGATACTGTACGTTTCACCGCCATCTAATGCAGTATAGCTACGATATTCTGAACTCCCAAGACAGTACAAACATAGTTAGGAAATAACAGAGTTATAGTTCTAACAGGGAAACTGCGAGGAAGTTGGCGTGACAAAATTATCTTGGAGAGAGATTAAATGGCTAGCTCTATCTGAATCCCATTTACTTGCATCCATACAGAACTTATTGGGAGAAATAAATACATCTCGGTACCACCTTATACCTCATTTTTACTGAGTTTATAGGTAGAATAACACACAGTTGATTATTGTATTTATAGTAAATGTTTTTAAATTTGAATAATTTTTCATCTATATTAATAAAAATGTATAAACCTTTTTTATTTAACAAAGAATAATTATATTATGATACATTCGTGCGCCATTTATTATGAAAACTCGAAACTATTATAGACGCGTATGATTCTTTTAAAAATAAACAGTTTCTACTGTCCTTACTGCAATGGAAAAATTAATGGAAGGGACTGGCTAATCAGTGGTGAACCCTCCCAGCGGTAGATTAAGCTGGCGAAACCGCTGTGAGGGTTCATCACTGATGAGCCAGGCCCTCCCATTAATTTTTCCATTGCAGTAAGGACAGTAGAAACTGTTTAATTTTTAAAAGAATCATACGCGTCTATAATAGTTTCGGAAGAAAAATTGTTGTTTCTATTTACACCTACTAAAATATTTTATTTAGAATCTTTCATATTTACAAGTACATTCCAAGAGCTGGTCTGGTTAGGCTTCTTTGGTCCTGCAGATGGTACATTGTGGGAAGGTCTTTACACCATCCTGGAAGAGGAGCAGTCTTGTATGGCCAGTTTTGACCCTGGAGATATAGGTTGCTGCCTGTCGGTTCATCCTACATTTTAAAACTCCGTAATTTTATTAAACGATTAGAAACTCTTAATAACCCCCATATAAAATTCACATACGAAGCAGAACAAAATTTTGTTTTACCATTTTTGGATATTTTAATTATTCGTACTCCTAATAAATTCCACTTTACTGTATACTATAAGAAGACCATTCCACCGCAGTATACCCACTTCTCCTCCAATAGTCCGATTGCATATAAAATTAATACAGTCAGGACATTATCAAAGAGAATTTTCACTCATTGTTCCCTAACCATATTTAAAACAATAGAAAAAGCCAGAATAATTTCCATTTTAATTAAAGCAGGTTATCCTAGATCCTTTATTTATAGGCATTTCTATGATCCATCTGTCTCAAAATCCACCACTATACACAGAACTTCCTGTTTCCTACCATATTCTACTTCATCACTTGCAATATCCAGAATCCTCCGTCCTTTTGGCATTAAAGTATACTACAATAGTTCTCCATCTTTAGCCACCATATTAAGACATCCAATCACCAAAGCTGACAATCCTAACCTTCCCATACATTCTACAGGAGCAGTATATGTCGTCTCATGACAAGATTGCTCATCCTCATATGTGGGTGAGACAGGCAGAACGACATATATCAGACTAACCGAACACAAACGCAATATCCATAATAAAGACCCTAAATCATTAATATATCAACACACAGCACAAACAGGTCACCAGTTTAATTTAGATCAACCAAAAATCTTATACCGTAATATACACAATAAATACAATAGACTTTATTTAGAATCAATCATATCCAACCAAATCAACAGCATTAATAGAAAAATAGAAATCCCAGACATATACCAGGCTCTATACAAATAATCATACACTATTCTGTTCCATTTAAGCACATGCAGGTGGGACCCCCTGTCTCCTGTATCTTGGTGTCTAGCCCAATTTTATTGATCGCTAAGTTGTATATATTATAATCTCTATATTTAATATTTATATTATACCGTAGTAAAATTATATGTCCTATATGTAAACTTTAAGTTTTGAATTTTAATTCTATATTTTCAATTCAAATTTTAATTGTTCTTTTCTTTTAGTTCTCCAATCTCATACTCGCAAATTCTAAGTCATAAATTGATTTATTCCTTTCAGTTTTCTACAGATATATTTATGTAAATATTGTCCCCTTTATTATGGCTCAATGTTAGGTTATACTCGTTAGTATTACCACTATCCATGCCTGTAGAAGGACGTCTGGTCCGAAAGCTTGCGTATTAAAATTTATAAAAGAAGCTCCTCTTATCGTTTTATTTTATTCGTATAATCCGGAATTTTATGTTTCGATATAAATATATTCAATATTTTTCTCTCAGTATAGATACTCTATATCAGTATGATAATAATTCTTTGTATATATAATAATAAAAAACGGCTTCCAAGAAAGAGAGATAGATTGAAATTTAAACTGATTTATTACAATGTCCATATAAGATTATATAAGGTTAAATACAGAATAAATAAGATTATATAACGATAAACATTTGAATAAATAGATATAAAGATATATATAAAATAATTGATAAATATACATATATAGAAATATATACAAGTCGTCATTGGTAGCGCCCACCGCGAGAAAGACTCCGTCACCGATGGACTGCGAGAGTTCTTTCCCACAGAGTGTCGATATGATGGCTGGTGTTACCCACCTCAAGACCAAGATGGTACTTGTAGATGGTAGCCTTCGCCACACTGGTTAGCTTCATAGCCTCGGGATGGAGGCCGACGCTAAAGAACGTGCTTGCAGATCCAGAGAGAGAGATTGAGATTGAAACTTCTTTATTACATCGTCCATATAAGATTATATACGGTTAAATACAGAATATACATAGAGAGAGAGACAGAGAGAGAGGATAATTAGAGTATTTCTGTATTTATATTTCCTCAATATTATGAGTATTATAAAAAATTCTAAAGCAGTATATGATAAATATTTTGTCATATACTCCTATAGAAAGGTTTAAATAACCGAAATCTTGAGATAATATATATAAATAAAATAAGAAACATATCCTCAGAAGCCTTTTTCACTTTATTTTATATTTCATAGGATTTTATCTTTCGTACATCTTTAAATACTAACGATTTATACAGGCCATAGAGAGATGGACATGGCGTATGGACATGTCGGATGGAATGGATCCTTTCAAGTCAACCCATTCTTAATTCTTTCTTAATCAATCTTTCACGGTAAACGTGCACATGGTTCTTGTGCAAACAATCATTTCACAAATCGCTTGAAACTGTCTATTTGATTAGCTTTGTCTTAGTCTCACAATAAACTTCCCTATTTGTACAACAAAGAGTTTTCGAGATCATTTAGGAATGGTGTTTCTTAAAAAAGATAGTCATTCGTTACCTTTTACCCAACATAAGTGCAATCAAATATATACGTTGGTTTACTCTCTAAGTAATTAAAAAAACACATAAAAATGTAAAATATTTACAGAAATAAACAATTACTTTATTAAAAGTTTGCCACGTGGAAAATTAGGGAAGATCAACTTCGGATGAGACAACAATTTATTTCAGGCAAGAACAAACTATGAGTGATAAACAAAAAAAAAAAAGAGGGAAGGGTACAGAGTAGCAAAATATAAACATAAAAAAGAATACTCTGCTAATAAAATAATAAATACTTTGTTACAATATACTTATGGACAAAATTTAATGAAGTGGAAAGTCTTTGATATCGATGGCTATCTTGTTTTATCCGAGCGCTAGCTATGTAGATCTTCTGCATTATATTTTCTTGATTAATAATTATCTTTTTATCCATTTAACTCAATTTATCTTCTTATTTACTTAACTATCTACTTATATATAGTCTTCTTCTTCTTTCTTATCTACACTCAATCGTATTAGGGTATCAAGCTTGTAAAGCTTGTTGATGGTGTATTTGACAACCATCATGATTGGGTGAAATAGAATTCTTATGCCTTTGTCATTAAGACTGGGAGCACTACTCAGTGGCAGGCCAACTTAGTTCCAAAAGAAATGGCCGCCTCTGATATGAGGAACAGACGCCATGTGCAGCCGCTCCTAACAAGGAGTACAGACTCTGCTCATCCTGTATTCCTGGATTAGGAGCTCTTACAGGGTACTATCAGCCGGGCCAGCTGAGCCCAGGTTTTTTTAGTGAGCTTGTTATTGCTCCCCTTCCTCCTTTTTCATCTGGGCTTGAGACCATCAAAGGCGGAGTTCTTATATCTATATAATTTTTATACTATATCTAATAAATTAGTATTTTATTCTAACCAAACGACTCGTCACACCTTCATTACTGCAACAATAACATTTTAAAAACGATTTATTTTTGTTTTATAAATTTACTGATTAAAAACTAAGGCATCGTATCATGTGCTGAATCTTCCTTAGAAAAACAAAGAAAATGAGGTTAGCGAATATTTCAAGAAAATTACAGCCATTTATATTAAGTCATAGTAAACATCATTTTTCTTCTGTTTTCTCATCTCCCCCACTTTACAGCCCTCACCACAGATTTTGTTTAAAATCTCTTTCTTTCCATCTTATCCCTGGAATATTTCAACATTTAAAATAAACTTTTTGTTAAGTTTGCAACTCGGATTATAAGAGCAATTTATTTAATCTCTTCTCTTTTTTTGCCTTACAAAAAAGGATCTTCATATTTCTTTATTAGAGATTCCTTCATTTATACTCTACCTCTCTATCTCTCTTTCTCTCTCTACAATTACCATCTTGGTCTTGAGGTGGGTAACGCTAGCTACTTCATCGACCTGCCCACTCTGTGGGAAAGAACTCTTGCAGTCCACCGGTGGTGGAGTCTTTCCTGCGGTGGGTCCCACCAATGAAGACTTTGTATATTTTATATATATGTATATTCATCAATTATTTTAATCTATTTATATACTAGCGGACGTACCCGGCTTCGCCCGGGTTTTACCCGAGTAAAGGTTTGTCTAACGAATCTCTCGATAAAGTGAACATTTTTCCCGGTCCCTTGAAAAATACTCGATAAGTTGAATAAAATCAATATTAATTGGTTCCCTCGGTAATTGGAAGTTAAAGGAATAATATCTTGCCTTGGAATTGTATCATTATTCTTGTCTCAAATAAATTGCCGTGTCATCCTGTATTTTGTCTTTTCTAATTTTCTACATTACAAAATCATCGTATCATCATGATAATATTTAGAGCAGGCTGTTGAATTATAACAGATAAATTAGAATATTTATCTTGATTATTTTAAAGCGAAAAGTTATTTCAAAAGTTTTATTTGCTAGAAACCTTCCCAGTACTATACTAAATAACTTCCCAAAGTTTCATGGCGTTCCAATGAGTGGTTTGGTCAGGCATAAAGGACAGACAGACAGACACACACACACACACATACATTCATTTTTATATATATAGATTTTTATTCATATATTTATCATTATATAATCTTATTTATTCATATTTATATTTATTCTGTATTTAACTTTATATACGAGTATATACTCGTAATCTTATATGGACTTTGAAATAAAGTAGTTTCAATCTCTCTATCTATCTATTTTTTTTTTCTTATCCCTAGTACACGTGGTACAGGCCATGATAATCATGGTGGGTAGAAGAAGGCGACTGCTTTTTCTGTAAGTGCACCACATGTCTACACATGTGAAAAGCAGTTCGACTTTGTACTTACAAATGTACCAGAGCCCCGTATGGTTACATGCACTCGCTGGTGGGGTTGGACTTTAGGGAGCATTGGAGCATTTTTTAATATATATTTTAAACAGACGATTATATTTTAGAAAATTGCTTGAATATTTATGAATACCTCAAATATATGTATTATATAATCCAATTAGAGACACTTTTTACCTATCTAGATATAGAAATAAAACCCTGGGATTTGATTGTTGAAAGAAAAATTAATTGTTGCACCAGGCTGCGGTTTGGCAGATTCTTCAGTCTTGAATCTCTCCTCAGACGCGTCTTACATCTTTCCAGAACGTGTCTCAACCATCCTACAAGGTTAAACCAATCAATAATAAGACAACTATATATTTAGGTAGCACCTAGAATCTCTCTTTATTTATCACATCAAAGTTTAAAGCAGGTTGGGTATTTAGTGTATCAAAATACAAATCATTTTATAGTACATAATATTTTATAGTAATAATCTGTTTTATAAAAATAAATAAATATAAATTTTAAATTTGAAATAAATGAAAAATAATATTATGAATAATTTTAAAAATAGGCGCATTAACCATGATGTAACAATATACCCTTATTGTATGATACAATAGCACGCCATCTGTTATAAAAAATTGAAACTATTTTTGACGTGTATGTTTCTTTTAAAGATAAATTAAAGAAATGTCCTGATTAGGGTTAGATTAGTAATGATGGGAGTTAGTCGCGAGACCTCCCAGAATATTCTACCAAGACTAGCTCTATTTCAGAAATGCATTCCAATTCATTAACAATTCAGTTCATTTAATTGACCCAACTCTCTTCCTATTCATTAATTCAGAGAGTTCGAGCGACAATCTCCCATACAATCTGTCCAAGGACGATCCATTTGACTTCTCACTTTTCGATCAAAGTCTCTTCTAAAAGTCCATTGGGACTTTAGGATTGCATTTACAGATCCTTAGGGACGGTTTCCCAATTTCATCCGAACAAGTAGAATTCTCAAGTTTTCCCAATTCTTGGATGAGTTAATCTATAGGAATATAAGCAGCAGCAATGTGTTTCTTTATTCGTGCAAAGTACAAGCTTTCGTATCTTTATAATCCCTCTACAGGATATATCTATGCCTGTGGAAAAGAGGAAAAGACAAAATTGCTATAAAGTATAAAATAAGAATATTAACAGTAGCAATGCGTTTCTTTATTCGTGCAAAGTACAAGCTTTCGTATCTTTATAATCCTTCTACAGGATATAGCTATGCCTGTGGAAAAGAGGAAAAGACAAAATTGCTATAAAGTATAAAATAAGAATATTAACAGTAGCAATGCATTTCTTTATTCGTGCAGAGTACAAGCTTTCGTATCTTTATAATCCCTCTACAGGATATATCTATGCCTGTGGAAAAGAGGAAAAGACAGAATTGCTATAAAGTATAAAATAAGAATATTAACAGTAGCAATGCGTTTCTTTATTCGTGCAAAGTACAAGCTTTCGTATCTTTATAATCCCTCTAGAGGATATAGCTATGCCTGTGGAAAAGAGGAAAAGACAAAATTGCTATAAAGTATAAAATAAGAATATTAACAGTAGCAATGCATTTCTTTATTCGTGCAAAGTACAAGCTTTCGTATCTTTATAATCCCTCTACAGGATATAGTTATGCCTGTGGAAAAGAGGAAAAGACAAAATTGCTATAAAGTATAAAATAAGAATATTAACAGTAGCAATGCATTTCTTTATTCGTGCAAAGTACAAGCTTTCGTATCTTTATAATCCCTCTAGGGGGGTCGGTGGAAGGCTGGTTAAACCGTTTGGTTTACGACCACTACGACCCGGGTTCGATCCCCGCATTGGACACTTTTTTCTGTTTAAAAAAAAAATGCTCCAATGGCCCCCCGATTCTTGCAAATGTCCAACCCCACCAGCGAGTGCAAGTAACCAAACGGGGCTCTGGCACATTTGTAAGTGCAAAGTCGAACTGCTTTCACATGTGTAGACATGTGGTGCGCTTACAGTAAAAAGCAGTCGCTAACTACCCACCATGATTATCATGGCCTATACCACGTGTACTAGGGATAAGCAAAAAAAAAACAACAACAACAAAAAATAATAAAAAATAATCCCTCTACAGGATATAGCTATGCCTGTGGAAAAGAGGAAAAGACAAAATTGCTATAAAGTATAAAATAAGAATATTAACAGTAGCAATGCGTTTCTTTATTCGTGCAAAGTACAAGCTTTCGTATCTTTATAATCCCTCTACAGGATATAGCTATGCCTGTGGAAAAGAGGAAAAGACAAAATTGCTATAAAGTATAAAATAGGAAATAGCAATACGTTTCTTTATTCGTGCAATGAACTGAAAGCATAGAAGAAATGACCCACTACATCTCTGAATGTACTATTGTTAACGAGGAACGGAATAAGATCTTAAAGAACATTATCCAAGTCTACCCAGTTCAACTAATCAGAATAATGTCCGAGAAAAAAAATATAGCGATAGAATTGTTCAACTTTCATAAAGCGTTAGAGAACAAGGTAATCTCTAAGAAGTAAAATTACAGAACAATTTCCATCCATAGTTAATTTGTATAGTTATGTTGAATACTTTGATTTCCTTTTCATTTTCCCTTCTCTCCTCTGTTTATGTTTCTTGTTTCCTTTTCTCCATGAAAATGATGTATGAAAAGTCCTTACAGGACGGAAATGTCCTAATAAAGCTGTTGTTGTTGTGGTATTCGTGCATTGTACAATCTTTCGGATCTTTATAATCCTTTCACAGAGGCATAGCTATAGCCTGTAGAAGGATTGTAAAGATACGAAAGTTTTCACTTTGCCCGAATAAAGAAACACATTGCTATTGTGTATATTCCTATTTTATAGATTAACTCATCCAAGAATTGGGAAAACTTGAGAATTCTACTTATTCGGATGAAATTGGGAAACCGTCCCTAAGGATCTGTAAATGCAATCCTAAAGTTCCAATGGACTTTTAGAAGAGACTTTGATCTGAAAGTGAGAAGTTAAATGGATCGTCCTTGGACAGAGATTGTATGGGAGATTGTCGTTCTTATTTGATAGTTTATGGCAATTTTCTCTTCTAATGGATTAATCTGGATATTAGGCGACTCGTGACTTGTCAGTAGAATGGATACAGCTGTCAGACAGAAGAACCCAGCCAACAAAGGAACCAAGGACCTGACTGCCGAGGAAATTTAATTAGCCTGATGATGATAAATGGTGCAATTTCGTCTGATAGTTTTAAACGTGCAATTACGCTAAAATTAGAGAAATAGTTCTCTCTCGTCACATTAATCTTAATTCTTTTTATAAATAAAGTAAATATATCACTTTTTTGTCCTTCCCTTCAGTGTATACGGTAAATTTTAAAATAATTAATTTGTTTTTATAATTATTTGTGTAAAGATATTTATTTATAGGGTTTTAATTCAATATATATATAAATAAGTCAGTGGACGAGTGGGTAACACCCTCGATTCCCGATATAAGTCGGTGGATGAGTGGGTAACACCCTCGATTCCCGACAGTCATGAACTGGGATTGTATCCCGCGTTAAGATTTTGTTTAATATGTGAATAACCTTCACATATTATTCACTGTTTCAATTATCATAAACTAGGTTGCTCTTATTGAGCGGTACCTATTAATGTGATTTTGAACCGGCGGTTTTAATTCGATTGAAGCTATGAATAGGCAATCTTGTCGCGGCTGTTAATCATATATATTGCTATCAAACATTTAACAAGTGTAAGATATGCAAATGAAGTTTGTAAGATTATGCAACTATATATTTTGGTGGGAGTACTCAAAATTATATGAACAGATAAACATTTATAGACTACGTAACACTGTATTTGCTATACCAAGAATCAGTGGACAAAGACTGCTGGTTTCACCACTGATGACCCAAGCCCTCCCAATATTTCATCGCAGAAAAGACAGTAGAAGTTTGTTATATGTGTAAAATAAACATTCACGCTTTAATGCTTTCATATCCTATGCTTATACATGTGGCGCACTTACAGTAAAATTAGTTGCTAACTACCCATCATGATTATCATGGCTGTACTTTGGATATATATATAAGTAAAATATAGCTACTGATAGTAACACTATCTTGTTCTATCCGTTTAATTACAAGACGATTAGGCTGAGTCGAGGGTAATGAGATGGCAGATGAATTAGCAAAGGAAGCCAGAAAGTTGACCCAAAGGAAAGAACAAATGTCAGTATTTGACGCTGTTACTTTGGAAAAATACAAGATAATTCAACAGAAAATAAGAAACGATCAAATATGTGAAATAAACTCTGAGAGAAGAATTACAAAAACTCTAACAAGACTTAGAACGAAACACTATAAAGAATGACAATACATCCAGATGGCACAAGAACCTATAGGACATGTAACAACTGTCCTGGTGTGGAACTAACACCTACCCACATATTCTCATGTCCAGCAATGGCCGCAGCCTTGCAGAAAATTGACATAGACCCAGAGAAGCAGCTTTACACACCCAAGATAGTGAACATTGCGACTGCTGTGATAGAGATACATGGAGACATCTGAGGCTCTCCATTGGACAAAACAACAATACAGTATACACACCCAAGATAAAGGACATTGCGACTGTTGTGATAGAGATGCATGGAGACATCTGAGGCTCTTCATTGGACACTAAAACAACAACAACAATACAGTATACACACCTAAGATAAAGGACATTCTGCTGCTGTGATAGAGATGCATGGAGACATCTGAGGCTCTTCATTGTACACGACAACAACAATACAGTATACACACCTAAGATAAAGGACATTCTGCTGCTGTGATAGAGATGCATGGAGACATCTGAGGCTCTTCATTGGACACAACTCCAACAATAATACAGTCTACACACCCAAGATAGAGGACATTGAGACTGCTGTGATAGAGATGTATGGAGACATCTGAGGCTCTTCATTGGACACGACAACAACAACATTAGGCTGAGTTGTCATGTTTTTCTCTCCATCTAAACTAACTGTTGAAAGTTGGAATCGTCTGCAGGAGTAACGTGCTAACGACAGGCCAGGGTACAATTCGAATGTCTCTCACGTGGAATACTTCCGTCGTGTGTGATAGGAAGTCCTGGAAACATCTGTAACACCACGCAACCACCACATTAGTGTGAATTGCCTCATGTACGACACGGTACACAATAAACCAGTACAAACTATAAAAGATAAAATATACTTGGTTGCTAATTCTAAACTTTACTGTTCTTATGGAAATTGTTAAAGCCGCTAATTCAGTTTCTATTGTAAGATGAATTTTAGATTGTTCGAGCATATACACTCATGGACAAAACTTAAGGAGGCTGTACCTTTTACCATGTATATTGGGATTCATACAATAACTCTGAAAGATACACTCATGGACAGAACTTAAGGAAGTTGTACCTTTTAACATGTATATCGGAATTCAGACAATAACTCTGAAAGATACACTCATGGACAAAACCTAAGGAAGTTGTACCTTTTAGCTTATATATCGGGATTCAGACAATAACTCTGAAATATACATTCATGGACAAAACTTAAGGAAATTGTACCATTTACCATGTATATCGGGATTCAGACAATAACTCTGAAAGATACATTCATGGACAAAACTTAAGGAAGTTGTACTTTTAGCTTGTATATTGGGATTCAGACAATAACTCTGAAAGATACACTCATGGACAGAACTTAAGGAAGTTGTACTTTTTAACATGTATATCGGAATTCAGACAATAACTCTGAAAGATACACTCATGGACAAAACCTAAGGAAGTTGTACCTTTTAGCTTATATATCGGGATTCAGACAATAACTCTGAAATATACATTCATGGACAAAACTTAAGGAAATTGTACCATTTACCATGTATATCGGGATTCAGACAATAACTCTGAAAGATACATTCATGGACAAAACTTAAGGAAGTTGTACTTTTAGCTTGTATATTGGGATTCAGACAATAACTCTGAAAGATACACTCATGGACAAAACTTAAGGAAGTTGCACCTTTTAGCTTATATATCGGGATTCAGACAATAACTCTGAAAGATACACTCATGGACAAAACTTAAGAAACTTTACCATTTAGCATGTTATAGGGATTCAGACAATAACTCTGTTATACATCCCGAAAGGCGTAGTGGTTAGCTTTTCTTGATTAATCAAGAATGGTTACAGATCTGTATTTTATTTTTTAATTTAATATTATTTTTTATTCATATTTTATTCTTATGGCGTTTGTGTTCTTCCTCTCTGTTTCCAACTTCAATATTAAATTCGAGATTAAATAGAGAGTACCTATATAGAAACACGACACACGGAGAACCTAATAAATTCGTTGAATTAGAAAAACGATTTTCACTCGAGGGACTATCGGATGGTGGTTGAAATCTGACAACTCAACTTTTTTATCTTGAAGGTTTTTTTATGTATTCTTATGGGAATTTTACAACCGAGTTTTATGTAGAAATCTATACCCTGTTTTCTCTTTGATGTTTTTTTTCTTTTTAAATTCTCTTTTATATCTTATTTGATCTAGGTTTATATTATTTTATGTTATTTTTATAGTTAGCTATGTATAAAATATCTTAAAAAAAACCTTACGCATTAAGTTTCTTTGTTACAAAATCATCGCTAGCGTTCGATCTCTTATTCTTCAACGAGCGTAGTTATAATTGAGAGTGTGTACGGGGATTTAGTATATCTCGCCTCCGTGCTTACTCTCGATTGTAATGTTGCCTGTTGAAGAGCGAGAGTTTGAAAGCTTGCGGTATTTTTGTAATAAATGAACTTATTGTGTAAGGTTTTTATATATATATATATATTAAAAATAAAGAAGGCATCTCCTGACCACGAGCACATGTGCTTTTTAGATGGCAGAGCGCCATCTAGTGGAGCAATAATAAACTAAACGTTTATTTAGCTTGCTCCGTGATATTTGCCAACCCAATTTCTTGATAAATCAAGAAAAGCCATCCACGAACGCGTTTCGCGCTGTTGGCGCTCGTCAGCGTGGAGTAGGCTGTAACCACTGCGACCAAAAATATTTTTTGGTCCCAATGGCTTCCCGAGAAATCAAGAAATGGGTATTTAAGGCCAAATTTGCGTAAAGACGCTTAACACATGAAAAAACAATAGAAAAAATAAAAGATAAGTGGGTCAGGTGTTGATATTAAAAATAAAGAAGGCATCTCCTGACCACGAGCACATGTGCTTTTTAGATGGCAGAGCGCCATCTAGTGTGTATATTTATACGTTTAGTTTATTCTTGCTCTACTAGATGGCGCTCTGCCATCTAAAAAGCACATGTGCTCGTGGTCAGGAGATGCCTTCTTTATTTTTAATATCAACACCTGACCCACTTATCTTTTATTTTTTTTCTATTGTTTTTCATCTATATATATATATATAAATGAATGTTTGTATGTTTGTTTGTTTGTATGTCCGGTATACAAATTCGCAGTAGTTCACTAATTCAAACAAAAAATTCCATACATAAGTAAAAAATACGGGGAAGACGATAGGCTATTTTAAAAAATATATAAATCAATTATTGACACTATATATTCAAATTATTCTACTTAGCTCACGAACAGCGCCCTCTATCAAAGATTAGATTAAATTATGCTGATGCAAACAAATAGATAATGCTAATAACAAACAATTATAAAAAAAATATTATCTAAATATATATCACTCGGGTAGATATACACACGGGTCAATCCCGGGGCGAAGACCAGGTCACCCGTCTAGTATTTTATAAAAGTTGGCTGTGTAAAAGTTGTATGTGTACCAAAAGAAGAACCTCTTTCTTTAATTATACATTATAACGATGGCACTGTGCATCACTCCAGTAAAAAACTTTACTAGTGAAGATAAAGAATGAGCTACAACACCAATTTTGGAAAATTCAGACAAAAAGCCAACTTGTATACCTTTTAGTACATTAATATAATCCTACCGAAACTTTATGTTGTATTCTGGACTGAAAATCGAATCTTGCAACTTCACCAGTATAAACACCTGTTTGGTCAATTCAGCCGATTCCATTACCGCTCTCATAGGATGTTATGGAATTGAAGCCGTCCCTGTACTGATGAGGGACATAGCCAGAAACTATGGACTACAGGTTGACTCAACAACAACAATAACAAAAAGCATTTATTTAGGGTCACTAACCCTATACAGGATTCACCAGAGGTATACATAAGAACAAAGCAGTGAGACAAAGGAAACAACGATATAGACAGAAGAAAAAGAAAAAAAAGAAAAAAAAAAACAAGAAAGAGAAAGAGGGAAGCAAGAAAAAAACAACACAAAAAGAGTAGCAGTAAGAAAGTGAGGAGTGAGTGTCATTTGGCCTTCTTCTGAGATATGGACTTGTGGAAACCATAAAACGCCGTAGCAATATAATATAGGTTGACTCTTTTCTGAATTTTCCAAAACTGGTGTTTTAGCTTATTCTTTATCTTCACTAATAAAGATCTTATACTAGAGAGATGCACAGTGCCATCGTTCTGATGCACAATTAAAGGCATAGATGTCTCTTTTGTTAGATGAATATCATCCTTCCGTAACTTTATGTTGTAATAGTTTCCTATTTACACACACATGCCCAGGACAACCTGTGCCTACAATGATGTGAAAATGTTATATATAAAGATCAAAATATTATTCATTATGATGCATCAGCGCGCCATCTGTTATGAATATTCGAAACTATTATAGACGCGTAAGATTCTTTTTGAAATTAAACAATTTCTACTGCCCTTACTTCCATTGCAGTAAGTGCAGTAGAGAAATTGTTTAATTTCAAAAAGAATCTTACGCGTCTATAATATGTTTTTATTAATTTTTTTAAATGTATAGATATATTAAAATTTGATCATTTTTTTCAATCTTCAGAGTGGGTAGTATTTATATGTATAACGAATCTAAAGTTTTACGAAGGAGCCTCTTTTATTATACTTTTGCAAGCTTTCGAACCTTTCGGTTCTTCCACAGGCGTGGCTAGTATGACTACACTAACAGGGTATAAGCGCGCTTGAGCCATTATATACAACATATAAATTTACATTCGGAGTGATATTTCAAACGTAATAAAATAGAAATAGGAATAATGACTATAAAAATAAAAATAAAACTATGTAAATGAACTTATAGATTTTTAAAATTTAGATAAAATTATGGCAAAAACTTTTAAATACGATCAAAGTTAAGTAAAATAATGATATTCACTGTATGTAAGCCGTGTGATACTTTAAAATTTCGTAACATTTAAAACCAGTAAAATTTTAAAACATCTCAACACAGAAAAACCAAGCGGGGGTCCACTCCAACCCGACCACACACCCGAGTATATCACGGTATAACTATTGAGATATTATATGATATATTTCCGGTAGATCTATTTTCCTATTAATGCTGTTTGTTTGTGTTGATATGATGGATTCCAGTACCAATCTGTGCTGCTTATTGTTTATGTGCTGATATAGGATTTTAGGATGATCTAAGTTGAAGTTATGGCCAGTGTTTGAAATATGTTGGTATATAAGTGATTTCGGGTCTCTATTGTTTATGTTTCGTTTGTGTTCGGTGATTCTGATATACGCGGTTCTGCCAGTCTCCCCCACATAGGAGGCTGGGCAATCCTGGCAAGAAACCGCGTATACTGCTCCGGTGGAGTGGATGGGATTGTTGGGTGCGTCTGCTTTGGTGATAGGATTCCTGAGGAGGGCAGCAAGATTGGGAGGGCTGTTAAAATAAACTTGGATGCCATATGGGCGAAGGATTCTGGAAATGGCAACAGAGAACGAGGAATATGGAAGATAGCAGACTGCTCTATAAGTCGTGGAGGTCCTCGGAGCAGTGGGATCAAACGTGTGTTTATCTATGAATTTTCTTGGGTATCCTGCAGTGGTTAGAAGGGTGGTAATTCTGTTTTTTTTTCTATGGCTTTGAATATAGGTAATGTGCAATGCGTATGTACTCTTTTGGTTAAAGTCCTGACTGTATTTACTTTATAGGCTACCGGGCTATTGGAGGAGAAATGGGTGTATAGAGGTGGGATATTCTTTTTGTAATATACTGCTGTGTGCAATCTGTGTGGAGTGCGGATAATGAGGATGTCCAGAATTGCCATTTCTGGACATCCTCATTATCCGCACTCCACACAGATTTCACACAGCAGTATATTACAAAAAGAATATCCCACCTCTATACACCCATTTCTCCTCCAATAGCCCGGTAGCCTATAAAGTAAATACAGTCAGGACTTTAACCAAAAGAGTACATACGCATTGCTCATTACCTATATTCAAAGCCATAGAAAAAAACAGAATTACCACCCTTCTAACCACTGCAGGATACCCAAGAAAATTCATAGATAAACACACGTTTGATCCCACTGCTCCGAGGACCTCCACGACTTATAGAGCAGTCTGCTATCTTCCATATTCCTCGTTCTCTGTTGCCATTTCCAGAATCCTTCGCCCATATGGCATCCAAGTTTATTTTAACAGCCCTCCCAATCTTGCTGCCCTCCTCAGGAATCCTATCACCAAAGCAGACGCACCCAACAATCCCATCCACTCCACCGGAGCAGTATACGCGGTTTCTTGCCAGGATTGCCCAGCCTCCTATGTGGGGGAGACTGGCAGAACCGCGTATATCAGAATCACCGAACACAAACGAAACATAAACAATAGAGACCCGAAATCACTTATATACCAACATATTTCAAACACTGGCCATAACTTCAACTTAGATCATCCTAAAATCCTATATCAGCACATAAACAATAAGCAGCACAGATTGGTACTGGAATCCATCATATCAACACAAACAAACAGCATTAATAGGAAAATAGATCTACCGGAAATATATCATATAATATCTCAATAGTTATACCGTGATATACTCGGGTGTGTGGTCGGGTTGGAGTGGACCCCCGCTTGGTTTTTCTGTGTTGAGATGTTTTAAAATTTTACTGGTTTTAAATGTTACGAAATTTTAAAGTATCACACGGCTTACATACAGTGAATATCATTATTTTACTTAACTTTGATCGTATTTAAAAGTTTTTGCCATAATTTTATCTAAATTTTAAAAATCTATAAGTTCATTTACATAGTTTTATTTTTATTTTTATAGTCATTATTCCTATTTCTATTTTATTACGTTTGAAATATCACTCCGAATGTAAATTTATATGTTGTATATAATGGCTCAAGCGCGCTTATACCCTGTTAGTGTAGTCATACTAGCCACGCCTGTGGAAGAACCGAAAGGTTCGAAAGCTTGCAAAAGTATAATAAAAGAGGCTCCTTCGTAAAACTTTAGATTCGTTATACGTTTATACTAATTATACGGAGTTTACCTGTAGAAATTTATATGTGATTGTAAACACATGATTAGTAAACATTAAATTAAGTGTCGTAGTTTTTCTTCTGTATTTACATATTTCTAGCTCAATATGTAATATATAAAATGAGAACGTCTACTGTCCATATGCAACTCAATGTTGACGATAAATTATGCCATTGGTTTTTCTTAATATCTCAAGTCCCAGTTTAAAACTTTATTAGGTACCACTCAAAAAGAGCAACCCAGCTTATGATATCTACACTCATGGAAAAAACTTAAGGAAGTTGTACCTTTTACCATGTATATCGGGATTCAGACAATAACTCTGAAAGATACACTCATAGACAAACTCAAGGAAGTTGTACCTTCTAGCATGTATATCGGGATTCAGACAATAACTCTGAAAGATACACTCATGGACAGAACTTAAGGAAGTTGTACCTTTCAGCAGATATATCGGGATTCAGACAATAACTCTGAAAGATACACTCATGGACAAAACTTAAGGAAGTTGTACCTTTTAGCATGTATATCGGGATTCAGACAATAACTCTGAAAGATACACTCATGGACAGAACTTAAGGAAGTTGTATCTTTTAGCATGTATATCGGGATTCAGACAATAACTCTGAAAGATACACTCATGGACAAAACTTAAGGAAGTTGTACCTTTTAGCATGTATATCGGGATTCAGACAATAACTCTGAAAGATACACTCATAGACAAACCTTAAGGAAGTTGTACCTTTTAGCATGTATATCGGTATTCAGACAATAACTCTGAAAGATACACTCATGGACAAAACTTAAGGAAGTTGTACCTTTTAGCATGTATATCGGTATTCAGACAATAACTCTGAAAGATATTACAGTGACCTTTATTGAAAACATACGAGATAACCAAATGTGAACAACCTCCATCTCCTTCAACAAAAAACATACAACCGGCGACATCATCCGCTTCCTTAAGCTTTGTCCATGAGTGTATATATATGTACCTACTCGAAGTGCTGTTAACTGCCTCAGCGTGGCGGGAGGTGACACTGGGCAGTACAGTATGTCTGGAGTCTTGTACTCCTGGTAGGGCCACCATAAAGACTGTCCTACTAAATTCAACTAAATGTTAACAGACAAAGTCCTATCTTTGTGTACCTCAGATTTCTCATCAACAGGAAACTACTCAATTACTCCGAGTATGAGAATTCTACTCTATTCAAATTATAAAGTAAAAAGACAAATTGCAGTATATTTATGTACTAAAAATGCTACAAGCTTTCGACTGTTACATCTTCCTCACGCCATGTGATCATAATGTTGTCATGTAGATAGTCAAGCCACACAACCTTGGAACATGGAGGTGACGTTATGTGTGTGTCCAGGTGGGATGATTGAGGTATGCGGACCCACCGACCTGCGAACAGGCGAGTTTGTATTCTGTGTTTTTCCCCTCTACATAACCAACATCTTATGTGCTTTCTAAGAACTGTGTGCAAAATTTCCTCTGTCTCCTTCAAAATATATATATATATGTTGTAATATATTCCAATATATACCTATGTCCCCATGTGTTGTATGGTTATAATGTAATTGCCAAGGCAATAGAAATAAAATTTCGAGTGAAAGACAGCCGGCGCCAGTAGAGGAAAAAGGTCCGAAAAACAAGTCGGGTTCCCAGGTGTGTCCCCTTCTTACTCAAACAGATTAGTCCGCTTTGAGACACGATGATTGACAGACCCCTCTAGACAGATCTCCCTTGACCGGTGTCGGCTTCACTTACTCTCTCGCCCTCTCTATGGTGACATCCAACATGTCTCGTCCTTTTGTGTAATCCCAATCACACCTGAACCCACTCTAATCATTGTGGCCACCACGACTGCAACCAACATACCACACTACAGTCATCCTATAGCTACAACAACTACATTACTACATATATATATATATGTTGTGATGCAAATGATCCTGTAGGATGAATGTCGTGATGAGTTAGTTAAATGCAGTCGTTGGGGCCACAATGTTCAGAGTGGTTTCAGGAGTGAATGTATTGCCCCAAAGAACGAGACATGTTGGATGTCACCACAGAGATGGCCAGAGAGAGTGATGCCGACACCGGTCAAGGCAGATCTGTCCAGGGGGGGTCTGTCAATCATCGTGTCTCCAGAGGGACAACTTTTTGTTTGAGCAAGAAGGGGCACATCTTGTTCACGACTTTGTTTTTCGAAGACCTTCCTCCTGTCTGGCGCCGACTGTCACTCAATCTAACTTTATTAATTTGTTTTGCATTGCATGATGGCCGAACTGGCGAGAAGGAAAGAAAGTACAGTTTGGCCGTGTGCCTAACTATGAAGAAAAATCGAAGAATAATTAAATATAATACACTGCGGCCTGTAATTGTAAAACGATTTTACAAATCACAGGCCGCAGTATATTATATTGTATATAAGTTACTTTATGTATCATTTACGAACGGAAAAATATGTCCAGGGTAGCCTAGTGGACATGGCATCTGCCCGGTAAGCGGAACATTGTGGGTTCGATTCCCATCCCAGGACACTTTTATTTTTCCGTTCGTCATTACTCTTCATAATTCATCCTTTCATACCTCATCCGAAAAGGTTATAAATAGTCGATATTTCACCTTGAAATAAAATTTTTAATTTGTCGTTGAAAGGAAACTCATGCGGTGTAACTTCAAGTGTCGTTTTACAATAATTAAATAGTTTACATAAATAAATACAAAGCATTGTAAAGAAAATAAAGTCTCCAGGACCAAGTTTCTTGTTCAAATTTTATTCTCTAGCTTTCGGACCTGTCAGTCCTTCCACAGGAGTATCACGATAACAGATTGATGGTATATATTCTATTTTTATACAAAATAATTTTTTGCATATTTAATTTTATAA
This sequence comes from Cordylochernes scorpioides, assembly GCA_030710605.1. Taxonomy (NCBI): domain Eukaryota; kingdom Metazoa; phylum Arthropoda; class Arachnida; order Pseudoscorpiones; family Chernetidae; genus Cordylochernes; species Cordylochernes scorpioides. Next base: position 555,926 of record CP092871.1, on the reverse strand, counting down.
AGTTTTAATTTAACAAAGATAATATATAGAAAGAATATTTACATATTAGATTACGTAATGTTTTCATATTTAACTATTAATGATATGGAAAGGTGGAGAAAACGTATATTACCTTCTTTGTGTGTTATAAACAATTTTTTTGTAATTATACGTGCATGGGTGGAGACCACGCGCTGGTCGAATGATATCTCGTGATCTCAATACAAAGCATGTTACACAATTTAAAAGGTGTAGGACAAACAAATGTATCTATAAATATAAAGGTAAACTCTACCGTCAAAATAGACATCAATAAATGACGTCTATCTTTAACATCTATTTTGTTGGTAGAGATAACTTTTATCTTTATTGGTCAATATCCCTACCGGTAAATTTCCATATAAATAAATACATATGTAAATAGGACAAATTTATCGTGGCTGTGACAGTGAGAATTAGACAAGGAAGATTCTGGTACAGGAGAATGTCAGGCTCATATCTTATGCAAATTGGATCTACTGCCGCCCTTTCTCTCTCTATCTGGACAATTCCACCGGTCCGTTTAACTATCTCGCCATAATTAGTTAGGGAGATAACTATCACAATGGTAGTTATAGTTAGCGTAGGTGTACACAGCCAGAATGAAAGACAATCTTTATACTTTCATAACCTTTCTTTAATTATCTGCTCACTACAGTAGCTATAACCTATCTGTATATTTAATTAAAATTACAAATATTGGATCAAAATATCATTTATTTTACCAATATTTCAGTTGGCTGAACGCCAACCTTTATCAAGGTGTTAAAACATATTTAATGTGTCAAATTACGAAACTATTTTAGAAGCGTAATATTCTTTTTGAAATAAAACATTTTCTACTGCCCTTACTGCAATGGAAAAATTAAAGGGAGGTCCTGGCTCATCAGTGGTGAACCCTCCCAGCGGTTTCGCCAGTTTAAACTACCATATATACCATATAATAAAAGACGCAAATCGATATTTGCGGATGAGCGATTGCTCGAAGCATATTATATATTTATAATGGTAGATTAAACTGGCGAAACCGCTGGGAGGGTTCACCACTGATGAGCCAGGCCCTCCCTTTAATTTTTCCATTGCAGTAAGGGCAGTAGAAATTGTTTTATTCTAAAAAGAATATTACGCGTCTAAAATAGTTTTGTAATTTGATAACAGATGGCGCGCTAGTGCATCGTAATATTTAATATGTGTCAACAACAAACTCAGCGCCACATAACGTCAACAGAATTAAGTTTTTAAAATATTTTGTTATATTCAATGAGGGGAAAAAAATTGATAAATATCTGTATACTAGCGGACGTACCCGGCTTCGCCCGGGTTTTACCCGAGTAAAGGTTTGTCTAACGAACATTTGCTAAAACAATTCTCTATAAGCTTATAAAAAAATAATAGATATATTTTAATAATTTGAAACTCGTAAATTTGAATCTCTCGATAAAGTGAACATTTTTTCCCGGTCCCTTGTCTCATCTTGTCTCAAATAAATTGCCGTGTCATGCTGAATTTTGTCTTTCCTAATTTTCTACATTACAAAATCATCGTTTTATCTAGTGAACATTTTTTCCCGGTCCCTTGAAAAATACTCGATAACTAACTTTGACTTGTGCGCAATTAATAGGTAGAAAATCTTACTTTTGATAAATAATCTTTAAAATAATAAACTTAGTGATAATAATACTTATAGATAAAAAACTTGTTATCATCGTCGCAATGGGGGCGCTGCTTGCGAGTTAAATCTACAAATCTGCAAATAACTCTAAGGATATTCAAGATATTCAAGAAATTATTTTTCAGAAACCTTCCCAGTACTATACTAAATAGCTTCCCAAAGTTTCATGGCGTTCCAATGAGTGGTTTGGTCAGGCATAAAGGACAGACACACATATATTCATTTTTATATATATAGATATCCGGGGGAAACGAGTCGCCTCTTGACTTGCTCTCCTTACCAAACCCACCTTTTCACTGAACCTTCTTCAAGATGAGCCCAGAAAAATCCCCAGATAGACTCGAGCAGGCGATGTAACTGTAACCCGTCCACATTTTGGGCGGATGTTGTTGTTGTTAGCAATCGCCAGTATGCAGCATCTCATTGTCAATGTCGAATATCAGCATAAATACCATCAAGCAGAATACCGTTTGATATTGTAGCGTAGAAATCAAGTCTTGGAATATCTTAAGATGTATTTATTGATGACGTCAGTACGACTAGCCGACAATTATCAACAAACCAGTGTTTGTACTCCATGTTAGGAGTGGCTGCACATGGTGTCTGTTCCTTATGTCAGAGGCGGCCATTTCTTTTAGAGCTAAGTTGGCCTGCCACTGAGTAGTGATGCCAGTCTTAATGACAAAGGCATTCTACTTCACCCAGTCATGATGGTTGTCAAATCTCAAGCTTTACTAGCTTGATACCCTAATAAGATTAAGTGGAGATAAGAAAGAAGAAGATCAACAAACCAACCAAACTATCTACAGCTAGAGAATATCGACCAAACAAGCTAGGTAACTAAATGATGTTTTTACAAATATTAAATAAACTAAAATCTCTGTTTCAAATATTTTCATTGAATAATTAAATTTAATAATAAAATATAAATTGTGAAAAAATAGTACAAATGTGATATTGTACTGGGATAAGGTGTATAAATTATGAAAAAGGCATCTCCTTATTGTGCAACTGTAAGTTGCTAGTGGCTTGCGCCATCTATCGGAATAAATATCAACTATTTTCGTTGATTTTTAATTATTCCAGAATTGGCCAAATACCCATTCTTGATTAATCAAGAAAACAAACCACTTATTCCGATAGATGGCGCAAGCCATCATCAGCTTTCAGTTGCACGATAAGGAGATGTATTTTTCAAAATATAAATTATTTCTTAGGGACACTATATATAAAGGGATAAATTATAAAAAGTATATAAGTAGGAGACACGGAATGAGAGAGTAGAATAAAATTTATATTTTATTTATGAAATGAAAATTCTCCAAATGTTCAAATAATTATTTAAAATGTTTAACTGTGCGAGATTTAATAACGAAACAAAGTTTGAAAATCGGCTTCCAGGCCGTCATACACCTGATCAGAAAACAACTTGGGTAAGGAATCTGATATTTTCAATTTACAAATAAAGTTGAAAGTATGTTTATTTAGATCTTTTTTATTTCTATATTTTAATATATTTTGTTTTTGATTTATTTTTATAAATTGTGTGTGTTGCTTGTCTGTGTGTGTTTTTATTTTATGAATATAGATACACAACTTATAAAATGAAAAAAGATTATTATATATAGGCAAAAATATAGAAAATTGTCTGAGCTACGCTGTTGTGGCCTGGATGTATGTCTGTCTGGGCTACGCTGGTGTGGTCTGGATGGAATCTGTCTGGGCTACGCTGGTGTTGACTGGATAGATGTCTGTCTGGGCTACACTGGTGTGGTTTGGATGGCTGTCTGTCTGGGCTACGCTAGTGTGGTCTGGATTAATCTCTGTCTGGGCTACGCTGGTGTGGTCTGAATGGATGTCTGTCTGGGCTACGCTGGTGTGATCTGGATGGATGTTTGTCTGGGCTACGTTGGTGTGGTCTGGATGGATCTCTGTCTGGGCTACGCTGGTGTGGTCTGGATGGCTGTCTGTCCGGGCTACGCTGGTGTGACCTGGATGGCTGTCTGTCTGGGCTACGCTGGTGTGGTCTGGATGGATGTCTGTCTGGGCTACGCTGGTGTGGTCTGGATGGATGTCTTTCTGGGCTACGCTGGTGTGGTCTGGATGGATGTCTGTCTGGGCTACGCTGGTGTGGTCTGGATGGATGTCTGTCTGGGCTACGCTGGTGTGGTCTGGATGGATGTCTGTCTGGGCTACGCTGGTGTGGTCTGGATGGATGTCTGTCTGGGCTACGCTGGTGTGGTCTGGATGGATGTCTGTCTGGGCTACGCTGGTGTGGTCTGGATGGATGTCTGTCTGGGCTACCTGGTGTGGCCTGGATGGATGTCTGTCTAGGCTACGCTGGTGTGGTCTGGATGAATGTCTGTCTGGGCTACCTGGTGTGGTCTGGATGGATGTCTGTCTGGGCTACGCTGGTGTGGTCTGGATGGATGTCTGTCTGGACTACGCTGGTGTGGCCTGGATGGATGTCTTTCTAAGCTACGCTGGTGTGGTCTGGATGGATGTCTGTCTAGGCTACGCTGGTGTGGCCTGGATGGATGTGTCTGGGCTACGCTGGTGTGGTCTGGATGGCTGTCTGTCTGGGCTACACTGGTGTGGTCTGGATGGCTGTCTGTCTGAGCTACGCTGGTGTGGCCTGGATGGTTGTGTCTGGGCTATGCTGCTGTGGCCTGGATGGATGTCCGTCTGGGCTACGCTGGTTTTGACTGTATGGATGTCTGTCTGGGCTACGCTGTTGTGGTCTGGAGAGTTTTCTGTCTTAGGTACGTTGGTGTGGTCTGGATTGCTCTTTGTCTGGGCTACACTGGAGGGGTCTGGATGGCTGTCTGTCTGGGCTACGCTGGTGTGGCCTGGATGGATGTTTCTGGGCTACGCTGGTGTGGCCTGGATGGATGTCCGTCTGGGCTACGCTGGTGTGGCCTGGATGGATGTCTGTCGGGGCTACGCTGGTGTGGCCTGGATGGATGTCTGTCTGGGCTACGCTGGTGTGACCTGGATGGATGTCTGTCTGGGCTACGCTAGTGTGGTCTGGATGGATGTCTGTCTGGGCTACGCTAGTGTTGACTGGATGGATGTCTGTCTGGGCTACGCTGGTGTGGCCTGGATGGATGTCGGTCTGGGCTACGCTGGTGAGGCTTGGATGGCTGTCTGTCTGGGCTACGCTGGTGTGGCCTGGATGGGTGTCTGTCTGGGCTACGCTGGTGTTGCCTGGATGGATGTCTTTTTGGGCTACGCTTGTGTTGACTGGATGGATGTCTGTCTGGGCTACGCTGTTGTGGTCTGGATGGATGTCTGTCCGGGCTACGCTAGTGTTGCCTGGATGGATGTCTGTCTGGGCTACGCTGGTGTGGCCTGGATGGATGTCTGTCTGGGCTACGCTGGTGTGACCTGGATGGATGTCTGTCTGGGCTACGCTAGTGTGGTCTGGATGGATGTCTGTCTGGGCTACGCTAGTGTTGACTGGATGGATGTCTGTCTGGGCTACGCTGGTGTGGCCTGGATGGATGTCGGTCTGGGCTACGCTGGTGAGGCTTGGATGGCTGTCTGTCTGGGCTACGCTGGTGTGGCCTGGATGGATGTCTGTCTGGGCTACGCTGGTGTTGCCTGGATGGATGTCTTTTTGGGCTACGCTTGTGTTGACTGGATGGATGTCTGTCTGGGCTACGCTGTTGTGGTCTGGATGGATGTCTGTCTGGGCTACGCTAGTGTTGACTGGATGGATGTCTGTCTGGGCTACGCTGGTGTGGCCTGGATGGATGTCGGTCTGGGCTACGCTGGTGTGGCCTGGATGGATGTCTGTCTGGGCTACGCTGGTGTTGCCTGGATGGATGTCTTTTTGGGCTACGCTTGTGTTGACTGGATGGATGTCTGTCTGGGCTACGCTGGTGTGGCCTGGATGGATGTCTTTTTGGGCTACGCTAGTGTTGACTGGATGGATGTCTGTCTGGGCTACGCTGGTGTGGCCTGGATGGATGTCGGTCTGGGCTACGCTGGTGTGGTCTGGATGGATGTCTGTCTGGGCTACGCTTGTGTGGACTGGATGAATGTCTGTCTGGGCTACACTGGTGTTGAATGGTTGGATGTCTGTCTGGGCTACGCTTGTGTGGACTGGATGGATGTCTGTTTGGGCTACACTGGTGTTGAATGGTTGGATGTCTGTCTGGGCTACGCTTGTGTGGACTGGATGGATGTCTGTTTGGGCTACACTGGTGTGGTCTGGATGGATGTCTGTCTGGGCTACGCTGGTGTGGCCTGGATGGATGTCGGTCTGGGCTACGCTGGTGAGGCTTGGATGGCTGTCTGTCTAGGCTACACTAGTGTGTTCTGGATGGATCTCTGTCTGGGCTACGCTGGTGTGGACTGGATGGATGTCTGTCTGGGAAATGCTGATGTGGTCTGTATGGATGTTTGTCTGGGCTACGCTGGTGTGGCCTGGATGGATGTTTGTCTGGGCTACGCTGGTGTGGCCTGGATGGATGTCTGTCTGGGAAATGCTGATGTGGTCTGTATGGATGTTTGTCTGGGCTACGCTGGTGTGGCCTGGATGGATGTCTGTCTGGGCTACGCTGGTGTGGCCTGGATGGATGTCTGTCTGGGCAATGCTGATGTGGTCTGTATGGATGTTTGTCTGGGCTACGCTGGTGTGGCCTGGATGGATCTCTGTCTGGGCTACGCTGGTGTGGTTTGGATGGCTGTCTGTCTGAGCTACTCTGGTGTGGTTTGGATGGCTATCTGTCTGGACTACGCTGGTGTGGTCTGGATGGATCTCTGTCTGGGCTACGCTGGTGTGGTCTGGATGGCTGTCTGTCTGGGCTACCTGGTGTGGTCTGGATGGATGTCTGTCGGGGCTACGCTGGTGTGGCCTGGATGGATGTCTGTCTGGGCTACGCTGGTGTGACCTGGATGGATGTCTGTCTGGGCTACGCTAGTGTGGTCTGGATGGATGTCTGTCTGGGCTACGCTAGTGTTGACTGGATGGATGTCTGTCTGGGCTACGCTGGTGTGGCCTGGATGGATGTCGGTCTGGGCTACGCTGGTGAGGCTTGGATGGCTGTCTGTCTGGGCTACGCTGGTGTGGCCTGGATGGGTGTCTGTCTGGGCTACGCTGGTGTTGCCTGGATGGATGTCTTTTTGGGCTACGCTTGTGTTGACTGGATGGATGTCTGTCTGGGCTACGCTGTTGTGGTCTGGATGGATGTCTGTCCGGGCTACGCTAGTGTTGCCTGGATGGATGTCTGTCTGGGCTACGCTGGTGTGGCCTGGATGGATGTCTGTCTGGGCTACGCTGGTGTGACCTGGATGGATGTCTGTCTGGGCTACGCTAGTGTGGTCTGGATGGATGTCTGTCTGGGCTACGCTAGTGTTGACTGGATGGATGTCTGTCTGGGCTACGCTGGTGTGGCCTGGATGGATGTCGGTCTGGGCTACGCTGGTGAGGCTTGGATGGCTGTCTGTCTGGGCTACGCTGGTGTGGCCTGGATGGATGTCTGTCTGGGCTACGCTGGTGTTGCCTGGATGGATGTCTTTTTGGGCTACGCTTGTGTTGACTGGATGGATGTCTGTCTGGGCTACGCTGTTGTGGTCTGGATGGATGTCTGTCTGGGCTACGCTAGTGTTGACTGGATGGATGTCTGTCTGGGCTACGCTGGTGTGGCCTGGATGGATGTCGGTCTGGGCTACGCTGGTGTGGCCTGGATGGATGTCTGTCTGGGCTACGCTGGTGTTGCCTGGATGGATGTCTTTTTGGGCTACGCTTGTGTTGACTGGATGGATGTCTGTCTGGGCTACGCTGGTGTGGCCTGGATGGATGTCTTTTTGGGCTACGCTAGTGTTGACTGGATGGATGTCTGTCTGGGCTACGCTGGTGTGGCCTGGATGGATGTCGGTCTGGGCTACGCTGGTGTGGTCTGGATGGATGTCTGTCTGGGCTACGCTTGTGTGGACTGGATGAATGTCTGTCTGGGCTACACTGGTGTTGAATGGTTGGATGTCTGTCTGGGCTACGCTTGTGTGGACTGGATGGATGTCTGTTTGGGCTACACTGGTGTTGAATGGTTGGATGTCTGTCTGGGCTACGCTTGTGTGGACTGGATGGATGTCTGTTTGGGCTACACTGGTGTGGTCTGGATGGATGTCTGTCTGGGCTACGCTGGTGTGGCCTGGATGGATGTCGGTCTGGGCTACGCTGGTGAGGCTTGGATGGCTGTCTGTCTAGGCTACACTAGTGTGGTCTGGATGGATCTCTGTCTGGGCTACGCTGGTGTGGACTGGATGGATGTCTGTCTGGGAAATGCTGATGTGGTCTGTATGGATGTTTGTCTGGGCTACGCTGGTGTGGCCTGGATGGATGTTTGTCTGGGCTACGCTGGTGTGGCCTGGATGGATGTCTGTCTGGGAAATGCTGATGTGGTCTGTATGGATGTTTGTCTGGGCTACGCTGGTGTGGCCTGGATGGATGTCTGTCTGGGCTACGCTGGTGTGGCCTGGATGGATGTCTGTCTGGGCAATGCTGATGTGGTCTGTATGGATGTTTGTCTGGGCTACGCTGGTGTGGCCTGGATGGATCTCTGTCTGGGCTACGCTGGTGTGGTTTGGATGGCTGTCTGTCTGAGCTACTCTGGTGTGGTTTGGATGGCTATCTGTCTGGACTACGCTGGTGTGGTCTGGATGGATCTCTGTCTGGGCTACGCTGGTGTGGTCTGGATGGCTGTCTGTCTGGGCTACCTGGTGTGGTCTGGATGGATGTCTGTCTGGGCTACGCTGGTGTGGTCTGGATGGATGTCTGTCTGGGCTACGCTGGTGTGGTCTGGATTGCTGTCTGACTGGGCTACCTGGTGTGGCCTGGATCTCGTGTGTCTTCAATAAAGGCCACTGTAATATCTTTCAGAGTTATTGTCTGAATCCCGATATACATGCTAAAAAGTACAAATTCCTTGAGTTTGGTCTATGACTACATATATATATATATATATAATTTCTGTCTTTTTTTCTTATGTAAATCGAAAGAGTAAACCTTTCTCACTATCCTAAGTTAGCTATTGTCCCAGGATATTTCGTCCAGTAAACTCTCAAACATTCAATATGTCAACATGGAATAAACCAGGTTTAGTCGGTTGGTTCAGATATCTCTATAGAATGTTGGCAAATGTCCATTTTCCTCATCAATTATTTTCATCCTTTCTATAAAATCCCCATGTGATCCGTTAATATATTCATACCAGTATTCCAACATGATAACTTTGAATTTTAAAAAGCCACTATTGTACACACAACAAATCTATGGAGATTACTGCCCTAAATTACTTTTTAACGACTGTTTCTGACGACCCAAAGTCCGGACAACATTGCTGAAGTCATCAAGGTAAAATATTCTTATTGGATTGAGCTTTCGAATTACTTTTTAAACGTTTTTATTGAAGTTGTCTCTCCACGTGTCTATCTATAAATCTTGTAATCAATTTTCAATATATAATCTGTAATAATTTTTAAAAATTATAATAAATCTATAAGCTTATATCCATAGGTTCCCTAAACACCACTAAACTGCCTTCCATAGTAAATGTGTGTAGTCTATATACGAAGCCCAATCCAATACAATAGTAGATAGCGAACTGGAGATTAATTTGGTGAAACCGCTGAAAGGGTAGGACTGTCACCAAGTACAGCTAGTACTGTCACCAAGTACAGCTAGGACTGTCACCAAGTACAGCTAGGACTGTCACCAAGTACAGCTAGGACTGTCACCAAGTACATCTAGGACAGTACTCAGCCGTGGCAAGAGAAGCCAATGTCGCAGGACCTACTGAGATAACGATCCTATCCGATCGACCGCCTCATCTGATTAAGCCGATAGCACGGGGATCATCGGCCCAGGGATGGGCAATTTATTTCTTCATCGATTCTGTGTATATTAAATTTTGGAAGTCCCGGGAGGGGAAAAGATGGATTTTTAGTTTAATATTAGTTCTAACTTCTTCAAGCCTCTTCTACCTGTATCTCTTGATATTGATTGCAGGGGAGAGAGAAGTTGGTGTCTGCTGTTTTTCAAACAAGAGGTGTCGTCTGAATGAATATGCGATAAGAGATCGTTTTCTCGCTTTAATTTTATCCCTATATATACACTCATGGACAAAACTTAAAGAAGTGGAAAGTATTTGATGTCACTAGAGGCAGAGGCACTTTTGTTCACATTTGATTGCCTCGTGTGTCTTTACTAAAGGACACTATGTATCAAATATCTTTAAGAGTTATTGACTAAATCTTGATATACATTCTAAAAGGTACAAATTCCTTAAGTTTTGTGCATAAGTGTACACAAATAAAAGCTATTAATTACTAGATAAACTAAGAAAAAACTGTTTACATAGTATAGTGTGCTTTTTTCTCTCTCTCTCTCTCTCTCTCTTCAATATATATAGAAAACCCAACTATTTTCTCTGGAAACTTTCAAAGAAAGAATATATACATGTCAATTTTTCAATTTCTAGATGTATTGTAACCAATGTGAATGTATGGCCACCCAACAGTCGATGTTGTGTGTGCAGGTATGGACAATGGGTCCATAATGTATTGTATTGAAGTAACCAATGTGAATGTATGGTCACCCAACAGTCGATGTTGTGTGTGCAGGTATGGACAATGGGTCCATAATGTATTGTATTGAAGTAACCAATGTGAATGTATGGCCACCCAACAGTTGATGTTGTGTGTGCAGGTATGGACAATGGGTCCATAATGTATTGTATTGAAGTAACCAATGTGAATGTATGCCCACCCAACAGTCGATGTTGTGTGTGCAGGTATGGACAATGGGTCCATAATGTATTGTATTGAAGTAACCAATGTGAATGTATGGCCACCCAACAGTTGATGTTGTGCGTGCAGGTATGGACAATGGGTCCATAATGTATTGTATTGAAGTAACCAATGTGAATGTATGGCCACCCAACAGTCGATGCTGTGTGTGCAGGTATGGACAATGGGTCCATAATGTATTGTATTGAAGTAACCAATGTGAATGTATGGCCACCCAACAGTTGATGTTGTGCGTGCAGGTATGGACAATGGGTCCATAATGTATTGTATTGAAGTAACCAATGTGAATGTATGCCCACCCAACAGTCGATGCTGTGTGTGCAGGTATGGACAATGGGTCCATAATGTATTGTATTGAAGTAACCAATGTGAATGTATGGCCACCCAACAGTTGATGTTGTGCGTGCAGGTATGGACAATGGGTCCATAATGTATTGTATTGAAGTAACCAATGTGAATGTATGCCCACCCAACAGTCGATGATGTGTGTGCAGGTATGGACAATGGGTCCATAATGTATTGTATTGAAGTAACCAATGTGAATGTATGCCCACCCAACAGTCGATGTTGTGTGTGCAGGTATGGACAATGGGTCCATAATGTATTGTATTGAAGTAACCAATGTGAATGTATGCCCACCCAACAGTCGATGATGTGTGTGCAGGTATGGACAATGGGTCCATAATGTATTGTATTGAAGTAACCAATGTGAATGTATGCCCACCCAACAGTCGATGATGTGTGTGCAGGTATGGACAATGGGTCCATAATGTATTGTATTGAAGTAACCAATGTGAATGTATGGCCACCCAACAGTCGATGTTATGTTTGCAGGTATGGACAATGGGTCCATAATGTATTGTATTGAAGTAACCAATGTGAATGTATGCCCACCCAACAGTCGATGTTGTGTGTGCAGGTATGGACAATGGGTCCATAATGTATTGTATTGAAGTAACCAATGTGAATGTATGGTCACCCAACAGTCGATGTTGTGTGTGCAGTTATGGACAATGGGTCCATAATGTATTGTATTGAAGTAACCAATGTGAATGTATGCCCACTCAACAGTCGATGCTGTATGTGCAGGTATGGACAATGGGTCCATAATGTATTGTATTGAAGTAACCAATGTGAATGTATGCCCACTCAACAGTCGATGCTGTATGTGCAGGTATGGACAATGGGTCCATAATGTATTGTATTGAAGTAACCAATGTGAATGTATGGCCACCCAACAGTTGATGTTGTGTGTGCAAGTATGGACAATGGGTCCATAATGTATTGTATTGAAGTAACCAATGTGAATGTATGTCCACCCAACAGTCGATGTTGTGTGTGCAGGTATGGACAATGGGTCCATAATGTATTGTATTGAAGTAACCAATGTGAATGTATGGTCACCCAACAGTCGATGTTGTGTGTGCAGGTATGGACAATGGGTCCATAATGTATTGTATTGAAGTAACCAATGTGAATGTATGGTCACCCAACAGTCGATGTTGTGTGTGCAGGTATGGACAATGGGTCCATAATGTATTGTATTGAAGTAACCAATGTGAATGTATGGTCCACCCAACAGTCGATGTTGTGTGTGCAGTTATGGACAATGGGTCCATAATGTATTGTATTGAAGTAACCAATGTGAATGTATGCCCACTCAACAGTCGATGCTGTATGTGCAGGTATGGACAATGGGTCCATAATGTATTGTATTGAAGTAACCAATGTGAATGTATGCCCACTCAACAGTCGATTCTGTATGTGCAGGTATGGACAATGGGTCCATAATGTATTGTATTGAAGTAACCAGTGTGAATGTATGTCCACCCAACAGTTGATGTTGTGTGTGCAAGTATGGACAATGGGTCCATAATGTATTGTATTGAAGTAACCAAAGTGAATGCATGCCCACCCAACAGTTGATGTTGTGTGTGCAAGTATGGACAATGGGTCCATAATGTATTGTATTGAAGTAACCAATGTGAATGCATTGCCCACCCAACAGTTGATGTTGTGTGTGCAGGTATGGACAATGGGTCCATAATGTATTGTATTGAAGTAACCAATGTGAATGTATGCCCACCCAACAGTTGATGTTGTGTGTGCAGGTATGGACAATGGGTCCATAATGTATTGTATTGAAGTAACCAATGTGAATGTATGCCCACCCAACAGTTGATGTTGTGTGTGCAGGTATGGACAATGGGTCCATAATGTATTGTATTGAAGTAACCAATGTGAATGTATGTCCACCCAACAGTCGATGTTGTGTGTGCAGGTATGGACAATGGGTCCATAATGTATTGTATTGAAGTAACCAATGTGAATGTATGCCCACCCAACAGTCGATGTTGTGTGTGCAGGTATGGACAATGGGTCCATAATGTATTGTATTGAAGTAACCAATGTGAATGTATGTCCACCCAAAAGTTGATGTTGTGTGTGCATGTATGGACAATGGGTCCATAATGTATTGTATTGAAGTAACCAATGTGAATGTATGTCCACCCAACAGTCGATGTTGTGTGTGCATGTATGGACAATGGGTCCATAATGTATTGTATTGAAGTAACCAATGTGAATGTATGCCCACCCAACAGTTGATGTTGTGTGTGCAGGTATGGACAATGGGTCCATAATGTATTGTATTGAAGTAACCAATGTGAATGTATGCCCACCCAACAGTCGATGTTGTGTGTGCAGGTATGGACAATGGGTCCATAATGTATTGTATTGAAGTAACCAATGTGAATGTATGGCCACCCAACAGTCGATGTTGTGTGTGCAGGTATATGAACAATGGGTCCATAATGTATTGTATTGAAGTAACCAATGTGAATGTATGCCCACCCAACAGTCGATGTTGTGTGTGCAGGTATGGACAATGGGTCCATAATGTATTGTATTGAAGTAACCAATGTGAATGTATGGCCACTCAACAGTTGATGTTGTGTGTGCAGGTATGGACAATGGGTCCATAATGTATTGTATTGAAGTAACAAATGTGAATGTATGGCCACTCAACAGTTGATGTTGTGTGTGCAGGTATGGACAATGGGTCCATAATGTATTGTATTGAAGTAACCAATGTGAATGTATGGCCACCCAACAGTTGATGTTGTGTGTGCAGTTATGGACAATGGGTCCATAATGTATTGTATTGAAGTAACCAATGTGAATGTATGTCCACCCAACAGTCGATGTTGTGTGTGCAGGTATGGACAATGGGTCCATAATGTATTGTATTGAAGTAACCAATGTGAATGTATGTCCACCCAACAGTCGATGTTGTGTGTGCAGGTATGGACAATGGGTCCATAATGTATTGTATTGAAGTAACCAATGTGAATGTATGGCCACCCAACAGTCGATGTTGCGTGTGCAGGTATGGACAATGGGTCCATAATGTATTGTATTGAAGTAACCAATGTGAATGTATGCCCACCCAACAGTCGATGTTGTGTGTGCAGGTATGGACAATGGGTCCATAATGTATTGTATTGAAGTAACCAATGTGAATGTATGGCCACCCAACAGTCGATGTTGTGTGTGCAGGTATGGACAATGGGTCCATAATGTATTGTATTGAAGTAACCAATGTGAATGTATGGCCACCCAACAGTCGATGTTGTGTGTGCAGGTAATGGACAATGGGTCCATAATGTATTGTATTGAAGTAACCAATGTGAATGTATGGCCACCCAACAGTCGATGTTGCGTGTGCAAGTATGGACAATGGGTCCATAATGTATTGTATTGAAGTAACCAATGTGAATGTATGCCCACCCAACAGTTGATGCTGTGTGTGCAGGTATGGACAATGGGTCCATAATGTATTGTATTGAAGTAACCAATGTGAATGTATGGCCACCCAACAGTCGATGTTGCGTGTGCAAGGTATGGACAATGGGTCCATAATGTATTGTATTGAAGTAACCAATGTGAATGTATGCCCACCCAACAGTCGATGTTGTGTGTGCAGGTATGGACAATGGGTCCATAATGTATTGTATTGAAGTAACCAATGTGAATGTATGCCCACCCAACAGTCGATGTTTGTGTGTGCAGGTATGGACAATGGGTCCATAATGTATTGTATTGAAGTAACCAATGTGAATGTATGCCCACCCAACAGGTCGATGCTGTGTGTGCAGGTATGGACAATGGGTCCATAATGTATTGTATTGAAGTAACCAATGTGAATGTATGGCCACCCAACAGTCGATGTTGCGTGTGCAAGGTATGGACAATGGTCCATAATGTATTGTATTGAAGTAACCAATGTGAATGTATGGCCACCCAACAGTCGATGTTGCGTGTGCAAGTATGGACAATGGGTCCATAATGTATTGTATTGAAGTAACCAATGTGAATGTATGCCCACCCAACAGTTGATGCTGTGTGTGCAGGTATGGACAATGGGTCCATAATGTATTGTATTGAAGTAACCAATGTGAATGTATGCACACCCAACAGTCGATGTTGTGTGTGCAGGTATGGACAATGGGTCCATAATTTATTGTATTGAAGTAACCAATGTGAATGTATGCCCACCCAACAGTCGATGCTGTTTGTGCAGGTATGGACAATGGGTCCATAATGTATTGTATTGAAGTAACCAATGTGAATGTATGGCCACCCAACAGTCGATGTTGCGTGTGCAAGTATGGACAATGGGTCCATAATGTATTGTATTGAAGTAACCAATGTGAATGTATGCCCACCCCAACAGTTGATGCTGTGTGTGCAGGTATGGACAATGGGTCCATAATGTATTGTATTGAAGTAACCAATGTGAATGTATGGCCACCCAACAGTCGATGTTGTTTGTGCAGGTATGGACAATGGGTCCATAATGTATTGTATTGAAGTAACCAATGTGAATGTATGCCCACCCAACAGTCGATGTTGTGTGTGCAGGTATGGACAATGGGTCCATAATGTATTGTATTGAAGTAACCCAATGTGAATGTATGGCCACCCAACAGTCGATGTTGCGTGTGCAAGGTATGGACAATGGGTCCATAATGTATTGTATTGAAGTAACCAATGTGAATGTATGGCCCACCCAACAGTTGATGCTGTGTGTGCAGGTATGGACAATGGGTCCATAATGTATTGTATTGAAGTAACCAATGTGATGTATGCCCACCCAACAGTCGATGCTGTGTGTTCAGGTATGGGACAATGGGTCCATAATGTAATTAGTATGAAGTAACCAATGTGAATGTATGGCCACCCAACAGTCGATGTTGCGTGTGCAAGTATGGACAATGGGTCCATAATGTATTGTATTGAAGTAACCAATGTGAATGTATGCCCACCCAACAGTCGATGTTGTGTGTGCAGGTATGACAATGGGTCCATAATTTATTGTATTGAAGTAACCAATGTGAATGTATGCCACCCAACAGTCGTTGTTGTGTGTGTCAGGTATGGACAATGGGTCCATAATGTATTTATTGAAGTAACCAATGTGAATGTATGCCACCCAACAGTCGATGTTGTGTGTTCAGGTATGGACAATGTTCCATAATGTATTGTATTGAAGTAACCAATGTGAATGTAATGGCCACCCAACAGTCGATGTTGTATGTGAGCAGTATGGACAATGGGTCCATAATGTATTGTATTGGAAGTAACCAATGGTGAATGTATGGCCACCCAACAGTCGATGCTTTGCGTGCAGGTATGGACAATGGGTCCATAATGTATTGTATTGAAGTAACCAATGTGAATGTATGGCCACCCAACAGTCGATGTTGCGTGTGCAGGTAAGGACAATGGGTTCCATAATGTATTGTATTGAAGTAACCAATTGAATGTATGGGCCCACCCAACAGTCGATGCTGTTGCGTGCAGGTAATGGACAATGGGTCCATAATGTTTGTATTGAAGTAACCAATGTGAATGTATGGCCACCCAACAGTCGATGTTGCGTGTGCAGGTATGACAATGGGTCCATAAATGTATTGTATTGAAGTAACCAATGTGAATGTATGCCCACCCAACAGTCGATGTTGTTGTGCAGGTATGGACAATGGGTCCATAATGTATTGTATTGAAGTAACCAATGTGAATGTATGGCCACCCAACAGTCGATGTTGTGTGTGCAGGTATGGACAATGGGTCCATAATGTATTGTATTGAAGTAACCAATGTGAATGTATGGCCACCCAACAGTCGATGTTGTGTGTGCAGGTATGGACAATGGGTCCATAATGTATTGTATTGAAGTAACCAATGTGAATGTATGCGCCACCCAACAGTCGATGTTGTGTGTGCAGGTATGGACAATGGTCCATAATGTATTGTATTGAAGTAACCAATGTGAATGTATGGCCACCCAACAGTCGATGTTGTGTGTGCAGGTATGGACAATGGGTTCATAATGTATTGTATTGAAGTAACCAATGTGAATGTATGGCCACCCAACAGTCGATGTTGTGTGTGCAGGTATGGACAATGGGTCCATAATGTATTGTATTGAAGTAACCAATGTGAATGTATGCCACCCAACAGTTGATGTTGTGTGTGCAGGTATGGACAATGGTCCATAATGTATTGTATTGAAGTAACCAATGTGAATGTATGGCCACCCAACAGTCGATGCTGTGTGTGCAGGTATGGACATGGGTCTCATAATGTATTGTATTGAAGTAACCAATGTGAATGTATGCCCACCCAACAGTTGATGTTGTGTGTGCAGGTATGGACAATGGGTTCATAATGTATTGTATTGAAGTAACCAATGTGAATGTATGCCCACCCAACAGTCGTTGTTGTGTGTGCAGGTATGGACAATGGGTCCATAATGTATTGTATTGAAGTAACCAATGTGAATGTATGGCCACCCAACAGTCGATGTTGTGTGCAGGTATGGACAATGGTCCATAATGTATTGTATTGAAGTAACCAATGTGAATGTATGCCACCCAACAGTCGATGCTGTGTGTGCAGGTATGGACAATGGGTCCATAATGTATTGTATTGAAGTAACCAATGTGAATGTATGCCCACCCAACAGTCGATGCTGTGTGTGCAGGTATGGACAATGGGTCCATCTTCAACACCAGCGGGTACCCCGTGGAGCAAGTGCCATACCCCAGCGGCTACACGCATGCGCACATCATCATTACAGCCTTTTCGTCACTTGCCTCATGGTGCTCATTGTGATCGGCAACATGCTTGTCTGTATTGCTATCGCCACGGAGAAGAACCTCAAGACAGTTCAGAACTGGTTCATTGCTTCTCTGGCCGTGTCGGACTTTCTGGTGGGCCTGCTCATCATGCCCTTCTCCCTGGCCAACGAGCTGATGGGGTAGGATATTTGGAACTCTGTGGTGTGAGGTCCACGCGGCTATGGACGTGTTCCTGTGCACAGCCTCCATCAACAACCTGTGCCTCATCAGTCTGGACCGTTACTGGTCCATAACACAGGCAGTCCGCTACCTCAAGCGTCGGACTCCTCTCCGTGCTCTGTTCATGATCGCGTTCGTGTGGGTGGTATCGGCGCTGGTGAGTGTGCCCCCGCTGCTGGGGTGGAGCAAGCCCTCGCGGCAACCGTCATCCCCACCTGTTCCCTGAGTAACGATCCTCGGCTACGTCCTCTACTCGGCATTCGTTCGTTCTACATCCCTGCTGTGTGATGGTGGTGGTATACGTGAGGATCTTCCGGGCGGCGCGATCCAGGGCGCGGCGACATGTACGCGCGGTCTCTAGGGGGTGGCGCGATGACGTCCAGTAGTCTGAGCGACCACCGCCCGAGCCTGCCCCAGCTGCTGCCGACGTCGCCCTCGTGGCGTCCTGCCGACGTCGCAAAGTCGCCAAGGCCCGCGAGAGACGCGCCGTCCTCATTCTCGGCCTCATCATGGTGTCCTTCATCCGCCTGGCTTCCTTCCTTCCTGCTCTACGTCACGGGGGCCCTCTGCATCCACTGCATCCCCGAGACTGCCTTCGACGTCGCCTTCTGGCTCGCTACTGCAACTCCGCCTTCAACCCCATCATTTTTACCATCTTCAACCGGGACTTCCGTCGAGCGTTCCGTAAGATTCTCTTTAAGTGACGCTTCCGTGAACAGTGCTGTCAGCGGTGTGCCTTATGGATTGCCAGCCACATATGGAGGGACAACAGTATTCGCTATATCTCTGCGACGAAAGGAATGCCCATGTGGACTACTCAGTTCTCACTGCAGTCTTAGTTGCACGTCGCTATATCTCAGGAAGTCCTGGATGTTCTTTCTTTCAGACAACTTGGCTGAAATCTTTCGTAAGGTTTGTTTTCTAATCCTAATCCAGATATAAGTCTTCCTTTTTTCCTCAATTTAGTAAAAATCATTTACCTTTTTCTTCAAAATGATTATAAACCCTTTTTTTTATCCTTCTATTGCACAAATTTTCACTTGCCCTATATTTATATGATTTCTATGGCCATTTCCACCTTTCTATCCTTTAATTTCTCATCGTTTTCATTAGCAAGTTCAGCAAAGCGCAGTATTTCACCCATACGCACCAGATTGATGTCAGAGATTGGTATGAGCGCTTCACGAAAGTCGAGCAGCTCTATTTAGAAACTCAACACCGAAGGCACATTTAGATATTTTAAACAACTAAACACTTAAGATTCAACTCACACATTTCAATATATTGGCTTATACCAAAATTCCAACAAAAATTTCCTACACACTCTCTAATAAGGTATATAGTTCAATACACATACGTTTAAATCAATTTGTAAATAATTTGTGTTGTAAACGTCCATCAAATTCGAATATATTTTGGTTGTGAACTATATTGGACAAATATTCTCTAATTCTTCATTTTAAAAAAAAAATCCATCCATAAAGAAATTTTAGATAATTAAAGAGGCATATATTGAATTTAAAAAAGGCAATTTATTTGCCAATATTTTGGTTATCCGAACCCAACCTTTTTCTAAACCTAATAACGTGTTTATTTTGTGTCTTAACAAAGATTGGCATTAAGTTAACCAAAATATTGGCAAATAAATTATTTTTTTTCAAACTAAATAAATACCTTTTTATAATATATAAGTATCATGACCATAACCAATAATTTTACGCTTTGCCAAAGTTTTTGTTCGCTCCTGACGAGGACAAAAGATTTTTGTCGAAACGTTCGAGACAATAAAAAAGATTTACTGGCTGAAGTATCTTTAATTGAAGAACTGTGAATTGTCGGCCAGGCAGCCTCTATCTTTATACCAAAAACGAGACTTATTTTTGAATTAAATCGAAAACTTTATTTAAAAACAAAATAAATTCAATATTTCGAATGGCAAGAACATCTTTCTTCTCATTTAGAGAGAATAAGCTTATCAACAATCCACTTTGGAAAAACTAGATGCATTGAACTCTTGAACAACTGTTTGGACAAGAAAGATGTTTATCCTATCAAATATTACGTTTATTCTCATTTTTCGAATGAACGATCAATCAAATCTACAGAATACGTTTTGTTACTGATCAGAATTCAAAATAGTTGTTGTTGTTGTTTCTTATCCCTTGTTCATGAACTCATGGAAGTGGGTGTCAGCTTTCGTTGATCATGGCACCATGATCCAGGCACACTTTGGTAAACTTTGCCTGTAATTTGAGGCCGTTCCTAACAAGGAAGCCTTTGCTACCGACTCTCAGATGAGTACAGACACAGATCCTCTATATCCCTGGAGTGGGACCCTTGCTGAGGGTTCTATCAACCGGGTCAGTTGAAGTCAGGATTTTTAAGATAGAAGTGAAATATAACTGATGCATATAAAAAGGTAATGCAGAATTCGGTAATATATCTTCTGCATCAATATTAAGGCAAAAATATCAGGTTCCAGGAATAGATTAAGGAAAAGGCATCTTCTTATTGTGCAACTGTAAGTTTTTTGATGGCTTACGCCATCCGTAAATATCAACTATTCGTTAATTTTTATTTATTCCAGAATTGGCCAAATACTCATTCTTGATTAATAAAGAATAGCTAACCACGTTATCAATAATGGTTTATTTGACCTATTCTGGAATAATTATTAAAAATCAATGAATAGTTGATATTTATTCCAAAAGATAGCATGCCATCAGAAACTTTCATTTCACAATCAGTAGATACCTTTTTCTTAATTTATCCACCTTATCTCAGTACAATTTCATATTTGCACTATTTTTTCTGAGAATAGTTTTCGGTTTTTTTTTTTTTATCCATGGAAGCCTAATATAATTTCATCTCTTAATTAAAGATAATTTTTTCATATTCTAAACAAAACACGATTTCCCAATGCTTGCTATAACGCTAAAGTTATTTTAAAACAGACGATATAAAGATTCGTTATGCAAATGATCAATTAGAATCTCAAATTCACAGAGAACAATGTCAGAGATACAAACGAGAACGTTTTATTTAAATCGAAATATATAAGAGCATATTATTTTTATAATCATATAATATGCATATCTCAATATGATACTCTATCACTCTATTATCAAAAGATATATACCCCCCATATCTATCGAAATATAATCCTTTAAGATCTACCTCTTGCCAATATGGCCGCCACGGGTTTGTGAGACTGAGCCTTTGAAGCCCATTCTGAAAGGTATCGATGCACAAAGATCATTTGTGATGCTATTGAGAACCTACCAACAAAGATAAAACGAACAAGAAATTATAAAAATGAAAAATGGAACATCTTTTCTAGAATGTAATTGGGAATTCAATAATTTCGTTGAGGTTCGCTTGTGATTTAGGCAATATAATGATTTAATTAATTGAATTACATCAAAAATACAGAATAAGATGAATTACTGAATAATAAATTATTTATTTTATGAAAAAGGCATCTTCTGATTGTGGACCTAAAAGTTGGTGATGGCTTGCACTATTTGTCGGAATATATATCAACAGGGGTCGATGGAAGGATGGTCTAAACCGTTGGTTTTCGACCGCTACAACCCGGTTTGATACCCGCATTGGGTATTATTTTTTATTTAAAAAATGCTCCAATTGCCCCCGATTCTTGCAAAAGTCCAACCCCACCAGCGAGTGCAAGTAACCAAACGGGGCTCTGGCACATTTGTAAGTGCAAAAGTCGAACTGTTTTTCAATGTGTAGACATGTGGTGCACTTACAGTAAAATGTAGTCGCCAACTTCTACCCACCATGATTGGTTTGTACCACGTGTACTAGGGATAAGCAAAATAAATAATAATAAATATCAACTAATCGTTGATTTTAATTATTCCATAATTCCAAGATCGAATCCCACAATGTGAACAACTTTTCCTAAAGAAAAAAAATCATTTCTCGAATGGCCCTCAATTCTTGCAGAAGTTTCCACCAGTGAATTCAAGTAACCAAACGGAGCTCTCTTTCACACTTGTAATTCCAAAAGCCAAACTACTTTCTAAATATGTAGACAATTTTTTGACAATTCAATATATTTTATTAACATTCTTAGTCCATTATTACAAAAGAATAAAAAGAAATTAAAGAAAGAAAAATAAATTATTAAAAATTTGGTGATTAAATATATAAAAGCTGCTCTCAGGAAGGGAGGCTCCTCCATCTTGAAAGAGTCCTCCTTCAGACAAGGACAGGATCAACGTTCATTGTTGTTCAATGTTCAATTCAGTTCATTGTTGAGTTGATACTTATGTGTAGAGATATGATGCACTCAGTAAAAATCATTCGTTAACTACCCACCATGATAATCATGGATTGTACTATCAAATTATATGACAAACATAGCAGTTTTATTCTTCTCAGTTATGCGGGAAGAATGTTGTTATTTGTTGAGAGAACTGATCTCCCATGTCATTGGACGAATGTGGCCATGTTTGTATATAAAGAGGATTGAAACGGGATGCGAGGAGTCGTGGAGTGGTGTTCGAGTGGAGACGCTTAAAGCTTTCTCTGTGTGCTTGTCTGGTGATCTCCTCGCATACCTGTATAACCCCGGTCCGCTCCTTATCAACGCTGCAAATAAAATTGAGTACTGTTTTTATTTTATTTAACAAATTGTGAGCTTTCTATATTTATCTCCTTTTTGTTGTTGGTGCCGTACTCTTGAGTGTAAGTTTTTCTGTGCGTTAAATTACTCTTACTGTAGGCCCTAATTTATTGCTTTTTGTGTGATAACCCGTAAAAGTAACTTTTTTTCAGTACCACCTATAATAGAGATAATACAAAGAATAAAACGATAGAAACTCCATTCTCCAATCGATGAGAAGATTCCAGGCAAAGAGCGCAGGCACCAATTAAAACCCTTCAATCCAATTATCGGAGAAGACTTCAGAACACCTCTTTGTTGAGACCACCGCTCCTTTTGTCCCAGCGTTTAAAACAAAACCGGCCGCCCATTGGGAGAAAAAAGCACTTTTCAAAAAAGCAGCAATATAGGATTCCCCATTTCTTATTAAACGGTGAATGGGCTGATTGAATAATAGAAATATTATATAATTCGAGAGGATACAAAATGAAAACTCATTAACTCCTTTTTTATTATTATTTATCCCTAGTATACATGGTACAGGCCATGATAATCATGGAAAGAAGAAGTTGGCGACTGATTTTACTGTAAGTACACCACATGTCTACATATGTCAAAAGCAGTTCGACTTTGCACTTACAAATATGCCAGAACCCTGTTTGATTACTTGCACTCGCTGGTGGGGTTGGATTTTTACAAGAATCGGGGTTCATTGGAGCATTTTTTTAAAATATATTTTAAACAGACGATTATAGTGTAGAAATTTGCTTGAATATAATATTTAAGAATACATCAAATATATGTATTATAAAATCCAATTTGAGACACTTTTTACCTATCTAGATATAGAAATAAAACCCTGGGATTTGACACGGTTTGGCAGATTCTTCAGTCTTGATTCTCTCGCATTTTTTCAATTAGGAAAAAGTACCCAATGCATGGGTTTCGATCCCAGGTCGTAGCGGTTGAAAACCAAGGGTTTAGACCATCCTTCCACCGACCCCCTCATCAATTTATTAACTTTACTTACTCACCTTTCGGAGACTTACTGTTTCCATTTTCAGAGTTATAAACTTTAAGGGTAGCTTAGTGGACATGACATCTGCCCGGTAAGCGGAACACTGTGAGTTCGATTCCCATCCCTGGACACTTTTATTTTTCTGTTTATCATTACTCTTCACAATTTATCCTTTCATACTTCCTCCCTAAGGTTAGAAATAATCGTTATTTCTCCTTGAAATAAATTTCAATTTTTCGTTTAAAAGAAACACATGCGGGATAATTTTCAAATGTCGTTCTACAATCATAAGCCGCATTATATTGTATTATAAACTTCAATATGATGATAAGTTGTCAGTTTTTAAAGCTTGAATACAAGAACGTAGCGTATACTGCACATATCTATATAAAACACGATATATAATAATGTAAAATTGATGGTATTTCTTTATCAACAGAGACATCTTCTTCTTTATAATGCATTAGCGCGCCATCTGTTATGTAAATTCGAAACTATTATAGACGCGTATGATTCTTTTAAAAATTAAACAATTTCTACTGTCCTTACTGCAATGGAAAAATTAATGGGAGGGCCTGGCTCATCAGTGGTAAACCCTCCCAGCGGTTTTACCAGTTTAATCTACCAATGGTAGATGTGTGGGTTCACCACTGATGAGCCAGGCCCTCCAATTAATTTTTCCATTGCAGTAAGGGCAGTAGAAATTGTTTAATTTTTAAAAGAATCATACGCGTCTATAATAGTTTCGAATCTCCTTCTTTATAAATGCACATACACACACAAACCTTTATTAAGACATTCCGTCTTTTACAGATGATTCTCCTGTGAGAAATGGATCCAAAAAGAAATGAGAAGCAGAGGAAGAAATGGAATCCTCGCTCAGAAAAGAGAAAAAAAAAAAGGCTGAGATTTTGAATAGAAAAAGAAAAACAGGGAAAGAATATTTATGTACAAAAGTCCTCTTTATGAATGCATAAAAAGATGGAATTTTTGCTTAACATACCAGTGCAATATGCGAATGAGATGATAAAAAAAATGAGCCACGATACCAGCTTTGACAAATTCAGGCAAAACCCAACCTGTATATCATAGTTTTGAGCTACGACCCTCATCAGTACAGGGGCGGCTTGGATTTCATAACATCCTACGAAAGGATTTATGTTTACTTTCATTTATTATATCAAAATTATCATAATACAGTTAAATTTGTATAATTCTAACATCTTTAATTCTAAAACGTCTCTTTAATTCGAATATTTATCTTGGTCTCTAGGTTTCTAAGCCTTTTATTCAAAACGTTTTTATTCGAATTTTTGAATAATTCGATTTTTTTTTTGTCCCTTGGGCTTCGAATTATCCAATTTCGACTGTATTATCATAAGCTTTCAATAATACATCTTTGTTTTGTAAATAAACGTGTGAGAAAGAGCTCCTATGATTTGAAAATTTTCGGTAACTGACGAAACCGCTGGGAAGGTTCATTATTGATGAGACAGGGACCCTCTCAATATATTTTTCCAATTACAGTAAAGGATAGCAGGAAGCTTTTTTTTATTTGTACAAGAAAAAAATCGTTCAGAATAGTTTCAGTTCTTGAAAATAGATGGCACTCTTATGTGTAAAAGAAACCTTATTGTTTAAAGTAAAACTTTCGTTCAAATAAATATACAGTAGAACCTCCCATTAGCGGACACCCCACTAGCGGACACCTCTCCACAAAGGACAGTTTTCATTTGCAAAATTACTGTATGAAAAAGTGAAAGTTGTATAAGCTTATGATTTTGCTTTGTTTTAAAAATGAATCGATGTTGGTTCCATATGTTTGAATTGAATATTACACCTTAGTTCTATATATTTTATTGCTTAAAAAGGAGCACAACAAAAAAAAAAGAAACTACAATTTCAAATGATTTGATGAACAACTAAGAAAAAAAAAGTATCCAAAATGATGATGATAAAAATTGAATATTTTTGCCAGAAAATGTTTCTATGAATTAAAAAATTATCATATTAACTTCAAACAATTATCATTTTTACTATTTAGCAATTCTCCAGTAAGAGGACACCTCTCCTTAAAGGACACTTTGGCTCTGTAAGTAGGTGTTGTCCTTTACAGGGAGGTTCTACTGTATTTACAATTTTTACAAATCCGTTTGTTATTTAAATCACATCCTTTATAAATCTTCATAGAATAAAAAACAGAGTAAAAAAGAGTGACATTGCCCAAACACTCCACGAAGGAATTCGAAGGTATATCTGCTTGCATGTTAGAACAAGTAATTTCGTTAGTTCCATTTTTAAAAAAAATTCTCATTTTGTATCCACCTCTCACATGTGGTTTTTATTTCTTAGAATTCCTAGAAACACTCCATTCTGAAAAATAGAGTAATAACAGGTTCCAAACTACAAATTTATTTCTTGGTGAAGTTTAGGAAGGAAGTTTCTTCTATTTTTATTCGGTTCGTTTAATGCAGGCATCGCAATTCAGTTCGACGAAAATATTTTTTCTTGTTTTGAATTCGATTTGTGTTTCAAAATTGTTGTATTTTTCCTATCAGAGAAATAGTTAGCTTCACTTCTGTTGCATTAAAAAGTCTGTATTCGAAGTTTTTTTATATATCTAATATAGTTTGTTTACAATCGATGGTATTCAAAATTTTAAACTGTTCTACAAATATCATTAATAGGTTTTATGTCTTCTTTATTTCAAATTTTATACATAATAAAGAATATTTTTTTTAAATGGCCTTTTTTAGATTTAAATTAGTTTTAATTATCCAATATTTTGATGGACCAATCGTCCATCTTTTACGAGGTTTTTGTTATGAAGCACACAGCAGGTCGTGGTGAGCTACGGATGTCTTTGAAGCACGCGAACTGCTGTGGGCTTCAAAACAAAAACATCGTAAAAGATGGACGATTGGCCCATTAAAATATTGGATAAGTAAAATTTATTAAATCAAAAATAAGCTTTATTTTTAAATTTTCTTTATTATGGATTGCTCTATATTCAGAATAATAAAGAATGAAGACATTAAGACATGAATGTTTCTCCTTACAAATAAATCAAAATTCAAATGTCCTTATTGCGATGAAAAAATATTGGGAGGGCTTGCTTTAGTCTCCTTAAAAAGAGCAGATGACTGGCAATATCAAAGACTTCATTTCCTTAAGTTTTGACCATGAGTGTAAATGTCTGGAAAGAGTACATATCTTGTTCTAAGTCGGCCATATTGGTTCGACAGTACTATTCCTGAATCATATCAACGTGGGTAGATGTGTGGGCTCACGTTCAGTCTTACAACCCAACTGGAGATTAACGGCTCCAAGATGGCCTATCTTAACACTGATAACTATTTCTGATCCCATATATATTTTTGTAAGTTGAATGAACAAATAGGGATTTTTTAAAGAGAATATTGTAAAAATAATTGATCAAATCCCTCACCTTACAGTGATAAAAAGCCTAGAGTATTGGGTCCAAGAAATTTTAGATAGATGATCAGTGCGCTGGGGCAGTGGTGCTGTTGAATCCAATATTTGATTAAAAAGGTAATAGAAATTCACAAAGTTTTATATGTTCGGAATTTGTATTTGCATCAAGAATTGACAGTTGCTGGTGTGTGCTACTGAACGAGACAATGTGTTGGAATGAAGAATTGCCAGTTGCTGGTGTGTGCTACTGGATGAGACAATGTGTTGGAATGAAGAATAGCCAGTTGCTGGTGTGTGCTACTGAATGAGATAATGTGTTGGAATGAAGAATAGCCAGTTGCTGGTGTGTGCTACTGGATGAGACAATGTGTTGGAATGAAGAATGGCCAGTTGCTGGTGTGTGCTACTGAATGAGATAATGTGTTGGAATGAAGAATAGCCAGTTGCTGGTGTGTGCTACTGAATGAGACAATGTGTTGGAATGAAGAATAGCCAGTTGCTGGTGTGTGCTGCTGAATGAGACAATAGCCAGTTGCTGGTGTGTGCTACTGAATGAGACAATATATGTGTGTGTTGGTGTGTGCTCTCAAAATCACCTGTCCTTGGCATACAACGTATCAAACCTATAAGGAAAAGCATGTATAACTGTGGGCACGATCCATTCGCCGTCGTTCCCTTAGTAGCATAGAATCATGAAATTACATCTCGGCCATAAAAACTCTTCCTAATTGAATCGAAATTTTGACAGGATGCGTTTACAAAAATAATCACCTTTCCAGCTATTCATTTATAACTTCGCTTATAATATCCTTTTTTGTCTCTTTGGAGAGTTAATATCATATTTTAACCATCTCAAGAGAGAGAGGTTTTAATGGATATTCAATAATAGACATAAAATTATTTCTATTAATAGGTTTATATGGCTTACTTAGTCACAGTTATTACTATGGAACACAAATCATATGTCTCCTTAACAGTCCTATCTTGGAATCACACAAAATCCCAGCTATACTCACACCTCTCTTGCCATCTATTTTTAAAATTATTTTCAAACCCATTTGCTAAATGTATTTTTCTTAAAATCACTCTTATGCAATTTTATATGGAAACTAAAAGAATCGCGCTTTTTGAAATATGGTTGTATTTTTTCCTTATGCACATGTTAAATTTCATAAAATCATCTACACCACGGTATATGCAACTTTTTGTAGAATATTCTTTGTTTATATTTACATATGTAATATATATAAATACATATATAATATATATTAAACGCCATATTTGCTTTGAAAAGATATATATGTGTGTATTATAAATAAAAATGTAGGTCATATCATCCTTGCCATATCCTGTTCTCCCTCGCTACTGATGACACACCCAGAAATTTGCAATATGCACATATGTTTCCTCTGTGTGGCCATGTCTTTATGCAAATTGTCATGTGAGGAGTATTCAGACTGTACTTCCCGTATCGGCAATAATTCTTGACGAGGACATGCTCAAGCTTTCAAAACGTGGTCCATATCTGCACAAGCCCAAAGCTTTTAACTTGAAATGATTTCATATAAAGTCTCCACTTACATTTCTATATAAAAAAAATTGCTGTTTTATTTTTGATAGTTTTCATTTTGTTTGTAAACATCCCCTTGTCCTTCTCACTTTGTTGTATGTACTTGGGAATAAAATAAATATTTTACAATTTATCTTTGTCTTTCATTATTTCTCCAATACCACACTTTCTTTGACATGGTCCGTGGGACACTTGAAGTTGTGACATTCAAATACCTCACATTGGACTTTATAAGTGGTTTGTTTCTCATTTTGTCCTTTTAACGTCAAATAAACTACATAGAAATATGGCTGAAAGTGTCAGAACAATATCAAGAGGAAAGAGTAACAAAATTAAAAGTATGATCCCTCGACAGAGCTGACTGCTACAGGATGCGTCCCCAGGGGGAAGATAGGGGAACCACTTTCAGATATCAAGACCATCTGTGAAACAAGTAGAATAACTCTGACAAATAAGCAGTCACGAATCAAACAGAAACATTGGTAGAAAGACGAGAAAGACCTCTTTAAAAATCCTGACTTCAACTGACCCAGTTGAGAGACCTCAGCAAGGGTCCCTCTCCAGGGATTCGAAAGTGCAAAGTCTTTGATGTCGCCAGTCATCTATATTTTTGAAGGTGACAAACAATTTTGTTCACACTTGGTTATCTTTTGTATCTTCAATAAAGGTCACTGTATTATCTTTCAGAGTTATTGTCTGTATCCCGATATACAGTACATGCTATAAGGTACAACTTCCTTAAGTTTTGTCCATGCGTGTATGTCTCAAATTACAATCTCATAGAATTTGACATTTGCTACCAAGATAAGAGGAATATAATCTTTAACAGTACAAATGGTCCAGGGATACGAAGGAGCTGTGTCTGTACTCATGATAGAGTCGACAGCAAAGGCTTCCATGTTAGGAACGGCCTCAAATTACAGGCAAAGTCAGACTTTCACCAAAGTGTATCGTGGTGCCATGATCAACGAAATCTGCATCCCTACACCCTATTCCATGAAATCAGTGGACTCCTGGTATGTGTGTCATCTTTACACAAGGGAATAAGAAACAAACAAAAGTATAATTATATATTTCACTATTTTATGATTAGCCGCTCTGGGCTTGTTTACAATACAGCAATGAATCAGTCTATAATCGCACATAAAGACGTACATCTGGTGGAGACCCTGGAAGACGTAACAATTTTAATAAAAATATTAACACTACAAAATACATCAAGCTGATTAAAAATTTGCCATCAAAATTTTCTATTTCCAATGCAAAATTTGCTGTTATTCTTTTGGAAAATGCCCTTTTTGTAGAGGTCGGTTATATAATTGAATTATAAATGAATATTTTCTCAACCTTTATATATTTTATTTCAAGAAAAACAGAATAAAAATACTAAATTGTTGTGCTTATCTCCTCATACGAAGCAATTAGGTGAATTTCTTATTGATAGGAACAACTGAGGTACACAAAGTTACGAATAAAACTTCCTTCATGAGGCCACCATGTCCATCCAAGGCTTCACAACGGTCTTCAGGACATTGATGTAGGTTTCAGCGTTTATCCTAAGGCCCTGCTCAAAGAGGTCAGAGCATTGACTTCATTTTCAACAATGATGATACCAAGAACCATCACGGAGGTTTGAAATCTCGTGATACATCACTGCAGATACCTTTGAGGGGTCTTAAAAAGTCGGTGGACGAGTGGGTAACACCCTCGATTCCCGACAGTCATGAACCGGGATTGAATCCCGCGTTAAAATTTTGTTTAATATGTGAACTTCAAATATTATTCACTGTTTCAATTATCATAAACTAGGTTGCTCTTGTTGAGCGGTACCTAATAAAGTGATTTTGAACCGACTGAGGGGTCTTTACAGATCTAAATATCATTCTTGAGAATTCACCTCATTGTTATGGCCATAGTTATTTTTATCAGAGAAAAACCTACCTCAGTTTTCTACAATGTTTAATGTTGTTGGGAAAAGCAGCAGACTTCCCTTTAATCTTATATTGTGTGGCGAAGAAATTATTTATATTTTATTTTTAATTTAATTATTCAATGAAAATACTCAACAGATTATCTATTACTTTTTATTTGTAAAATCATATATGTTACCTAGTTGCATGTTCAATAGTGTCTACCTGTAGATAGTTTGGTTGAGTTGTTGATAGTTGTCGACTAGTCGCACTGACGCGCGCGCCATCAATAAATACTTTTATATCTTAAGATATTCCAAGACTTGATTTCTACGCTACAATATCATCAATCAGCAAAACTGGCCTTTCTGATGGGCATAAGACTAGAGACCAAGGTTCTCATGGACAGTTCTGACAATTAACATAGAGTAATCTTTTTGACTATGGCCCTCGTGCTCTTTCTAAGAGAATTCATCAATCCTCCACATGACAAATATTTAGACTATTTCCTCATCCCTTACCTTGTCCAGTCGATGCAAGTGCTTTTTACTTGCAGACGTTCCCTATTTGTCGGCCTCATCAAACTGCTGCTTGACACGATACATGATGGTTTTGGCAGCCAAAAGAAGTTTACCAATATCTTTTGGACTCCTTCCAGCTCGCATAGGAACTAACGATATGGCTGCTCTATTTTCGTATTCCCGATTATTATTCATCGATACTCTCCTCATAACCGTATTGAAAGGAACGAGGCGAGAGACAGTCTTGTTAATAGGAAGAACCTATATCAAGGGAGAACCTTCTATATTTACAATCACAAAAATCAATTCCTGAGGTAAACCTGGAGAAAATTAATGGCATTCTGAAAATAATATGGAGGGACTCAACATAATAGGAGAAATATTTTAGTTGTTCTGGATCCCTGGAAGTCTCTAGAAATTACTAGTCCCCAGATTGACTTGTAACTGGACATGGAATTTTCCCAGAGTACTTTTAAAGATTCAAAATAACCACAAACTTGAGCTGTGCCAGAGGAGATTCAAATCGAAATCCTATTCATTTTCATATAAAACATTCATGCCTGGAAGAAATGGATCGATAAAAGAGAGTCATACATGAAACTATGAAGAGCGAGATCCTGAAGTGGAAGCCTGGTAGTGTAAAGCCCATCGAGTTGACCGTGAGTTCGCTACCGCCATCTTGTAGAGTCAAGAAAAGAAACAAGGTCCGACCAGCACTACCTCTCCGTAATTCCTCGCTGGATAAATAAACTCAACTGCCTAATCATTTTTGTACGGATAACTGAGCAAAACCGAAAATTCCGTGTTAAAACTTTTCCTAACATGGAACATCAGGGGATGTTTTTTCAAGTTACAGTTCCCAAAGCTGTTTGAGTTATACAGTGGATTGAATTGGCGTACAGATTTCGGCCTAATTAAGCCCATCATCCATAAATGTACTCCTACCTGGATTCGTTTTGAAGGCCTTGGTCCGAAAGATTCAAGAGTCCCTTTGTTCTTTTTGATGTACCACTGATTTAATAAAGCAGAATATCCTTTGCATATGTTTACAAAACCCCCTCCCCCTCCTCCGAAACGCAAACGAGAGTGTGGATAATCTTAGCAGCTAAGTCAAATAAAATAAAAGGGCAATGTTGGTTCATCTTTTTAAATCAAGTTGAGAGTGAGAGTTGATGCGCTTGGCTAGGTAAAATATCCTTCTAGGGCAAAATGAGTTAGGTAAGCTAAGGTCCCCCTCATCCCAGTCCAGGAAGACCCCAGATAATGGTAGGTGCTTGCTGCAGTCGATCTTGGAGCCTCAGATCAAGTAAATAATGGAGAACTTCGTGATTAAAAGAATTTTCAATAATTTAAATGGAATTAGCTAATGGGTCCTGACTCTTAGTGAGTGAAGATAGCAGAAGTTGCTCATCTAGTAAAACGTGACCATTGGTGCTTCTTAAATGACCGCGTCCAGCTTCTTATATAATAGTTCTAATTAATGGATTTATTCAATAGGTAAGAGTAGCCGATGAGATCTAGTAGCAACTAATGCAGGGATGTTTAAATAAGCATAGGTGATCCATCTTTGTTTGTGGAAGGTCCTAGTAAGGTAAGCAATTCATGGATGCAGAAATGAGTAAGAATGGCCGATGATCTGGTAACTATAAATTGCGTAAGGGAACACGCTTACAATGGAGCATATAATTCGCAATGTATGCGCAGTATCTGCCAGTAAGGCAGCCAGACAAAGAGAATGTTCAGTTAGGGGTCACCCATTTTACCCTTCTTGCACAATGTTTGAAGCGGTGTAAGATCATCGTTACATAAAACCCTTTTAACTAAATGTTTAAGATGTCGAAAAGTTTCTGCCATCTGAATAAGGGACGAACGTCAAGGAGAATATGTGACCGTGACTGCAGGCGATCTAAAAGATGACCGAAAAAACTCGAGGGGTTCCTTGTCATAGTTTTTTTTTTCAGGTGTGGTTGGAATATGATGAATGAAAATACACCCACTATATCACCCTCTAGATTTCTCTAATTTTCGAAAAAAAAAAAAGACTTCAACTATATGAAGCGTACAGATTGGATAAGTGTCTTAAATTGTGTCTCTGATTTTGATTTCAACCTATAAGGTGTTGAAGACTCAAGAGCTATCAGTGGTGAAATTTACTCTAGAACAAATATTTTGCTATAATCTGGGTGTATTATGGAGGAAATTCAAGATTCCAGAGCAGATAAATAATCAATAAGAGGAACCAATAAACCAAGGTCAATATAGACCATTCAGATAATATATGAATGAATCTTGAATATCATGAAAAAAATGATCATATAAATATTATTTGTCCTTTACAATCCTAGTAGGTTATCCAATAGAGGTCAGAACGTCTGGGAGATGGCGATAAAAACTTTAAAGCTAGATCTTAAGTAAAAAGATATCTGTATTGCTTCCTATAAGTGCGATAATTAGAGTTGCAGATGTGATCATCGAAGGTTGTACATATTTTTATAATGCTGCTGTTGTGTTTCTGTTTCCAAATCTCTACATGTCCAAAAATCGGGCGCCAGTGGCTGCAAAAAAAGCAGACCACACATTTTTCATCTATGATACATGTAGAAACCTAAAGCTCTACTGTCTAGCAAAAATAATGTTAAGGCTCGTGGTGGATCTGATGTTCTGCCTGAAGATGGTGATTATCAGTCATCAAGTGACTGGGGTTTACCCATAGGGATAGGCGTGCTGGAGTTTGCTTTGGTGCTAGTGGGATCAAGTCAGCCACCATGGGTTATGTGGCTCTACCAGTCCATCTCAGACTATGGCTCAGTGTTGTCAAGGCTGAAATGCTTCAGTTTCCATCTACGCCTCACATTCACCAGAGCTTTGTAGTTTTAGAGGGGGGAAGGGTGTGGAACATGATTAAGTTAGGTGGGGTTCTGGGTGAATCTTGGTATACAGTGGTCACGACTTGTCCTAACATGGGTATTTTTACATATAAGACAATGCTATTTTGTTAAATAAAAAACAAAATAAATAAATATTATGGAGATATGCATATGAGTAAACTTGCTTCAACATTTTCCAAAACAAGAGAAAATTATTGTTATTAAGAAGTGCACAATTTCATAAATATACTTTTAAAATTCAGATAATATTTTTACAAAAAAATATTGCACAAATTATTAAAAAACTAGCTCATATAAATATATCTCTCTATAGAAGGCTACAGAATGTCTAATATTTGAATACACAGCACATTAAAGTAGACGTTAGTTTGTGTTGGTGCTTTTTGGTAAAAAAAAAATATAAATTTATTATATACTGAATCCTTCTACATTTGTAAAATTTCTCTCACCATAGCGACTGAAAGAAGTGAAATACTAGTAGAATAAAATCATTCTAATTTCGTTCAGAATAGTGAATATGAAAATTAAAACTTGTTTGTCGGTTTCGCTATAAATTCCTGAAATATTTAATTCGTGCAAAGCTTTAAAAAATTTATTTCAAATGCTTATACTTGGAAAGAACTAAGTAAAAACGCCCGCGGAAGAGTTTTTTTACTCAACAGCTTTCGAATTTGTTAGTGAATAATCATTTCAAGTTAAA
This sequence comes from Cordylochernes scorpioides, assembly GCA_030710605.1. Lineage (NCBI taxonomy): Eukaryota > Metazoa > Arthropoda > Arachnida > Pseudoscorpiones > Chernetidae > Cordylochernes > Cordylochernes scorpioides. The sequence goes on along the minus strand of CP092871.1, from coordinate 521,386 downwards.
TAATTTTCGGGGGTAGTGTTGGCGCTCTGCGCTCCATAAATCTGGGTTACCCCTATATTTAATTTCTATTCAAATTTTCTGTGTTATTCTAAATACTTTATCATTTTTAGATTAATTAAGGTACAATTTTAATAATTTTTACACTGGCTATTGTGTTTAATAAGTTATTATTATAGTTAGATATATAATATATAATAATAACTAAAATTAGCAATCTTTTCAAAATATGCCCTCGACTGTACATGTACCTCTCTCCAAGAAAATCTATATGGTAGCTAATTCTCAAAATAAATATATTTTATACATAATAAAATCTTCAATTATATATATTTAAAATATTATTCTAAAATAAAATGCTTTATATATATATATTTTAAAAAATAATTGCAAATAAAATGGAATTTCTTTGATAAAATATTTCTCAAAATTGTTTGGCAACACGGGATTACTAAATTTGCGCTAAACATACATTTATTTTATTTGGCCAAAATGGCCCATCCGAGGGATCTAGACACGTCATTGTGGCTTCATAATAAACTTGGTGCTACAAACGATTCATGGCTAGGAGGTTCTATATGCCCTCATCTTAACCAAAATACTTTAAGAAACATTCATGGTTGTTTCTTAGATTTGCAGCCCCAAGTAAAACTAAAACTTATATTATCATTTTTACACATCCCAAGAAGAAATGTAGAAGAGGTAAATTTCATAAATATTAATGTATACATTAATGTTTGTAAAATTACCGTTTTTAATTAAAATTACATTCTTAAAATTTATTTATGCTTGCTAGCATATGACATAATTCTAAAATCACCATTTTCAACAAATTGCATGATTCTTTTTTTTTTATTATTAAACATCAGTACCTTTTGTAAGTATTTATTTTTAAAAAAGCATTTTACTAGTATTAAGTGCCTTTCATAATTACTTATTTTTATATCTCTTATCTCCTTTTAAGTATCTCAATCTTCTTTCAGTAGAATAATATTGCAATAATAACAACTTTCATTCTTAAATATAACAAATGCAAACACCATTTCAAACAAACAAACGATGCTTTTATTTCCAAACAACAATAACATTATCAGGTCAACTTGTGACTTGCATTAAAATAATATTTATAAACTTTTAGACATTTTAAAAATATATTGTTGCATTATCATAGTTTAAAACATGTTTTATAATAATTAATCAGTTAAATTGAAGTAAATGTTGAAATATTTCTATCTGTTGACATGAAATATCATACATACTTGTGTAATACATTCTATTTTGACAGAAATTAGTGGATGCATTTCAAAATACAAAAAATGTGATGTATTATTAATAGATATATTTTTAATATTGATTAAAAATAGAAATGAGAAACTTTCTACAATGTTTACATTTACTAAAGAATGATTTTGCATCTTATTCTTGCTAGGTTCTTTAGCAAAAATACACAATACTTCAAATATAGTACCTTTAAACAATCTATACAAGGTAATAAGACCAAATTCAGTAACAATGCTGTTACTGAAATGTCACACACTATTAATTTAGATTTAGTCTTATTACCTTGTGTTTCTAATCTAAAAATCTAAATTGTACTTAATCATAAGCAAGTTTAAGTTAAGTTGTTTATAATTTTTATTTTAAAATGAAAAATGATTTTATTTAACTCCTTTAAAAAAAAAAAATCCCAAGTATATGTGATACAGGCCATGATAATCATGGTGGGTAGAAGTTAGCGACTGCTTTTACTATAAGTGCACCACATGTCTACACATGTGAAAAGCAGTTTGAATTTTGCACTTACAAATGTGCCAGAGTCCTGTTTGGTTACTTGTATTTGCTATTTGGGTTGGAATTTTGTAAGAATCGGGGGCATTTGAAATTTTTTTTTTATTAGAAAGAAATGACCATTGCAGGAATCAATCTCGGATCATAGCAGTCAAAAAACCAACCGCTTAGACCAATTGTCTGCTGATCCCCAAACCAAAAGTAAAACAATTAGGACTTCAAAGTAGTGACCTTTATTTATTGTTCCAAAAGCACGAAGTCCAAAGGACTATTGTGCTGTGCTAGTATTATTTACATATATATGATTAATTATTTACACGATGGATTAGTAGTGTTTTGTAAATTATTGTACAAATAGTTCTAAACTTAACAAAGTTCTCATGAGATTAAGTATATACACTAAGACAATTTGGTAATGTTTCAAAGTATTTGCATAATGACCCTAGATTACGGATGTTAGAACCAAAAGTTTGTGTTATAAAAGAAACTAATTAGAACAATGTCAAAATAGTACAAATGTGATATTGTACTGGGATAAGGTTCATAAATTATGAACTCCTTATCGTGTAACTGAAAGTTGCTAATGGCTTGAGCCATCAATCGTAAATAAATATCAACTATTCTCGTTGATTTTTAATTATTCCAGAATTGGCAAAATACCCATTCCTGATTAATCAAGAAAAGCTAACCACATACGTATTTCGGGCTGTTGGCCCTCATCAGCGTGGTGCAAGCTGTACCTCAAGGGCCAAAAAAACTGGTCATTCAGGCATCCTGAAAAATCATGAAACTGGTAGTTAAGGCCAGAATTGCGTGTGACCGTGAAACAATGGGTCGGTGGAAGGCTGGTTAAACCGTTTGGTTTTCGACCACTAGGACCCGGGTTCGATTCCCGCATTGGACACTTTTTTTCTGTTTAAAAAAAAAAAAATGCTCCAATGGCCCCCGATTCTTGCCAAAGTCCAACCCCACCAGCGAGTGCAAGTAACCAAACCAGGCTCTGGCATTTGTAAGTGCAAAGTTGAACAACTTTTCACATGTGTAGACATGTGGTGCGCTTACAGTAAAAAGCAGTCGCTAACTACCCACCATGATTATCATGGCCTGTGCCACGTGTACTAGGGATAAGCAACAAAAAAAAAACTTTATACAGTAGAACCTCCAATCTATCCACTTGTCCAAAATGTAGCTTGGCAACTGCAGCTCCAGAACACATTTTGGCTTGCATTATACAGTAAAACCCGCTAATACGAACCCTGGATATAACGAACCTTCCCTTATAACGAACCCACGCCGATTCCCAATTCCATTCCATTAAAAATACCATCGTTATAAACGAACTTTGCGATTTTTAGAATAACGAACTACCCTATAACGAACCTATTTTCGGTCCCAAAATAATAAAATCTATTTAAAATACTATGCTTATAACGAACTTGGAATTGTAATTTAAAAAAAAATTAAAACAACAAAATTTTAAGCATGTTTCAGCTCGCGGATCGCGATTTCAAAACAATGAATTTAGCGGCATTGTTTGTTTTTATTTTTGCACTTTATTTTAGCTGTATGTTGTATAAATTTTTACACATTATACTTTTTATTAAATAGAATATCTTTGCATTCATTAAATTTGAAATATAAAAAATGCAAATGGCTTCCAAAAAAAAAATAAAGAAAACCAAAGTCAATTTAAAAACAAAAACGTAATTTCTCTAAAAAAAAAAAAGGCCATTTTCAGAACTTTTCAAAGTGAAACAACACAAGCAAAAATGTTAAGAACATATTAAAATAAGAGAATATAACTTTTCTATTATAAAAGATAAAATATAAAGCTATTCAAAATTTGTTACAAAGAGGAATTAACCTCAACTTTTGCCGCGATCGTACGTTTAAGGCAAAAATAAAAAAGTCCAAATATGGTCCCGTGATGAAACAAAAATTATTTTTATGCCATTAACTATGGTATTTTAAAGTCAGCAATGTTTTACATGACAAGTTAAAAAAAAAAAAAAGAACTCTAGACCTAGAAGAATATGTGGAAAAATGAAATGGAAGTAAACACTAACTTTATTTGAATGGTGCAATGCTTGAAGAGTGCTTTGAAGCAACAAGGTGTTAGAGCCATTTTTCCAAGTAAACATTGTATTTTATAATGTGATAAATATGTTTTAAAATCATTTTATATCTTTGAATATATATTTAATAAAACTTTGCCTAGGATTTGTCTTGATTTTTAAATTAGACATAGAGGTACATGTATGTTAATGATAAGAAGAACCTATCATCTAATGATTTCGATTGTTATTCAGTATTAATGTAAGGAAATTGATCAATTATGGGAATTAAAAACAAAGTGACCACTATTAAGAGGAAGCCTCTTGCTGTGTGTATGGCTGTCCTTAAATTATACGGTCTAAAAATTTTGGAAAGTAAAAAAAAAATAGCCAAACCGTGGCTATAGTGAACCGTGGCTATAGTGAACCAAAAGCTCTGTCCCATTGGGGTTCACTATAGAGGGGTTTTACTGTATGTACTAAACAGGACCTTTGAGAGAGGCCTCTGCTTATCATCAAACAGCTTGAACTGCTTTTCACATGTGTAGACATGAGATTCACTTACAGTAAAAGCAGTTGCCAACTTCTACCCACCATGGTTATTATGGCCTGTACAACATGTACTTGGGTTAAGCAAAAAAAAAAACAGCTCAAGGACCATGAAACATGGAATTCATGTAATCTTTACACAAGGGAACAAGAAACAACAACAACCTCCTTTTGCAGACACTCCTGCTAGAGATCACCTCTACACAAAGGACAGTTATTATCTCCAAAATGACTATTTTTATGGTAAAGCAGAATTTGGATTATAGATTATAGATACAAGAAAATAAGACCTAATCCAAATAATTTAATAGTGTGACGTTTCAGTGACAGTGATGATAAAAATGCTGGTACCGAAACGTCGCACACTATTAAATTATTTGGATTAGGTTTTTTCTTGTAGCTATGACCATTTTTACCAAATCACTGCTTTCTGGTAAGAGGATACCTCTCTAAAGGACACTTTGGCTCTGAAACTAGGTGTTGTTCTGATAAGGCACAATTAGGATTATAGATTATAAACACAAGGAAACTAGACCAAATCTGACCAAACTCTGTTACCGAAATGTCACACACTATTTATTTGGATTTGGTCTTATTACCTTGTGTTTAGGTGTTGTTCTTTAAAGAAAAGTTCAACTGTATTTATATATGTTGTAGAAAGAGATAAAAAAATAAGAGATCAGGATGGTGACATAATGAATGAGCACCTTTTTTTATCATTCAAATGCTGATAACCCACTGCCATTTATTGTAAACACTCTCAACTGAGGGCAATAAGCCTGAATCACCTAATTACTTTCTTTTCTTGCTCTAAATCAAGATATTTCATATAGAGCTCTCAATCTTATTCCCTGGCTGCAGTCTTGCAGAAAATTGACATGAACCCAGAGCAGCAGCTTTACACACCCAAGATAGAGGACATCGCTGTGATAGAGATGCATGGGGATATCTGAGGCTCTTCATTTGACATGACAAAAACAACAATAATTTTTTCCCCACCTATTATTTTATTCATGGCTCCTAGCCTTGGCTAAACACCTTTACTTAACGGCCAGTTTATCATTGAAGTAGACAACATCCTTCAATTTTTACATCACAGGTGGCAAATGTACTGTAATACAGTACAACTACCTCCCTGTAAAGGACACCTAATTGCAGAGCCAAAGTGTCCTTTAGAGAGAGGTATATCTAAAGGGAGGTTCTACTGTATCCCTGTAGACAAGTCAGTGCTACTCTGTGTACAGTAGCCCCAGTTGTCAACTTGTCTCTCCCCCTCAACTTGCTGTGATAGTACTCACTGACACACTAAACTAGAATTCTAGGAAAGTGTCGCTTCATATCCGAGTGGGCAATTAACATAGTTTTATTGAAATTTTGTCAATACATGCAAAAGTGTACAGTCGGCATTATTATTTTAACATACCGTAGAACTTCCCTGTAAAGGACACCTATTTGCAGGCCCAAAATGTCCTTTAGGGAGAGGTGTCCTCTTCCCAGAGAGTTGCTAAATTATAAAGATGATGATTTTACAAATGAAAACTGTCCTTTATAGAGAAGTGTCCTTTAGCGTGGGTGTCCTCTTACCGGAGAGTTGCTAAATAGTAAAAATGATAATTTTACAAATGAAAACTGTCCTTTATAGAGAGGTGTCCTTTAGGGAGAGGTGTCCTCTTACCTGAGAGTTGCTAAATAGTAAAGATAATAATTTTACAAATGAAAACTTTCTTTTATAGAGAGGTGTCCTCTAGCGTGAGTGTCCTCTTACAGGAGAGTTTCTAAATAGTAAAAATAATAATTTTACAAATGAAAACTATCCTTTGTAGAGAGTGTCCTCTAGCGTGAGTGTCTTCTTACCGGAGAGTTGCTAAATAGTAAAGATAATAATTTTACAAATGAAAACTGTCTTTTATAGATAGGTGTCTTCTAGCGTGAGTGTCTTCTTACGGAGAGTTGCTAAATAGTAAAGATAGTAATTTTACAAATGAAAACTGTCTTTTATAGATAGGTGTTTTCTAGCGTGAGTGTCTTCTTACCGGAGAGTTGCTAAATAGTAAAGATAGTAATTTTACAAATGAAAACTGTCTTTTATAGATAGGTGTCTTCTAGCGTGAGTGTCTTCTTACCGGAGAGTTGCTAAATAGTAAAGATAGTAATTTTACAAATGAAAACTGTCTTTTATAGATAGGTGTCTTCTAGCGTGAGTGTCTTCTTACTGGAGAGTTGCTAAATAGTAAAGATAGTAATTTTACAAATGAAAACTGTCTTTTATAGATAGGTTTTTCTAGCGTGAGTGTCTTCTTACCGGAGAGTTGCTAAATAGTAAAGATAGTAATTTTACAAATGAAAACTGTCTTTTATAGATAGGTGTCTTCTAGCGTGAGTGTCTTCTTACCGGAGAGTTGCTAAATAGTAAAAATGATAATTTTACAAATGAAAACTGTCCTTTATAGAGAGGTGTCCTCTAGCGTGAGTGTCCTCTTACCATAGAGTTGCTTAATAGTAAAGATAATAATTTTACAAATGAAAACTTGTCTTTTATAGAGAGGTGTCCTCTAGCGTGAGTGTCATCTTACCAGAGAGTTGCTTAATAGTAAAGATAGTAATTTTACAAATGAAAACTGTCCTTTATAGAGAGGTGTCCTCTAGCGTGAGTGTCCTCTTACCGGAGAGTTGCTAAATAGTAAAGATAATAATTTTACAAATGAAAACTATCCTTTGTAGAGAGGTGTCCTCTAGCGTGAGTGTCCTCTCATGGAGGTTCTACTGTAATAATTAGATTATATATAATTTAATAATATAATGAATATGTAAATGGAGGCCCATATGTTACTGATATTTATGTTTTTATATAATAAAAAGGCATATATTGGATTGAATAAAAATATTTATTTTCCAATATTTCGGATGGCTGAATGCCAATCTTTGTCAAGGCATTTCAAAGAGTTTGTTTATACAAAATGTAATGTCTTGACAAAGATTGGTGTTCAGCCAACTGAAATATATAAATCTTTTTATTCAATCCATGTCCTTTATTATAAAAAGAATCAAATATGGATTGCTCTCTTTTACAGAATGATACTTTTCTTCTTCTTCTTTCTTATCTCAAAGCCATGATAATCATGGTAGGTAGTTAGCGACTGCTTTTACTGTAAGCGCACCACATGTCTACACATGTGAAAAGCAGTTCGACTTTGCACTTACAAATGTGCCAGAGCCCCGTTTGATTACTTGCACTCGCTGGTGGGGTTGAACTTTTGCAAGAATCGGGGGCCATTGGAGCATTTTTTTTTTTAACAGAAAAAAGTGTCCAATGCGGGAATTGAACCCGGGTCGTAGTGGTCGAAAACCAAACGGTTTTAAACAGCATTCCACCGACCCCCCACAGAATGATACTTATATGTTGACAAGATTGACATACTTTCATGAACATGTTTCTTCTTTATACAAGAAAATAAGAAAAATGGTGATTTAAAAAAAAATTCCTTTGTTTGATGATGGTGACAATGCTGTTGCCGAAACGTCATACACTAATAAATTATTTGGATTAGGTCTTCTTGTATTATAATCTATAATCCAAATTTTTTGTGCTTTTTCATATTTCTTCTTTAAAAACCCGTTTCATTTAAGAAATATATGTATCAGCTATTCTCTACAATTGTGGCACTACCATCTGACTTATTTACATATAAAGCCTGATTATGCAACTCATTGTTGATGGCTTGCACTCAGAATAAACGTCGACTAAACCTTACTTTTACTTTTATTCCTGAATACTGGTCTCAAAACTGTTTCTTGACAACACATGGTGATAAGACACACAGATAATAAGACCAAATCTAAATAAATAAATAGTGTGTGATGTGTGTTATGGTGCCATTGTTGCCATCATCCTATGATGTTTTATTTATTTGAATTTTTAAAAACATGCTGTGGTAAAATTTCTCATTCAGTACTTTTGTCTGAAGATGGTAACAACGCTGTTACCGAAACATCACACACTATTTATTTATTTGGATTTTGTCTTATTACCTTGTGTTTATAATCTATAATCCAAATTGTGCCTTATCAATTTTATTGACTTCAATGAACCTAAGAAGTTATTCTTCCTATTTATTTGAATTTGTTCTTATTTCCTTGTGTTTCTAATCTATAATCAAAATTGTATCATATTAAGGTAACAAGACTAAATCCAAATAAATAAATCTGTGTTACATATGGGTAACAGCGTTGTTAACATCTTCCTTAGATGTTTTATTTATTTGGTTTTGGTCTTATTACCTTATGTTTCTAATCTATAATCCAAATTGTACCCTATCAAGGTAATAAGACTAAAGCCAAATAAATAAATAGTGTGTGATGTTTTGGTGACTGCGTTGTTACCATCATCTTATGCTGATTTATTTATTTGGATTTAGTCTTATTTTCCGTGTGTTCCTAATCTATAATCCAAATTGTACCTTATCAAGGTAATAAGACTAAATCCAAATAAATGAATACAGTAGAAACTGCCTGTAAAGGACACATAAGTGCAAAGCCAAAGTGTCTTTTAGGGAAAGGTGTCCTCCTACTGGAGAGTTACTAAATATTATAAATGGTAATTTTGGTGATGAAAACTGTCCTTTATAGAGAGGTGTCCTCTAGCGCAAGTGTCCTCTCATGGAGGTTCTACTATAACAGCGTGGGGGTCGGTGGAAGGATAGTCTAAACCGTTGGTTTATGACCGCTACAACCTGGGTTCGATTCCCGCATTGGACACTTTTTTTCTGATAAAAAAAAAAATGCTCCGATGGCTCCCGATTCTTGCAAAAGTCCAAACCCCACCAGCGAGTGCAAGTAACCAAACGCGGCTCTGGCACATTTGTAAGTGCAAAGTCGAACTACTTTTCACATATGTAGACATGTGGTGCACTTACAGTATAAGCAGTCGCCTTCTTCTACCCACCATGATTATCGTGGCATATACCACGTGTACTAGGGATAAGCAAAAAAAAAAAACAAATCACTAGAAAGTCAAAAGTGGAACCAGTTGCCCTATCTTGAGATTCCCATTTCACTATCCTACCATCCATAGTGTACCATAGTGTTTTACAGTAGAAACTCTTTAATTCAAGCCGCAGGAATTCAACACACTTGCTTCAATTTTCCAACCATTTTTTTGCAAATCCCAACTATTTTCCTTTCACAAATCACCATCTTTTAATTCAACCCACTATAATTCAATCATTGAATCTCAAATCAGCCCCCCTTTAAAGTGTTGACATAAAATGTCTTAGAAAATGTCCACTAGCTCAGTAAATGTTGCAATGCATTGATTAATCATCTTTTTAAAAATTTTTATTATCCCTAGTACATGTGGTACAGGCCATGATAATCATGGTGGACAGTTAGCGACTGCTTTTACTGTAAGTGCACTACATGTCTACACATGTGAAAAGCAATCTTTTTTTTATTATCCCTAGTACATGTGGTACAGGCCATGATAATCATGGTGGACAGTTAGCGACTGCTTTTACTGTAAGTGCACTACATGTCTACACATGTGAAAAGCAATCTTTTTTTTATTATCCCTAGTACATGTGGTTCAGGCCATGATAATCATTGTGGACAGTTAGCGACTGCTTTTACTGTAAGTGCACCAGATATCTACACATGTGAAAAGCAGTTCGACTTTTGTACTTACAAATGTGTCAGAGCCCCGTTTTAATTACACGCACTTGCTGGTAGGGTTGGACTTTTGCAAGAATTGGGGCCCATTGAAGCTTTTTTTTTATTAGAAAAAAAGTGCCCAATGCGGAATTCAATCCTGGGTTGTAGCGGTCAAAAACCAATGGTTTAGACCATCCTTCCACCGACCTCCCTTTAATCATCTTAAATTCAACACCCAACTTTTGATCCCTTGGAGTGTTGAATTAAGGAAGTTGAAAGTGAAAGTCCTGTGTTCCCCCAGGTTTATTTAGAGATTTTATTTATTGTCTCCAGATTTAGAACTCTCTCTTCTACAGGGGGTCATTATTATCTTTTATAGATTGTTTATACACACACACAAAGGACCAAATAAATAAACACACTTCTTCTTCTTTCTTATCTTCACTCAATCATATTAGGGTATCAAGCTTGTAGAGCTTGTTGATGGTGTCTGACAACCATCATGACTGTGTGAAGTAGAATGCGTCTGTCTTTGTATTAAGACTGGGAGCACTACTCAGTGGCAGGCCGACTTAGCTCTAAAAGAAATGGCCGCCTCTGATATGAGGAACAGATGCCATGTGCAGCCGCTCCTAACATGGAGTACAAACGCTGCTCATCCTGTATCCTGGATTAGGAGTCATTACAGGGTACTATCAGCCGGGCCAGCTGAGTCCAGGTTTTTTAGTGAGCTTGTTACTGCTCCCCCTCCTCCTTTTTCATCCGTGCTTGGGACTGGCAAAGGCGGAGTTATATAAACACACATTTTATTTGGATTAGGGTGGATTACCTTGTGTTTATAAATCTATAATCCAAATTGTGCTTTATCACTTCTACCTCTACAAATTACTGCATGTATACATGTCTTTCTCTCTCTCTAAAACAAGGTAATAAGACCAAATAAATAAATAGTGTGTGACGTTTCGGTAACAGCGTTGTTACCATCTTCAGACAAAAGTACTGAATGAGAAATTTTACCACACCATGTTTTAAATATATAAAACATGCTGTGGTAAAATTTCTCATTCAGTACTTTTGTCTGAAGATGGTAACAACGCTGAAATGTCACACACTATTTATTTATTTGGATTTGGTCTTATTACCTTGTGTTTATAATCTATAATCTAAATTGTGCCTTATCAATCCAATGTCTATTGTAACAAGTCCTTAGTTAGCAGAAAGGTATGTGTGTGAGGAATGTTTAACTGGAGGGCCAGGTAAATATATATAGAACTTAGAGAGTTAAATATAGCCAGATGGTGTTTCTGGGACGGTAGGAATAACCTAGCATTCTTGTAGTACACTTTCTCTTGTGTGGGATTGGTACATTGCCTTCCTCACTATCTTACTACAGTACTACAACCTCCATGAGAAGACACTCACGCTAGACAACACCTCTCTACAAAAGACAGTTTTCATTTTCAAAATTACCATTTTCACAATTTAACAACTCTCCGGTAAGAGGACACCTCTTTACAAAGAACAGTTTTCATTTTCAAAATTACCATTTTTACTATTTACCAACTCTCCAGTAAGAGGACACCTCTCCTAAAGGATACTTTAGCTTGGCAATTAGATGTTGTCCTTTACAGGGAGGTAGTTCTACTGTACCATGTCTTGTCTTTTGTCATTGTCCTAAACATTTCTCCGATTTCTTTGATACATTTTTTTCTCTCCGTTTAAACATGTTCAGCTTTAATGAAAGTTTTTTTTTTTTTGTCTTTTTTAACTTCCAAGTGCGGCACTCCACAGTTGTATTTAACAAGATAATGCAACTAAGAGAATATTACAGTATAGCCTCATACAAGGTAATAAGACCAAAATAAATAAGTGTGTGATGTTTCACTCCTATTTATTTGGATTTGGTCTTATTACCTTGTACAGTAGAACTACCTCCCTGTAAAGGACAACACCTAATTGCCGAGCCAAAATGGCCTTTAGGGAGTGGTGTCTTCTTACAGGAGAGTTACTAAATTGTAAAAATGGTAATTTTGCAAATGAAAACTGTCCTTTGTGGAGAGGTGTCCGCTAGTGGGGTGTCTGCTAAAGGGAGGTTCTACTGTATTGCTAATCTATAATCCAAATTGTGTCTTATCATACAGTATACCTCTCTTTAATTCAACCGGCTTTAATTCAACAGTGTTTTTTTTTTCAAATCCCAATAAGAGGCTATTTTCTTTAATTCAATACTGAACCTAATTTAAACAGAAATTCTGATCCCTCTGGGTGTTGAATTGAAGAAGTTGGAGACTATTTTTTTTTAAATTGTATCCAAAATGTTTAAAATCCCTGTCATTCTGTGTGTTTGTCCAGAAAACTCTGTCAATATATATATTTATTTATCTGTGTCAAATATTACCATTATTCTATATTGAATAGGTAATCAAACTTCATGCAAGTGGTATATAAATATTTGAAATTTTCCAATTTGCAGTAATTTGATGCACTTTTAGAAGTTGTTGAATTTATATGAATTAGAAGTATTTGAAAATATTTTAGGTCTTGATTGTTGCCTTGATTGAATGCCTTTTGATAGCGATATTAAACAAAACACAACCTGATCATCATTCTGTATATCTACTAGTGTCATTACATCTACAAAAAGAAAGGTTAAGTCACTCCCATCATAATAGATGCCAAAACTAGGCACCGACTAATAGCTGCATCTACAAACTAGCAGGTCTCTAGGTGGGCACTTCTCAGTTTGCCAAAGCTGGTGTTGTGACTTTGTCACTGACCTGAGATTTTACAAAGATGGTTGTTTTTGGGGGATTTTACTGTAAATGTCGAGAAGTGCTTCTCCTCATCTAGTACAGCTATGTCAGCCATTTCATACAACAACACCTCTTCTGAGCAATTCTTTTCATAGCTTCTAACCCAGACTAGAGAAGTGCTGACAGAGTTATTTGTCTTCTTCTTTCTTATCTCCACTCAATCATATTAGGGTATCTAGTTGTGACCCTTGATGGTGTCTGTTTGACAACCATCATGACTGGGTGAAGTAGAATTGTTATTTATATAAGTTATTTGTTCTTATCTCTTCAGTTGAAACATTCCCTCCTCCATTCTACCTACACTCCAAAGTCACCCAGACCTCAACAACAAGTTTATTCTCTCTCTCTATTTTTTGGTCTTTTTTCTTCTTTAGCATTTTTTCCTGTTGGGGATTCCCTTTCACAATTAATTGTCACAGCATCTCCTGAGTGTTTTGTAATTTGCCCACTTTGTCTAATCCCTCTGCATAATGTAGAATCAAATCTCTGTACTTTGAACAACCTTCTTCTTCTTTCTTATCTCCACACTGGGTGAAGTAGAATGCCTTTGTCATTAAGACTGGGAGCACTACTCAGTGGTGCCGAGTTGGCTAAAAAAAAAAATGGCCGCCTCTGACATGAGGAACAGACGCCATGTGCAGCCGCTCCTAACATGGAGTACAAATGCTGCTCATCCTGTATCCCTGGATTAGGAGCCCTTACAGGGTACTTTCAGCCGGGCCAGCTGAGCCCAGGTTTTTTAGTGAGCTTGTTACTGCTCCCCCTCCTCCTTTTTCATCCGGGCTTGGGACTGGAGTTTTTGAAAAACCTGTCACTGACCAATGTAGTATCAACACATTGACCAAGAAGTTACTGACCAATGTAGAATCAATGATAAGTCACTATTTGGATTATAAACACAAGACTATAAGACCAAAATCTAAATAAATAAATATGTGTGTGACATTTTGGTAACAGCATTGTTACCATTCAGTACTTTTGTCCTGATGATGGTAACAACATTTTTCATATTTGGTCATATTATCTTGTGTTTAATGTAACATCAACTCTCTGCACATTGAACAAGCAGTCACCAACCAATGTAGAAAACACTCTCTACACAGGCAGTCACTGGCCAATGTAGAATCCACTATTCACACATGGAACAAGCTGTCAGCAACCAATGTAGAAAACACTCTACACATGGAACAAACAATCACTGTCCAATGTTGTACCCACTGAAGGCAGAGCCTCAAGGAAGGCCATGGTGTTATCACATGGGATGGGCAAACAAGATTAGCCAGCACGCTCCTTTCACTGACTTACTGCAAGTAATCTTCTCCAGGCTGGGGAATATTTCCTGATTTTTCTCTAAAACTTCCATACCGGGGGAGTAAGGCTAACATGTCTCAAAGATTCATTTTATTGAAACTCTATTGACCCATTTCAACAATCCCAAATGTTGTTGATGTAGGCATCACCAAATAACTTTCCTTGTTTCCTACCTGGTCTTTCAACTTGCATGTTTGTTTTTTTCATGATTCTTTAAAACCTTATCCAGTTTTCATATTTTTTATCATTGAGATCCCTAGATTGGATTTGCATCTTCTTTCTCATTAGTCATGATAAGGCACAATTTAGATTATAGTTTATAAACACAAGGTAATTGTGTTTCTCATAAGTCAATGTGCTTATACCAGTTTATAATTTTGGTTGAATTATACAGGGTGACCCATAAGTACCGAACCCATTTATATTTTTAAGGCAAAAACTAGAATAAAAAACTATAGTTTATTCTAGTTTGCCTTTTAATTTTATATAAAAATATAAAAGTTTTCGGTACTTATGGGCCACCCTGTATCATTCAACAAAAAATATAAACTGGTATAAGCACATTGACTTATGAGAAACACAATTACCTTGTGTTTATAATCTATAATCCAAATTTTGCCTTATCATGACTAATGAGAAAGAAGAGACAAATCCAATCTAGGGATCTCAAATGATAAAAAATATGAAAACTGGATAAGATTTTAAAGAGTCCTGCTCCATGTAACAAACAAACATTCAAGTTGAAAGACCAGGTACCTTTTTTGTACCTGTCTTGCCTGAAATCTTGTATGATCATCCTCTATAAAAAAACTTTTCTCCCTGACTTGTGTTTCTTGTTCTGATAGAAGCAGTGTCAGTCTCAGCAGGAGCTGTGTGTGGTGTGACAGTGGAGCCAGGAGCTGCAGGCCATCATTGACCTGGCACAGGCCGACACGGACCAATGGGTCTCCATGCTGGGGGAGTTGCTCAAGGAGTTCCCAGAGAACGGGGGCATCACCACCAACTTTGAGGACTCCGACAATGCCAAGATCTTCCAGGACCTGACATCAGACCTACGGCGCTCCCTGCGCCGCGACCAGCTCTTCACTCCAGAGGATTGGCCCTACCTCAACAAGCCTGCCATCCCCGGACAGCTGCCACCTCCCATCCGCCACTTTGCCTTCCGCAGAAAGCCCAAGTCTGCTGCCCTACGAGCTGAGCTCCTCCACAAATGTGAGTTTGCTCAGGATTGACATCAGATGTTTCCCTGCCATACATGGAACAAGCCATGATAATACTGGTCAATAGTTAACCTTTTACTGTAAGTGCACTACATGTCTACCCAAAGCAGTTTGAATTTTCCACTTGAAAAGTACCAGAACCCTGCTTGGTTAGCAGAGTTTGACTTTTATACTTAGAATGTTCCTCTTGGTTACTTGCCCTCACTACTAGGGTTGGACTTGTTCCGCAGAAACAGCGACAATCGAAACGGAAAACATGTTTAATGTGGGATTAGATCCCTTGGCTGTGTTGTCAAAATCAGCTGTTTGTAACCCTCCTTCTCCACCCATGGTGGTAGCAACCATGACTCGGGGTTTGAAACCATGCCATTTGAAATAAAGTGAGGAGTGCAAGTCACCATGGAAGGCTCCCACATTTCTAAATGCCCAGGTTGCATGGGTATACACCGAGTACAGCACATGGTTACATAGCCTTGATGACTTGGGATAAATTTTCTTTTAAAAGGAAGAGAAACACTCCTTACATTATAAGAGGATACTTCTCTTCCTAAAGGACACTTTGGCTCTGCAACTAGGTGTTGTCTTTTAGAGAGAGGGACAAGCACCGGTTCTGTCCTCCCAATCCTCCAGACTTAAGTCTGGTCATCTACGGACAATGACTTTCCAGAATGGTTGCAGGGTTTTCCTACTACAGTAAAACCCCTCTAATACGAACCCTGGATATAACGAACCTTCCCTTATAACGAACCCACGCCGATTCCCAATTCCATTCCATTGAAAATACCATCGTTATAACGAACTTTGCGATTTTTAGAATAACGAACTACCCCTATAACGAAACTATTTTCGGTCCCAAAATAATAAAATCTATTTAAAATACTATGCTTATAACGAACTTAGAATTGTAATTTAAAAAAAAAATTTAAACAACCAAATTTTGAGCATGTTTCATCTCGCGGATCGCGATTTCAAAACAATAAATTTAGCGGCATTGTTTGTTTTGAGAATTTTGCACTTTATTTTTGCTGTATGTTGTATAAATTTTAACACATTATACTTTTATTAAATATAATATATTTTCATTCATTAAATTTGAAATATAAAAATGCAAATGGCTTCCAAAATGAAGAAAACAAAGGCATTTTAAAAACAAAAGCGTTATTTCTTAAAAAAAAAAAGGCCATTTTCAGAACTTTTCAAAGTGAAACAACACAGGCAAAATGTTAAGAACATATTAAAATAAAAATAATATACCTTTTCTATTATAAAAGATAAAATATAAAGCTATTAAAAATTGTTACAAAGAGGAATCAACCTCAACTTTTGCCGCGATCGCGATCGTACGTTTTAGGGCTAAAAAAAAAAAAAAATCTAAATAAATGGTCCCGTGATCAAACAAAAACTATTTTTATGCCATTAACTATGGTGATTTTAAAGTCAGCAATGTTTTGCATGACAGGTTTAAAAAAAGAATATGTGGAAAATGAAATGGAAGAAAAACTCCAACTTTATTTGAATGGTGCAATGCTTGAAGAATGCTTTGAAGCAACAAGGAGTTAGAGCCATTTTTCCAAGTAAACAATGTTTTATATAATGTGATAATGATGTTTTAAAATCATTTTATATCTTTGAATATATATTTAATAAAACTTTGCCTAGGATTTGTCTTGAATTTTAAATTAGACATAGAGGTACATGTATGTTAATGATAAGAAGAACCTATCATCTAATGATTTCTATTATTATTCAGTATTAATGTAAGGAAATTGGTCAATTAAGGGAATTAAAACAAAGTGACCACTATTAAGAGGAAGCCTCTTCCAGTGTGTATGTCAGTCCTTTAATTATACGGTCTAAAAATTTTGAAAAGTAAAATAAATGGCCAAACCGTGGCTATAGTGAACCGTGGCTATAGTGAACCAAAAGCTCTGTCCCATTGGGGTTCACTATAGAGGGGTTTTACTGTATGTACTAAATGCAATTCTCAGCCTGCAACCCCAAGACATATTATTGACTGTATTGACTCATCCATTGATGAGCTCTATCTACTCTTCCCCGGCAGACACCATCAACAAGCTTTACAAGCTTGATACCTTAGTGTGATTGAGTGGAGATAAGAAAGAAGAAGAAGAGGGAGGTTCTATTAGGAACACAAGGTAATAAGACCAAATCCAAATAAATCATGTCTTCTTCTTTCATATCTCCACTCAATCACACTAAGGTATCAAGCTTGTAGAGCTTGAGATTTTTGATGGTGTCTGCCGGGGAAGAGTAGAGCCCATCAATGGATGAGTCAATACAGTCAATAATATGTCTTGGAGTTGCAGGCTGAGAATTGCACTTAGTACATAGTGGGAAAACCCTGCAACCATTCATGATTATGATAAATCATGTATGATGTTTCAATAACACCATTGTTACTGAAATGTCACACACACTTTATTTATTTGGATTTGGTCTTATTACCTGGTTATAATTAAGACAAAGACAATCTTCCTATCCACTATAGAAAAAGAAAGACAAGTCAGGGGGAAGAACTTCTTTTATAAAAGGACAATGGTACAAGCTATCTGTCCTGGTGTGGAACTAACACCTACCCACATATTCTCATTCCCAGCAATGGCCGCAGCTTTGCAGAAAATTGACATGGACACAGAACAGCAGCTTTACACACCCAAGATAGTGGACATTGCTGCTGCTGTGATAGAGATGCATGGAGACATCTGAGGCTCTTCATTGGACACAACAACACTACAGTATACACACCCAAGATAGAGAACATTGCGACTGCTGTGATAGAGATGTATGGAGACATCTGAGGCTCTTCATTGGACACAACAACAATAGAGTATACACACCCAAGATGGAGGACATTGCTGTGATAGAGATGTATGGAGACATCTGAGGCTCTTCATTGGACACAACAACAACAATACAGTATACACACCTAGATAGAGGACATTGCTGTGATAGAGATGCATGGAGACATCTGAGGCTCTTTATTGGACACAACAACAATACAGTATACACACCCAAGATAGAGGACATTGCTGTGATAAAGATGTATGGAGACATCTGAGGCTCTTCATTGGACACAACAACAATACAGTATACACACCCAAGATAGAGACGACTGCTGTGATAGAGATGTATGGAGACATCTGAGGTTCTTCATTGGACACGACAACAACAACAACAACATCGTACAAGCTTTCGTACAGAATTTTGTTCGATTGTCCTCTTATATAAAGAAGCTCTTCTTCCCAACTTGTGTTTCTTATTATTACCTTGTGTTTCTAATTCAAGACTTGTACCTAAACAGAGAGGTAGAGTAACTGTACGACTGTTACCAACAAGCTGTTGTTGTTGTGTCCTACAGCCCAAGACTGCAACAACCTCACCAAGAAAGCCAGCCTTACTCCATCTGTACCTATCCGGTGCCGAG
The DNA here is from genome assembly GCA_030710605.1 of Cordylochernes scorpioides. Taxonomy (NCBI): domain Eukaryota; kingdom Metazoa; phylum Arthropoda; class Arachnida; order Pseudoscorpiones; family Chernetidae; genus Cordylochernes; species Cordylochernes scorpioides. The sequence continues at coordinate 502,563 of CP092871.1, read as the reverse complement.
GCCTCACCAAGACTCTGAATGATGCAAGTAGGTGCTAGCTTGTCTCACCGCTGGCTCTCCCTTGCTAACTGCTGGTTGTGGTCACAGCACCTCTCAAGGGAATTCCTCGAACCCACAACAACCGCATACGTACCTCCCAGCCTGCCAGGAAAGATGGAGGCATCAAGGTATGTATTTATCCTTCCACTCGTAAAGTCACAGTTTTGACCTGCTGATGCCCCCTGATCAATGTACTCCGTTGTATCTCCCCTTGTGTAAAGATTACACAAATTCCATGAGTCCATGCTCCTCAAGCTGTTTTATGATAAGCAGCGACCTCTCCTAAAGGTCCTGTTTGGTGCATCTAATGCAAGCCAAAATGTGTTCTGGAACTGCAGGTGCCAAGTTACATTTTGGGCCCATTCCATGAAATCAGATTAGAAAAGATAATCACAAGGTAATAAGACCAAATTAAAATAAATAAATAGTGTGTGACGTTTCGGCAACAGCGTTGTTACCATCTTCAGACAAACTGAATGAAAAATTTTACCACAGCATGGTTTAAATAGTTACTGTTATCAAGTGTGTAAACAAGATAGCAGATAAGAAGAGATAATTTTCTGAAGATGCTAACAGTAACGCTGTTGCCGAAATCTCACACACTATTTATTTGGATTTGGTCTTATTACCTTGTCTTTATAATCTATAATCCAAATTTTGCTTTATCAACCTTATCTCCCCTTGTGTAAAGATTACGCAAATTACACGAGTTCATTCTCCTCAAGTTGCTTTATGATAAGCAGCGACCTCTCCTAAAGGTCCTGTTTGGTGCATCTAATGCAAGAGTGTTCTGGAGCTGCAGGTGCCATTCTGGGCCCATTCCATGAAATTAGAAAAGATAATGTTGGGAACAATTTGAAGAATGAAAGGCCTCCAATGAGCTGGATTGAAAGGGGTCAAGGAAGTCATCTCTAGTGCCCCCCATGCACAAGAGATGCTCGGGGGCTGCTTCCTCCCTGATGGTACAGGTTGGGAAGATCGTCACTCAAACCTTCTTCTTCTCCTTCTTCTTTCTTATCTCCACTCAATCACACTAAGGTATCAAGCTTGTAAAGCTTGATATTTTTGATGGTGTCTGCCGGGGAAGAGTAGAGCTCATCAATGGATGAGTCAATACAGTCAATAATATGTCTTGGGGTCGCAGGCTGAGAATTGCACTTAGTACATAGTGGGAAAACCCTGCAACCATTCTGGAAAGTCATTGTCCGTAGATGACCAGACTTAAGTCTGGAACTGAAACTCAAACCTGATTTGCCTAGTGTGCCCCAAACACAGTTGTTACCCTTTCATTGGCAATTTAAAAGTGTCATCATTCTTCCTGTGATATGTTTGTGTTGACTCATAGCTACTAACTTCTCGGAGATTTGTTGACAAATTTTTTAAAGAACCTTTATTAAATTTCTTTTTTAAATAACATTTTGATAAAATACAATTTGTTGTTGTTGCTTATTCCTCAACTCGTTTAAACGATCTCCATTAGGTTCCATTGTCTCAGCTTTTCTATTATAGTCCTGGGGTTTTCCCAGAGATCTTTTTTGGAGGATTTGATACAAAAGACACAATTTAGATTAGAACTACAAGGTAATAAGACCAACTCCAAATAAATTAGTCTTTTGCCTCTTCTTCTTCTTTTTTCTTATCTCCACTCAATCACACTAAGGTATCAAGCTTGTAAAGCTTGAGACTTTTGATGGTGTTTGCCGGGGAAGAGTAAACCTCATCAATGGATGAGTCAATACAGTCAATAATATATATAAAATGAAAGGATTTAAAAGCACGAATGTTTCTTTTATACATAATAAAAACTTCTACTGTCCTTACTGCGATGAAAAAATATATTGGGAGGGCTTGGCTCATCAGTGGAGAACCCTCCCAACGGTTTCGCCAATTTAATCTACCAGACCTCTTCTAAGAGCTCTAATACTGTATTGGACGATTCTGCTTATATACGCAGCACTGAAGGGTGGAATCTTAGAAATGGTTTTCAAGAAGACTATGGACATAAGCTTTTAGGACAGTAGAATAACATTCAAATATTTGCATCGAGCAATGCTTTTCCACAAACAATAAAGACAAGGCCAGTTAGACATAAATTAACACAAAGCAATAACGCGCCATCTATACATATAAAATGGAAGGATTTAAAAGCACGAATGTTTCTTTTATACATAATACAAACTTCTACTGTCCTTACTGGGATGAAAAAATATATTGGGAGGGCTTGGCTCATCAGTGGAGAAACTGATATGTGTCTATTGCCAATAATATGTGTCTTTTGCCTGATGATGGTAAGCAACGCTGTCACCCATCATTAATGTATTTGGTATTATTACCTTGTAGATGATAACATTATATTTTTGGCTTATTTTATCATCATGTACCTTGGTAGGTTCTACTAGCCTGTGACTGTATGTAATACCTGTCAGTGTCTCACAGCCATTATTTATCAATGGTTGTTGTACTTACATGTTACAACTTAGCTGTTTTTTTGCTTATCCCTAGTACACGTGGAGGATCCCACCTAAACACAGTTGGTACAGTGGAGTGAACCCAGGAGGAGCTCTGAACTTCAGAAATAGACAGCATCAAACAACACTAACAAGATTTAGAACAGGCCATCTCAAGCCATTGAAGATAGAAAATAACAACAAAGTCGACCCACTTGCCCAAAAGGTAGCTTGGCACCTGCAGCTCCAGAACACATTTTGGCTTGCATTAGATGAACCAAACTGTACCTTTGGGAGAGGCTTCTGCTTATCATCAAATCGCTCAAGGAGCATGGACTTATGGAATTCATGTAATCTTTGCACATGGAGATAAGAAACAACAACATGTGTTCGAAATAGGTCAGTATTTGCCTATATGGGATTCTGTGGATCTACCAGGGCTTTCTCTAGGAATTCACCCACTTTTTTTTGCTTATCCCTAATACATGTAGTACAGGCCATGATAAACATGGTGGGTAGAAGAAGGCGACTGTTTTTACTGTAATTCACCCACCACTCTGTGTGTAGCTCCTTGAAATTGCTGAGCAGCCTCTGGGTGGAGGCAAGGAAGCTAAACGGAGGAAGTTGATGAAGCCGGCTGGTAAGATTTCTCCCTATGTCACTGTTCTTTGGTCAACACCGCTTCTTCTCATTTCTTGTCATGGAGTAGCGAAAAAGCAACAATTGGGCTCAACTGGCCTTGCTGATAGTACCCTGTAAGGGCTCCTAATCCAGGGATACAGGATAAGTTTGTACTCCATGTTAGAAGCAGCTGATAAGGCACAATTTGGATTATAGATTATAAACACAAGGTAATAAGACCAAATCCAAATAAAATAAATAGTGTGTGACATTTCGGTAACAGCATTGTTACCATCTTCAGAAAAAATTCATTCAGTACTTTTGTCTGAAGATGGTAACAATGCTGTTACCGAAATGTCGCACACTGTTTATTTATTTGGATTTGGTCTTATTACCTTGTGTTAAAAGCAGCTGTACATGGTGTCTGTTCCTCATGTCAGAGGTGCTCATTTCATATTGGAGCTAAGTCTGCCTGTTACTGAATAGTGCTCCCAGTCTTAATGACAAAGGCATTCTACTTCACACAGTTATGATGGTTGCCAAACAAGCTTGATACCCTAATATGATTAAGTGGAGATAAGAAAGAAGAAGAAAGATATATTAGTTTTTTTTAAGTGATGAGCTTATCAGTCATAAGTGGATGTTTGCTTACTCTTG
>CP092871.1:477865-498699 GCA_030710605.1 Cordylochernes scorpioides | reverse complement strand
ATACTTATGTATAGTCTTCCTTCACCATGTTTTTCGTTTAATTTCAAATCAGGAAGAATTCTTTATCTATAAATAATAGTAAAAACGGCTTTCAAGGATGAGTTTCTTGATAAATTATATTCTTTCAAGCTTTCGAGTATTTTAAACCTTTCTATAGGATTATATGACAAAATCATTATTATATTTTCCTATAGAAAGGTTTATAATACTCGAACACTTGAGAAAATAAATAAATAAAATAAGAATTTTTTTCATCGGAATCGTTTTCATTTTTATATACAAAGAAGTATTTTTATACTGATATAGCTTCTACTCGTATAATTGGAAACCATTTCTGAGATTCCACCCTTCAGTGCTGCGTATATAAGCAGAATCGTCCAATACAGTATTAGAGCTCTGAGAAGCGGTCTGGTGGATTAAATTGGCGAAACCGCTGGGAGGGTTCACCACTGATGAGCCAAGCCCTCCCAATATATATTTTTCATCGCAGTAAGGACAGTAGAAGTTTGTATTATGTATTAAAAGAAACATTCGTGCTTTTAAATCCTTTCATTTTATATTTGGAAATATTTCAGAATTTCAAATTGAGAGCTAGAATCCTGGTGCTATTCAGAAATGTAGGATGAACCTGTATTTCCAGACTTAGAACAGGCCATACAAGACCACTCCTCTTCCAGGATGGTGTAAAGACCTCACAATGTACCATCTGCAGGACCAAAGAGGCCTCACCAGACCACCTCTTGGAATGCACACTTGTAAACATGAAAAATTCTAGATAAAATATTGTAGTAAGTGTAAATATAAACAACAATTATATTCTTTCGAAACTATTATAGACGCGTATGATTCTCTTTATGAAATTAAACAATTTCTAATACCATTACTGCAATGGAAAAATTAATAGGAGGGCCTGGTTCATCAGTGGTGAATCCTCCCAGCGGTTTCGTCAGCTTAATTTACCACTGGGAGGGTTCACCACTGATTAGTCAGTCCCTTCCATTAATTTTTTTCATTACAGTAAGGACAGTAGAAATTGTTTAATTTTATAAAAAGAATCATACGCGTCTATAATAGTTTCGAATTTTCATAATAAATGGCGCACGAATGTATCATAATAAAATTATTCTTTGTTAAATAAAAAAGGTTTATACATTTTTATTAATATAGATGAAAAATTATTCAAATTTTAAAACATTTACTATAAATACAATAATCAACAGTGTGTTATTCTACCTATAAGCTCAGTAAAAACTAGGTATAAGGTGGTACCGAGATGTATTTATTTCTCCCAATAAGTTCTGTATGGATGCAAGTAAATGGGATTCAGATAGAGCTAGCCATTTAATCTCTCTCCAAGATAATTTTGTCACGCCAACTTTCTCGCAGTTTCCCTGTTAGAACTATAACTCTGTTATTTCCTAACTATGTTTGTACTGTCTTGGGAGTTCAGAATGTCGTAGCTATACTGCATTAGATGGCGGTGAAACGTACAGTATCTGTGTTGGAAACAATATGTTATTTTCTCCATGTTTAGATATTTGTGTGTGTGTGACCCGTTTTTTAAATTATAAACAATTTAAAACATATTTATTCATTTATATCCCTCACTTCCTTACATTTAGTTCATCAGAGTGTATATACAGTTAACCTGTCTATAGCGCCCTCTCTGGGGACTCACCAAAATATGGCGCTATAGACAGGTCACTTTTAATGTAAATCGCATCGTACTACGTATTTAAAATCGGGTGCTATAGAGACGGGGTGCTATAGACAGGTCACTTTTAATGTAAATCGCATCGTACTACGTATTTAAAATCGGGTGCTATAGAGACGGGGTGCTATAGACAGGTCACGTTTAATGTAAATCGCATCGTACTACGTATTTAAAATCGGGTGCTATAGAGAGGGGGTGCTATAGACAGGTCACTTTTAATGTAAATCGCATCGTACTACGTATTTAAAATCGGGTGCTATAGAGAGGGGGTGCTATAGACAGGTCACTTTTAATGTAAATCGCATCGTACTACGTATTTAAAATCGGGTGCTATAGAGACGGGGTGCTATAGACAGGTCACTTTTAATGTAAATCGCATCGTACTACGTATTTAAAATCGGGTGCTATAGAGACGGGGTGCTATAGACAGGTCACTTTTAATGTAAATCGCATCGTACTACGTATTTAAAATCGGGTGCTATAGAGAGGGGGTGCTATAGACAGGTCACTTTTAATGTAAATCGCATCGTACTACGTATTTAAAATCGGGTGCTATAGAGAGGGGGTGCTATAGACAGGTCACTTTTAATGTAAATCGCATCGTACTACGTATTTAAAATCGGGTGCTATAGAGAGGGGGTGCTATAGACAGGTCACTTTTAATGTAAATCGCATCGTACTACGTATTTAAAATCGGGTGCTATAGAGAGGGGGTGCTATAGACAGGTCACTTTCAATGTAAATCGCATCGTAGTACGTATTTAAAATCGGGTGCTATAGAGAGGGGGTGCTATAGACAGGTCACTTTTAATGTAAATCGCATCGTACTACGTATTTAAAATCGGGTGCTATAGAGAGGGGGTGCTATAGACAGGTCACTTTCAATGTAAATCGCATCGTACTACGTATTTAAAATCGGGTGCTATAGAGAGGGGGTGCTATAGACAGGTCACTTTCAATGTAAATCGCATCGTACTACGTATTTGAATTCGGGTGCTATAGAGAGGGGGTGCTATAGACAGGTCACTTTCAATGTAAATCGCATCGTACTAAGTATTTAAAATCGGGTGCTATAGAAAGGAGGTGCTATAGACAGGTCACTTTTAATGTAAATCGCATCGTACTACGTATTTAAAATCGGGTGCTATAGAGAGGGGGTTGCTATAGACAGGTCACTTTTAATGTAAATCGCATCGTACTAAGTATTTAAAATCGGGTGCTATAGAAAGGAGGTGCTATAGACAGGTCACTTTCAATGTAAATCGCATCGTACTACGTATTTAAAATCGGGTGCTATAGAGAGGGGGTTGCTATAGACAGGTCACTTTTAATGTAAATCGCATCGTACTAAGTATTTAAAATCGGGTGCTATAGAAAGGAGGTGCTATAGACAGGTCACTTTCAATGTAAATTGTATTGTACTACGTATTTAAAATCGGGTGCTATAGACAGGTCACTTTTAATGTAAATCGCATCGTACTACGTATTTAAAATCGGGTGCTATAGAGACGGGGTGCTATAGACAGGTCACTTTTAATGTAAATCGCATCGTACTACGTATTTAAAATCGGGTGCTATAGAGAGGGGGTGCTATAGACAGGTCACTTTTAATGTAAATCGCATCGTACTACGTATTTAAAATCGGGTGCTATAGAGAGGGGGTGCTATAGACAGGTCACTTTCAATGTAAATCGCATCGTACTACGTATTTAAAATCGGGTGCTATAGAGACGGGGTGCTATAGACAGGTCACTTTTAATGTAAATCGCATCGTACTACGTATTTAAAATCGGGTGCTATAGAGACGGGGTGCTATAGACAGGTCACTTTTAATGTAAATCGCATCGTACTACGTATTTAAAATCGGGTGCTATAGAAAGGAGGTGCTATAGACAGGTCACTTTTAATGTAAATCGCTTCGTACTACGTATTTAAAATCGGGTGCTATAGAAAGGAGGTGCTATAGACAGGTCACTTTCAATGTAAATTGTATTGTACTACGTATTTAAAATCGGGTGCTATAGACAGGTAACCTTTAATGTAAATCGCATCGTACTACGTATTTAAAATCGGGTGCTATAGAGAGGGGGTGCTATAGACAGGTCACTTTCAATGTAAATCGCATCGTACTACGTATTTAAAATCGGGTGCTATAGAGACGGGGTGCTATAGACAGGTCACTTTTAATGTAAATCGCTTCGTACTACGTATTTAAAATCGGGTGCTATAGAAAGGAGGTGCTATAGACAGGTCACTTTCAATGTAAATTGTATTGTACTACGTATTTAAAATCGGGTGCTATAGACAGGTCACTTTTAAAGTAAATCGCATCGTAATACGTGTTTAAAATCGGGCGCTATAGACAGGTAACCTTTAATGTAAATCGCATCGTACTACGTATTTAAAATCGGGTACTATAGAGAGGGATGCTATAGACAGGTCACTTTTAATGTAAATCGCATCGTACTACGTATTTAAAATCGGGCGCTATAGAGAGGGAGGCGCTATTTAGAGGGGGCGCTAGACCATATATTGCCAAAAATAATAATTACACATTTTGATGATAGATGGCAATGGTATTTATAATTGTAATTTACGAGTTTACAGAAGTTGATGTATGTATTTCTTTTCTTAAAGCGAAACGACCTTATTGATAAGAAGGTCAAAGACGCAATGAATTCGCTTCTAATTGATGATTTATGTGTAACACAAGATAAGGTTGCAGGAGGATGATAATCATGTACCAGAAGAGGCATCTCTTCTTCTAATTATGCGTTAAAACAATGCAACAACAACAATAAGTCTTTTTAGGCACCTATACCCTACACAGGATTAGACAGGTTTAACTGTATTTAAAATTTCTATCAAAAAGGCTATTCCCACCTTGAAAATAATCCTCATCCAGAAAAGAGGAGAAGGTTTTTCTGAACTTCTCTCAATTCTACGATCAAACAATTCGAGAATGTATGTCTTAGTAGACGCAAGTTTAGCCAGGGGTCGTCATCCAGTCCTTGCATGAAGATCCTGTTCACAGGTCAGAGGGCCGCTGGATGATACATCAGCATGACCGGCAAGTCCAATAAAATCCTAAATAATTGAAACTAGATATTCAATGAATGAAAGGCAGAAAAAATTGCAACGAGTTTCTTTATTCTGAATGTTGGCCTGAAGATAGGCTAACGCCTGAAAGCTTGCCAACATTCAGAATAAAGAAACTCGTTGCAATTTTTTCTTCCTTTCATTCATGACCGGCAAGGCGTTTGACCCAGAGGCGACGCAGGACTGTCAGAGTAGGCAGTATGGTCCAAAGCTTGCATGGTTATCCTCACAGCTAAGTAGATAGCCTATTTTGTAGTCCATAGATCATGCGAAACGTTTTACTAAAGATATATATCGCAAAGATAGAGGCTGCCTGGCCGGCATTCATAGTACGTTAAAATTAAAGATACTTCGGCCAGTAAATCTTTTTTATTGTCTCGACGTTTCGACAAAAATCTTTTGTCCTCGTCAGGAACGAACAAAAGATTTTTGTCGAAACGTCGAGACAATAAAAAAGATTTACTGGCCGAAGTATCCTTAATTTTAAAGAAAGATATATATATCTAACTTTACATTATAAAATTGAAACTTAAATATTCTCTTAATAGGATATATACTCATGGACAAAACTTAAGGAAGTGGAAAGTCTTTGTCTTCGTTTATATATAAAGGAGACAGAGGCTGTTCATACTTGGTTATCTCGTGTATTTTCAATAAAGGTCACTGTAATATCTTTCAGAGTTATTGTCTGAATCCCGATATACATGCTAAAAGGTACAACTTCTTTAAGTTTTGTCCATGAGTGTAAAGATCTCTCACTCTGTAAGTAAATAACTGAAATCAACAAAGAACTCCGAGTTCAAAGCGCCAATCGATCCAAATTTAAAAACAGAATGAGATTGAGGGGAGATCAGAATCCAATAGTTTACAAGCTTAGCGGCATCCATGCAGGCTGATTGAATATAGTTTTCTGCAACACCGATCTGCTGGAGAATGAAATGGGATTGGAAAAAATTCTGGAAAAGTTAAATTAAGGGACCAGCACAGTCTCAGTAGAGAGTAGAGATATACACTCATGGGCAAACTTAAAGAGGTTTTACCTTTTAGCATGTATATCGGGATTCAGACAATAACTCTGAAAGATACACTCATGGACAAAACTTAAGGAAGTTGTACCTTTTAGCATGTATATTGGGATTTAGACAATAACTCTGAAAGATACACTCATGGACAAAACTTAAGGAAGTTGTACCTTTTAGCATGTATATTGGGATTTAGACAATAACTCTGAAAGATACACTCATGGACAGAACTAAAGGAAGTTGTACCTTTTAGCATGTATATTGGGATTCAGATAATAACTCTGAAAGGTATTACAGTGAACTTTATTGAAGAAACACGAGATAACCGAGTGTGAACTGAATTGCCTCTGTCTTCTTCAGAGAAATGGATGACCGGCGACAGCAAAGACTTTCTGTTCCTTAAGGTTTGTCCATGAGTGTATTTTGTTTGAACGCCTTTGTTTTTTTTTTCACTACTTGAACTAAATTTTACAGATTGTGCTTCAAAGACTAGACAAACTTCTACTTATTCACAAATTCAATCTAAAATTAAATTTGAAAACATTCCAAAAATAATTTCAAAACAAGAAAACGAACAAGAGTTCCCAAACTTTCAAATATTAAAGAAATGTCTTACCAAAATATGGAATTGAAAATGTTTTCACTGTTTATATGAGAAACACAAACGTTTGAAACTGGACATTTTCCCAGCAGACGAGTGTGTGTTGCCACTGTCTGATTGGACGTCCTCTTATTCTGTAATTTCAACAATGTTCCACAAGGAATGCTTTGCAAAAATATTCAACTTTCTCAAAGAAATTGATTATTTAGAATTAGATAAGTTTCTATGTGATAATTTTGTCAATTTATTGACACATAAACATTTATAGACCACTTTCTTTCTTACAATCACTCATGGACAAAACCTATGCAAGTGGAACGACTTTGTTGTCGCCGTTCGTTTTTTTTTCTTAGGAGACAGAGGTTGTTCACACTTGATTATCTCGTGTGCCTTCAATAAGTGTCATTGTGATATCTTCCAGAGTTATTGTCTGACTTCCGATATACATGCTAAAAGATACAAGTTCCTTAAGTTTTGTCCATGAGTGTATCTTTCAGAGTTATTGTCTGAAACCCGATATACATGCTGAAAGGTACAACTTCCTCAAGTTTTGTCCATGAGTGTAAATGATAGAATTTGATTGAAAAATATAATAGGTCATTTATATTTGTCGGTGTCTCTAAAGTGTGATAGTTCCCATTCTGTGATGTGTCAGGGAGTGATAAAACAGAATTTATTGTCATAAAACATTTTTTAAAGGGAGAGGGGCCTCTCTTTAGTAGATGACTAACATCCTCCCGCACACAGAAAACTTTGTGTTGTTATGAAGAGGTAGTGAGAGAAAGTCTTAAGAGAACGATGGCCCTCCTAGAGGCTGAACAGTATGATTTACACAGGACATTAATGGTGGAACCTTTAATTAGCCCCTGCGTGGAGTTGCTATGTTCTGGAAAAGAACTTTGTTCCTGTCCCTTAAAACATCTATAGGCCAGGTCACTATTCTTGCTGTGCATTTCTTAAGAGATGTCAGAGAATTCTGTGTCAATGCAATTCAAGTGAAAACAACGATCTGAAATATGTTTTCAATAGATTCCAATTTATACTCATAGACCAAACATAAGGAAGTTGTACATTTAATCATGCATATCGGGATTTAGACAATAACTCTGGAAGATATTAGAGTGACCTTTATTGAAGAAACACGAGATAAGCAAGTGTGAACAGAATTACCTCTGTCTCCATGGAGGTGGCTCCAACATTCCAACGTAGCTGTCACTGACAGAACAAGTGTTTGTCTCTACAGGTCGACAGAGCCAAGGTGGCTCCAACATTACAACGTAGCTGTCACTGACAGAACAAGTGTTTGTCTCCACAGGTCGACAGAGCCAAGGTGGCTCCAACATTACAACGTAGCTGTCACTGACAGAACAAGTGTTTGTCTCCACAGGTCGACAGAGCCAAGGTGGCTCCAACATTCCAACGTAGCTGTCACTGACAGAACAAATGTTTGTCTCCACAGGTCGACAGAGCCAAGGTGGCTCCAACATTACAACGTAGCTGTCACTGACAGAACAAGTGTTTGTCTCCATAGGTCGACAGAGCCAAGGTGGCTCCAACATTCCAACGTAGCTGTCACTGACAGAACAAGTGTTTGTCTCACAGGTCGACAGAGCCAAGGTGGCTCCAACATTACAACGTAGCTGTCACTGACAGAACAAGTGTTTGTCTCCACAGGTCGACAGAGCCAAGGTGGCTCCAACATTCCAACGTAGCTCTCACTGACAGAACAAGTGTTTGTCTCCACAGGTCGACAGAGGCTCCAACATTCCAACGTAGCTGTCACTGACAGAAAAAATGTTTGTCTCCACAGGTCGACAGAGCCAAGGTGGCTCCAACATTCCAACGTAGCTGTCACTGACAGAACAAGTGTTTGTCTCCACAGGTCGACAGTGGCTCCAACATTCCAACGTAGCTGTCACTGACAGAACAAGTGTTTGTCTCCACAGGTCGACAGTGGCTCCAACATTCCAACGTAGCTGTCAGTGACAGAACAAGTGTTTGTCTCCACAGGTCGACAGAGCCAAGGTGGCTCCAACATTCCAACGTAGCTGTCACTGAAAGAACAAGTGTTTGTCTCCACAGGTCGACAGATCCAAGGTGGCTCCAACATTCCAACGTAGCTGTCAATGACAGAACAAGTGTTTGTCTCCACAGGTCGACAGAGCCAAGGTGGCTCCAACATTCCAACGTAGCTGTCGCTGACAGAACAAGTGTTTGTCTCCACAGGTCGACAGTGGCTCCAACATTCCAACGTAGCTGTCACTGACAGAACAAGTGTTTGTCTCCACAGGTCGACAGTTGCTCCAACATTCCAACGTAGCTGTCACTGAAAGAACAAGTGTTTGTCTCCACAGGTCGACAGATCCAAGGTGGCTCCAACATTCCAACGTAGCTGTCAATGACAGAACAAGTGTTTGTCTCCACAGGTCGACAGAGCCAAGGTGGCTCCAACATTCCAACGTAGCTGTCGCTGACAGAACAAGTGTTTGTCTCCACAGGTCGACAGTGGCTCCAACATTCCAACGTAGCTGTCACTGACAGAACAAGTGTTTGTCTCCACAGGTCGACAGTGGCTCCAACATTCCAACGTAGCTGTCAATGACAGAACAAGTGTTTGTCTCCACAGGTCGACATAGCCAAGGTGGCTCCAACATTCCAACGTAGCTGTCAATGACAGAACAAGTGTTTGTCTCCATAGGTCGACAGAGCCAAGGTGGCTCCAACATTCCAACGTAGCTGTCGCTGACAGAACAAGTGTTTGTCTCCACAGGTCGACAGTGGCTCCAACATTCCAACGTAGCTGTCACTGACAGAACAAGTGTTTGTCTCCACAGGTCGACAGTTGCTCCAACATTCCAACGTAGCTGTCACTGACAGAACAAGTGTTTGTCTCCACAGGTCGACAGTTGCTCCAACATTCCAACGTAGCTGTCACTGACAGAACAAGTGTTTGTCTCCACAGGTCGACAGTTGCTCCAACATTCCAACGTAGCTGTCACTGACAGAACAAGTGTTTGTCTCCACAGGTCGACAGTTGCTCCAACATTCCAACGTAGCTGTCACTAACAGAACAAGTGTTTGTCTCCACAGGTCGACAGTTGCTCTAACATTCCAACGTAGCTGTCAATGACAGAACAAGTGTTTGTCTCCACAGGTCGACATAGCCAAGGTGGCTCCAACATTCCAACGTAGCTGTCAATGACAGAACAAGTGTTTGTCTCCACAGGTCGACAGAGCCAAGGTGGCTCCAACATTCCAACGTAGCTGTCGCTGACAGTACAAGTGTTTGTCTCCACAGGTCGACAGTGGCTCCAACATTCCAACGTAGCTGTCACTGACAGAACAAGTGTTTGTCTCCACAGGTCGACATAGCCAAGGTGGCTCCAACATTCCAACGTAGCTGTCACTGACAGAACAAGTGTTTGTCTCCACAGGTCGACAGTTGCTCCAACATTCCAACGTAGCTGTCACTGACAGAACAAGTGTTTGTCTCCACAGGTCGACAGTTGCTCCAACATTCCAACGTAGCTGTCACTGACAGAACAAGTGTTTGTCTCCACAGGTCGACAGTTGCTCCAACATTCCAACGTAGCTGTCACTAACAGAACAAGTGTTTGTCTCCACAGGTCGACAGTTGCTCTAACATTCCAACGTAGCTGTCAATGACAGAACAAGTGTTTGTCTCCACAGGTCGACATAGCCAAGGTGGCTCCAACATTCCAACGTAGCTGTCAATGACAGAACAAGTGTTTGTCTCCACAGGTCGACAGAGCCAAGGTGGCTCCAACATTCCAACGTAGCTGTCGCTGACAGTACAAGTGTTTGTCTCCACAGGTCGACAGTGGCTCCAACATTCCAACGTAGCTGTCACTGACAGAACAAGTGTTTGTCTCCACAGGTCGACATAGCCAAGGTGGCTCCAACATTCCAACGTAGCTGTCAATGACAGAACAAGTGTTTGTCTCCACAGGTCGACATAGCCAAGGTGGCTCCAACATTCCAACGTAGCTGTCAATGACAGAACAAGTGTTTGTCTCCACAGGTCGACAGAGCCAAGGTGGCTCCAACATTCCAACGTAGCTGTCACTGACAGTACAAGTGTTTGTCTCCACAGGTCGACAGTGGCTCCAACATTCCAACGTAGCTGTCAATGACAGAACAAGTGTTTGTCTCCACAGGTCGACAGTGGCTCCAACATTCCAACGTAGCTGTCAATGACAGAACAAGTGTTTGTCTCCACAGGTCGACAGTGGCTCCAACATTCCAACGTAGCTGTCACTGACAGAACAAGTGTTTGTCTCCACAGGTCGACAGAGCCAAGGTGGCTCCAACATTCCAACGTAGCTGTCGCTGACAGAACAAGTGTTTGTCTCCACAGGTCGACAGTGGCTCCAACATTCCAACGTAGCTGTCACTGACAGAACAAGTGTTTGTCTCCACAGGTCGACAGTGGCTCCAACATTCCAACGTAGCTGTCACTGACAGAACAAGTGTTTGTCTCCACAGGTCGACATAGCCAAGGTGGCTCCAACATTCCAACGTAGCTGTCAATGACAGAACAAGTGTTTGTCTCCACAGGTCGACAGAGCCAAGGTGGCTCCAACATTCCAACGTAGCTGTCACTGACAGAACAAGTGTTTGTCTCCACAGGTCGACAGTTGCTCCAACATTCCAACGTAGCTGTCACTGACAGAACAAGTGTTTGTCTCCACAGGTCGACAGTTGCTCCAACATTCCAACGTAGCTGTCACTGACAGAACAAGTGTTTGTCTCCACAGGTCGACAGTTGCTCCAACATTCCAACGTAGCTGTCACTGACAGAACAAGTGTTTGTCTCCACAGGTCGACAGAGCCAAGGTGGCTCCAACATTCCAACGTAGCTGTCACTGACAGAACAAGTGTTTGTCTCCACAGGTCGACAGTGGCTCCAACATTCCAACGTAGCTGTCACTGACAGAACAAGTGTTTGTTTCCACAGGTCGACAGTGGCTCCAACATTCCAACGTAGCTGTCAATGACAGAACAAGTGTTTGTTTCCACAGGTCGACAGTGGCTCCAACATTCCAACGTAGCTGTCAATGACAGAACAAGTGTTTGTCTCCACAGGTCGACAGTGGCTCCAACATTCCAACGTAGCTGTCACTGACAGAACAAGTGTTTGTCTCCACAGGTCGACAGTGGCTCCAACATTCCAACGTAGCTGTCAATGACAGAACAAGTGTTTGTCTCCACAGGTCGACAGTGGCTCCAACATTCCAACGTAGCTGTCACTGACAGAACAAGTGTTTGTCTCCACAGGTCGACAGTGGCTCCAACATTCCAACGTAGCTGTCACTGACAGAACAAGTGTTTGTCTCCACAGGTCGACAGTGGCTCCAACATTCCAACGTAGCTGTCACTGACAGAACAAGTGTTTGTCTCCACAGGTCGACAGAGCCAAGGTGGCTCCAACATTCCAACGTAGCTGTCACTGACAGAACAAGTGTTTGTCTCCACAGGTCGACAGTGGCTCCAACATTCCAACGTAGCTGTCAATGACAGAACAAGTGTTTGTCTCCACAGGTCGACATAGCCAAGGTGGCTCCAACATTCCAACGTAGCTGTCACTGACAGTACAAGTGTTTGTCTCCACAGGTCGACAGTGGCTCCAACATTCCAACGTAGCTGTCACTGACAGAACAAGTGTTTGTCTCCACAGGTCGACAGTGGCTCCAACATTCCAACGTAGCTGTCACTGACAGAACAAGTGTTTGTCTCACAGGTCGACAGTGGCTCCAACATTCCAACGTAGCTGTCACTGACAGAACAAGTGTTTGTCTCACAGGTCGACAGTGGCTCCAACATTCCAACGTAGCTGTCAATGACAGAACAAGTGTTTGTCTCTACAGGTCGACAGTGGCTCCAACATTCCAACGTAGCTGTCAGTGACAGAACAAGTGTTTGTCTCCACAAGTCAACAGATCCAAGGTGGCTCCAACATTCCAACGTAGCTGTCACTGACAGAACAAGTGTTTGTCTCCACAGGTCGACAGATCCAAGGTGGCTCCAACATTCCAACGTAGCTGTCACTGACAGAACAAGTGTTTGTCTCCACAGGTCGACAGTGGCACCAACATTCCAACGTAGCTGTCACTGACAGAACAAGTGTTTGTCTCCACAGGTCGACAGATCCAAGGTGGCTCCAACATTCCAACGTAGCTGTCACTGACAGAACAAGTGTTTGTCTCACAGGTCGACAGAGCCAAGGTGGCTCCAACATTCCAACGTAGCTGTCACTGACAGAACAAGTGTTTGTCTCCACAGGTCGACAGATCCAAGGTGGCTCCAACATTCCAACGTAGCTGTCACTGACAGAACAAGTGTTTGTCTCCACAGGTCGACAGAGCCAAGGTGGCTCCAACATTCCAACGTAGCTGTCACTGACAGAACAAGTGTTTGTCTCCACAGGTCGACAGAGCCAAGGTGGCTCCAACATACCGACATAACTGTCACTGACAGAACAAGTGTTTGTCTCCACAGGTCGACAGAGCCAAGGTGGCTCAACATTCCAACGTAGCTGTCACTGACAGAACAAGTGTTTGTCTCCACAGGTCGACAGAGCCAAGGTGGCCCGGGACAGAAAATCAATGAGGTCCAATCAATAGATTCCTCGTAAATAAGAAGCCAGTCCCGGGACCTGCTCGCCTTCCTAGGTCGACGTTTGCCCTATTTACTTTCCACTTGTCAGACTCCGCTAGCCATATAAAATATAAACCAAATAAAATAGATATATTTAACTCCAACTTAACAATAGTAAAACCTTTTAGAATATATAAATTTCTATATTTACTCAGAACAAATACCGAATTTCCAGTTTGCATTGTTCTTGAAGACTCTCTAACATCAAGAGAGTCAGAACAGATTTAGGCGAATGCAAATACAGTAGAACAAGCTCACTGTAAAGGGCAACACCTAGTTGCAGAGCCAAAGTGTCCTTGACAAGAAATGACCTTTTCCCGGAGAGTTGCTATATAGTAAAAATGGTAAATTTGTAAATAAAAAGTGTCCTTTGTAGATAGGTGTCCTCTAGCGTGAGTGTCGTCTCAGGGAGGTTCTACTGAGGTAAAATACTATTTAAAAACATAAATTGCATTATCTTAATTTGGAATTATAGTTTGGAAATATGGAAAGCATTCCTTTCTAACTATGTTCAAGGTCAAGGCGTCATCATTGTGATCAAGTACAAAACATCCTGATGTTGGCCGTAAGTGCCAAGTTTACCGGGAACATTGCATATCAGACATTGACATAATTCAGACCCTTCAAGGAAGTTTCTACCATCTTCGTAACCGCTATATATTTGTCTGATATAGTAGCTATACTACTAACCTTTCTTCGTATTTGAGAAATATTCAAATATATTTTTATATAGCTACTCATGGACAAAACTTGAGGAAGTTGTACCTTTTAGCATGTATATCGGGATTCAGACAATAACTCTGAAAGTTACACTCATGGACAAAACTTAAGGAAGTTGTACCTTTTACCATGTATATCGGGATTCAGACAATAACTCTCAAAGATACACTCATGGACAAAACTTAAGGAAGTTGTACCTTTTAGCATGTATATCGGGATTCAGACAATAACTCTGAAAGATACACTCATGGACAAAACTTAAGGAAGTTGTACCTTTTAGCATGTATATCGGGATTCAGACAATAACTCTGAAAGATATTAGTGACATTTATTGAATACACACTAGATAACCAAGTGTAAACAAAATTTCCTCCGTCTCTTACAAAAATAGACGTCCGGCAATATCAATATACTTTCTACTTTCTAAGTTTTGTTAATGAGTGTAATAAATTAATCTTTATATGCTTATTTGAGAACTCAGAGGACGTCTTTTTTTCTTTCATTTTAAATGACTAAATTCCTTCTCTTCTATATCTCAACTTATTTGCACATGCGTAAGCCTACCTTTGCATATTGGACTTCGAAATATCCTATTCTTTTTCCATAAAGAAGCGTTTAGAATATCCTTGGTGGGTCGAAAACGCACAGCCTCTATTACACTGACGATGCCCTGACCATCCTGGAGTCTGTCAAGGCGTATCTCTATAAGCATTATATCGAGACGAAAAAATAATTATTAATTTAATTTATTTCAATTATTCAATGAAAATATTTGGAAACAGATTTATTATTTGTAAAATCATCATTTAGTTGTCTAGCTTGCTTGCTCGATATTCTCTAGCTGTAGATAGTTTGGTTGAGTTGTTAATAATGGTCGACTAGTCGTACTGACGTTATCAATAAATACGCTTACATCTCAAGATATACAAAGACTTGATTTCTACGCTACAATATAAACTTTGAACTGAGAGATCCTGTCTGGAGGAGGACAAGATGGAGGAGTCTCCCTTCCTGAGAACATCTGTTTACATTTAATCACCTAATTGTAAATAATCACATTTATCTTTGTTTTATTTTTCTTTGAAATTTTGTAACAATTTACTAAGAATGTCATCACTATATTTTTGATTGCTCTGCTCTGAAAGAAGAACCCTTATGCTCAAAACTGGGCAACTCTGTGCTTCACTCCCATCAATAATTGACAATATGACCCAGAATAAGTATATTGCTACGGCATTTTATGGTTTCCACAAGTCCATATCTCAGAAGAAGGCCAAGTGACACTCACTCCTCACTCCTTCACTCCTTCACTTGTGTTGTTTTTCTTGCTTCCCTCTTTCTCTTTCTTGTTTTTTTTTTATTTTTCTTCTGTCTATATCGTTATTTCCTTTGTCTCACTGCTTTGTTCTTATGCATACCTCTGGTGAATCCTGTATAGGGTCAGTGACCCTAAATAAAGGCTTTTTGTTGTTGTTGGCTAATAGTATCAATAAAATATATTTAATTGTCTATCACACTGACAAGGGTAAATTACCCGAAAGGTTCATTTATATTAAAACTCTCAGCTGAGTGGCAATACAGCTAGATAACGTCTAGCGCAATAAAGAAAATAAAGACTATGTTTATTCACCCGAAATCATTCCGAAATGTAGTTTTCAAAACTGCTAATTTCGACTCAAAATTCACTCATTGACCAAACTTAAGGAAGTGAAAAGTCTTTTATATTTACAATTTTACAATTATAGTTTACAATTAAAAACATCCCAATATTTCCCTACAACGCATCAAATATTTACATTACGATTAAGCCCCGCATACAATAATTATATGGACTACGATAAAATTCACATGAATGTTTTATAGGAAATGATTGGTTTCTAAAATTATTAAGTCCATGAATTATTAATAGATCTTAGAAGTGGGTCAAATTTTATGGGAAGTATTTTAATATAAAAGCGGCCGGGTTGGATGGAACAAATTAGAGGGGAAGGCATTATTGACCCTGGACTTCTTTTTCTTTTAAGTCAAGGATCCAACTTCTTCGTTCTTTCTTAGATATTTTTATATAGATAATTCTGTATAGGAGTTGATTAACTTGTTTACAACACATCGGAACTTAATCTTTGTGTATTTGTTGTGTTGTTGTGCGTACATTCTAGAAAATTATACTTATAGATTCTTGCAAAAGTCCAACTTCACCAGGGAGTGCAAGTAACCAAACGGGGCTCTGTCACATTTGTAAGTGCAAAGTCGAACTGCTTTTCACATGTGTTGCACTTACAGTAAAAGCAGTCGCCAACTTCTACCCACCATGCTATATAAAATATACTTATAGAGATTTTGAGATTGAGAATCATTTAATTGATCATACAAGTCAATGAAACAATTTAAATCTCCTTTGGATATCTGATATCTGAATATAAACGTTTATGGAGATAAGGATCTTTATTTTTGATCATCTCAAGCTTTCGGGCTTGTCTGCCCTTCCACAGGAGAACAATACATCAATAATATAACGCCACCTGATGCTAAAACTATTATGTATATTGCATATTATAACTATTATGATAATAGTTTTAGCATCAGGTGGCGTTATATTCTTGATGTATTGTTCTCCTGTGGAAGGGCAGACAAGCCCGAAAGCTTGAGATGATCAAAAATAAAGATCCTTATCTCCATAAACGTTTATATTCTGATATCACATACAAGTCAATGTTAGGAAAGGAAAAACACTATTTTTTAAGTTGCATTGTCAGTTTTTGTCAGTTTGAGTTTCAGTACCGGCTTGGCACACTTTGATAAAGAAAAAACAAATAAACTATAATAAAAAAATTTAAACTATTTTTGTCGCGTATGATTCTTTTTAAAATAAATCAATTTTCTACTGTCTTTACTGCAATGATACAATAATTTAGAGGATTCTGCTAATCAGTGGTGAATCCTGAGATTGAGATCAGTTAATTGATCATATAAGTCAATGGAAGGATAGAAAAATACTATTTTGAGTTACAGTACCGGGTTTTGGAACTTTGATAAAGAGAAAAAACAAATAAACTATAATAAAATTTTTTAACTATTTTTGTCGTGTATGATTTTTTTAAATAAATTAATTTTCTTTACTGTTCTTAATGTAATGATAAAATAATGGAAAGGCTTTTCTCATCAGTGATGAATCCTCCCAGTGGTTTCGTCAGTTTAAACCACCATACCGCTGTAATATTACTTTTAGCTGTTTTCCTTTTATAATGATACTGAAGTTGGACGCTTGTAAAGAGTATTTTAAATGAACTATGGATAGTAGGTTTATAATATAAATAAAGCTTCCAGGGTTAAGTTTCTTGTTCAACTTTTTATTTTCAAGCTTTCGGACTTGTCAGTCCTTCAACAGGAGTATCACGATAATAAATTGATGATATAAATACTATTTTTATATACAAATTAATTTTTACATATTTAATTATTAATGATATTGAAAGAGGAGTAAATATATATTACCTTCTTTGTGTGTTATTAGGTTTGAGGACAGTAGAAATACAAGTATATATATATAATACGTATATGTATCAAGTTGTTGTTGTAGTTGTCATGTCCAATGAAGAGCCTCAGATGCCCCCATGCATCTTTATGTATTAAGTACTGAAGTACATATGATAATGTAATAAGTACAATATGATAAAAAATAATAAAAATCTTAAAGAAAGTGAAATAAACAACTATGTCCTATTAAGGAAGCTCTCCCAACGATGAAAAGTCCAAGTATTCAGATCACGGATAATTTCCAGTGTCATGAAGAACCTGTGTCAGTATCACTATGAAGTAAAACCAATAAATTCAATATAACAGCGGTATGGTAGATTAAACTGGCGAAACCTCTGGAAGGATTCACCACAGATGAGCCAGGCCCTCTCATTAATTTTCATTGCAGTAAGGGCAGTCGAAAATTGTTTAATTTTAAAAAGAAAAATAAAACCTTTTCTGGCCGAAGTGTCTCGTTTTTTTAAGGATCCATCAATAACTTATTGAATCGATGTCTTGCAAAGTTTCAGCTCTATAGGATGGACCAATGAGCTGTAGGACGAATGGTCATAATATTTTGGCTTATAATTACAACGGATAAAGGAAAAAGAAAATGGTGTTTGTGTCATGGCCAACATTTATGTGGTAGAAAAAAGAAGGTCGCAAGGTTCGTTTAACATGAGAGAGGGTCTGTTTTCGACCGCTACGACCCAGGATCTAATCCCGCATTGGACACTTTTTTATAATTAAAAAATACTCCAATGGCCCCCGATACTTTCAAAAGTCCAACCCCACCAGCGAGAGCAAGTAATCAAACGTGACTCTGACACATTTGTAAGTGCAAAGTCGAACTGCTTTTCACATGTGTAGACATGTGGTGCACTTACAGTAAAAACGTGGGTAAAAAGTTAAGGACTGCTTTTACTGTAAGTGCACCACATGTCTACACACGTGAAAAGCAGTTTTTGTACTTACAAATGTGTCGCTGTGGTGGAGTTACAGAAAAACAGTCGCCAACTTCTTACCCACCATGATTATCATGACCTGTACCAATTGTATTAGGAATAATAAAATAAAATGAGAGAATACATGTAGATAAAGAGAGAGGAGAGAGAAATTACCTTTAAACATTTCACAATAAAACTCAATCAAATTTCACAAAGGTCGACATGAATAGAATGCCAGATTCTATCAATAATTGATCAATACAAACGCCAAGGGATTCAATTCAGAACTTTCGAATGAATTTTGATGTGAGCGGATTTGTCTTAATTAGATGAAGGAGGTTTGTTTGGTCTGCTGGAGGGGATCGATCTTATGCTTCCACCTGCGATAATTGGCCAAGTTGGACGGTGGACAATTGTGAAGTCAACTAACAACTTTTTCTAAGAATGACTGAAATCTAACAGCGACAAGTTCCTTTAAAATTTGTAATAAATACTTCTGGCAATGTGTTTCTTTTCACATATCAAATATCATCTCTGTATGAAAAAGTGAAAGTTGTATAAGCTTATGATTTTGCTTTGTTTTCAAAATGAATCGATGTTGGTTCCTCAGCGGTTTCACCAAATTAATCTCCAGACCGCTCAACTATTGTATTCGATTGGATTTGTTATATACCGTGTATTTACTATGGAAGACAGCTTAGGGGTGTTTAGAGGTCCTATGGATATAATAAGTATAGTATTCCACATTTTAACAATATATGGTGATTGAATTTTAAATGTGATAGTGGTGTCTTGTCCATGGAGTAGATCAGATCGGTCCATGTACCCTGATCACAATACTGGCCAACTGAGGTGGTGGTGGTGTCTTGTCCATGGAGCAGATCAAATCGGTCCATGCACCCTGATCACAATACCGGCCAACTGAGGTGGTGGTGGTGTCTTGTCCATGGAGCAGATCAGATCGGTCCATTCACCCTGTTCACAATAGCGGCCAACTGAGGTGCTATATGGATGTCCTCTTATGGATTGATGTCCAAATTTTGTCCCAAAAGTTCGTGTTTTTCTTAATACTTGGCGAATAATATTATCACGGCGAATATCAAATAATACATAATAATACAATTACTTTATATATAATACAAAGAAATTATACATAACAGCGAATAGTATTTGTTGGGAATAAAATAATATAGAAAAAAAAGAATTTAGAAAATATAAAATAAGCAAATTAATAATTCAAATAAATAATATTTGTGTTTAACTATTGTTTTTACAGTAGCGATAGGTAGGTGGTTTTCTGTAGGTATTGATCAACCGGATCTGATGAATTTAAATATAATGGGCTTTATTCTATTATGATGATATGATACATAAAATAAACTGAACTATTTCAGTTGGAGCAAGTTTTCCCTAACTTTTTATGCAGATCTATCTTTTGACCAACTTTAGCTTTTTCACTTTCTTCACCAGACTTTTTCCACGGGCCCTTTATCACTTCTTTTTTTCCTTCTTCAGTATCTACAGCAGGCTTCTTATAGATTTCTTTACCCTTTTATTCTTTTCATCTGAGCTCGAGTTTTCTATCTCCCAGGCTCTGGCACTGCTGTTTACTTACACTACTAAATCTCTACTAATACCCGCACCGGCCAGAGAAAATAAGGATAACCCGGGCCCCTGGAGCGCAAGAAACGCCAACTGCCCGGTAGCACCGGCCATCCCGCTGTGCCTTTTATACTTTACTTTGCTTTCGCAAAGTCTCACCCGATTGGTTCTCCCCATCACGTGATCAACAAATGATTTTATACAAATGAACTAATTTTAACAGTATTATGTCGAATAATATTGGTATTTCAGTTTATGAACTTTTGGGACAACCTTTTAGTTATAGTCCTCTGTGGTTCATTCAGACAGAATATGATCTGGGGAGGTTTCTATGGTATTGTATTTTGTATAAGTTTTATACGATTTTGTGTCCATTTTGGAAATGGTATTTTTGTGGTTCAGTTTGCTTTTATCAACAGGAGGAAGGTAGTCCACTTTTCTATATAAATTATAAAATTTAATTTCCTTTGTAAATATATTTTGGATTTCATTAAGAAAAATGGTCTTTGATGTAACGATCTCAAGGAAATATTGGACATATCTTGTGGTTGTAAACAATATATAGGTGTATGCGTGTATATGTGTGTATATATGTATATATTTTTAAATTTAATGATGTAACTGTAAATAAAATTCAAAGAATATCTCTATATGTAAATAATATTTATGAATCTTTTTCTAAGTTACTTTCTGTGTATCTTTCCATGTTGAATTTTTTTTTTTGTTATATTTGTATGTACATTTAGCGCAAGTGTCCCTAGGGGGACATAGCGTTTTGAATTGAAATAAATAAATAAATATAAATTTATCTATGAAAGAAAAGAAAGAGATAGTAGAATTAATTATACTTCTAATTCAGTCTGCTCTCTGTGAACGTATCCAGGGGAGAGATGGTATTTAATGGAAATCTTACAAGCTAGCCTGACCGCTGCCAA
>CP092871.1:422684-477765 GCA_030710605.1 Cordylochernes scorpioides | reverse complement strand
AAAATCTTTTGTCCTCGTCAGGAGCGAACAAAAGATTTTTGTCGAAACGTCGAGACAATAAAAAAGATTTACTGGCCGAAGTATCTTTAATTTTAAAGAAAGATATATATATCTAATATAATACACTGCGGCTTGTGATTGTAAAACAACACTTGAAGTTACACCGCATGAGTTTCTTTTCAATGAGAAATCAAAATTTATTTCAAGGTGAAATATTGACTATTTCTAACCTTTTTGGATGAGGTATAAAAAGGTGAATTATGAAGAGTAATGATTAACGGAAAAATAAAAGTGTCCAGGGATGGGAAATGAACCCACAATGTTCCGCTTACCGGGCAGATGCCATGTCCACTAGGCTACCCTGGATATATACTCGTATATCTAACTTTACATTATAAAATTGAAACTTAAATATTCTTAATAGGACATATACTCATGGACAAAACTTAAGGAAGTCTTTGTCGCCGGTCGTCTATATATATAAAGGAGACAGAGGCTGTTCATACTTAGTTATCTCGAGTATTTTCAATAAAGGTTACTGTAATATCTTTCAGAGTTATTGTCTGAATCCCGATATATATGATAAAAAGTCAACTTCCTTAAGTTTTGTCCATGAGTGTATCTTTCAGAGTTATTGTCTGAATCCTGATATACATGCTAAAAGGTACAACTCCTCAAGTTTTGTCCATGAGTGTATCTTTCAGAGTTATTGTCTGAATCCCGATATACATGCTAAAAGTTACAACTTCTTTAAGTTCTGTTCATGAGTGTATCTTTCAGAGTTATTGTCTGACTCCCGATATACATGCTAAAAGTTACAACTTCTTTAAGTTCTGTTCATGAGTGTATCTTTCAGAGTTATTGTCTGACTCCCGATATACATGCTAAAAGTTACAACTTCTTTAAGTTCTGTCCATGAGTGTAAAGATCTCTCACTCTGTAAGTAAATAACTGAAATCAACAAAGAACTCCGAGTTCAAAGCGCCAATCGATCCAAATTTAAAAACAGAATGAGATTGAGGGGAGATCAGAATCCAATAGTTTACAAGCTTAGCGGCATCCATGCAGGCTGATTTAATATAGTTTTCTGCAATACCGATCTGCTGGAGAACAAAATGGGATTGGAAAAAATTCTGGAAAAGTTAAATTAAGGGACCAGCACAGTCTCAGTAGAGAGTAGAGATATACACTCATGGGCAAACTTAAGTAAGTTGTACCTTGTAGCATGTATACCGGGATTCAGACAATAACTCTGAAAGATATACTCATGGACAAACTTAAGGAAGTTGTACCTTTTACCATGTATATCGGGATTCAGACAATAACTCTGAAAGATACACTCATGCACAAACTTAAGGAAGTTGTACTTTTTACCATGTATATCGGGATTCAGACAATACCTCTGAAAGATATTACAATAAACTTTATTGAAAAAACACGAGATAACCAAGTGTGAACTGAATTGCCTCTGTCTCCTTCAAAGAAATGGATGACCGGCGACAGCAAAGACTTTCTGTTCCTTAAGTTTTGTCCATGAGTGTACTTTGTTTGAACGCCTTTGTTTCTTTTTTCACTACTTGAACTAAATTTTACAGGATTGTGCTTCAAAGACTAGACAAACTTCTACTTATTCACAAATGCATTCTAAAATTAAATTTGAAAACATTCCAAAAAATATTTCAAAACAAGAAAACGAACAAGAGTTCCCAAACTTTCAAATATTAAAGAAAGATCTTAGCAAAATATGGAATTGAAAATTTTTTCACTGTTTATATGAGAAACACAAAAGTTAGAAACTGGACATTTTCCCAGCAGACGAGTGTGTGTTGCCACTGTCTGATTGGACGTCCTCTTATTCTGTTATTTCAACAATGTTCCACAAGGAATGCGTTGCAAAAATATTCAACTTTCTCTAAGAAATTGATTATTCAAAATTGAGTAAATTTCTATGTATTAATTTGGTTAATTTATTGACACATAAACATTTATAGACCACGTTTCTTTCTTACAATCACTCATGGACAAAACTTATACAAGTGGAACGTCTTTGTTGCCGCCGTTCGTTTTTTTCTTAGGAGACAGAGGTTGTTCACACTTGGTTATCTCGTGTGTCTTCAATAAAGGTCATTGTGATATCTTCCAGAGTTATTGTCTGAATACCGATATACATGCTAAAAGGTACAACTTCATTAAGTTTTGTCCATGAGTGTATCTTTCAGAGTTATTGTCTGAATCCCGATATACATGCTAAAAGGTACAACTTCCTTAAGTTTATCCATGAGTGTATCTTTCAGAGTTATTGTCTGAATCCCGATATACATGCTAAAAGGTACAATTTCCTTAAGATCTGTCCATGAATGTATCTTTCAGAGTTATTGTCTGAATCCCGATATACATGCTAAAAGGTACAATTTCCTTAAGTTCTGTCCATGAGTGTATCTTTCAGAGTTATTTGCTGAAGTACAACTTCCTTAAGTTTGGTCCATGAGTGTATCTTTCAAAGTTATTGTCTGAATCCCGATATACATGCTAAAAGGTAGAACTTTAAGTTTTGTCCATGAATGTAAATGATAGAATTTGATTGAAAAATGTAATAGGTCATTTATATTTGTCGGTGTCTCTAAAGTGTGATAATTCCCATTCTGTGATCTGCAAAGGAGTAATAAAACATAATAAATTGTCTTAAAACATTTTTTAAAGGGAGAGGTGCCTCTCTTTGGTCGATGACTAACATCCTCCCGCACACAGAAATCTTATACATCTTTGTGTTGTTATGAAGAGGTAGTGAGAGAAAGTCTTAAGAGAACGATGGCCCTCCTAGAGGCTGAACAGTGTGATTTACACTGGACATTGATGTCGGAATCTTTTAAATAGCCCCTGCGTGGAGTTGCTGTTTTCTGGAAAAGAACTTTGTACCTGTCCCTTATAACACCTATAGGCCAGGTCACTATTCTTGCTGTACACTTCTTAAGAGATGTCAGAGAATTCTGTGTCAATTGAATTCAAGAGGTAACAACGATCTGAAATATGTTTTCAATAGATGCATTCCAATTTATACTCATAGACCAAACATAAGGAAGTTGTTCATTTAATCATGCATATCGGGATTTAGACAATAACTCTGGAAGATATTAGAGTGACCTTTATTGAAGAAACACGAGATAAGCAAGTGTGAACAGAATTACCTCTGTCTCCATGGAGGTGGCTCCAACATTCCAACGTAGCTGTCACTGACAGAACAAGTGTTTGTCTCCACAGGTCGACAGTGGCTCCAACATTCCAACGTAGCTGTCATTGACAGAACAAGTGTTTGTTTCCACAGGTCGACAGAGCCAAGGTGGCTCCAACATTCCAACGTAGCTGCCAAAGACAGAACATGTGTTTGTCTCCACAGGTCGACAGTGGCTCCAACATTCCAACGTAGCTGTCATTGACAGAACAAGTGTTTGTTTCCACAGGTCGACAGAGCCAAAGTTGCTCCAACATTCCAACGTAACTGTCACTGACAGAACAAGTGTTTGTCTCCACAGGTCTACAGAGCCAAGGTGGCTCCAACATTCCAACGTAGCTGCCAAAGACAGAACAAGTGTTTGTCTCCACAGGTCTACAGAGCCAAGGTGGCTCCAACATTCCAACGTAGCTGTCAAAGACAGAACATGTGTTTGTCTCCACAGGTCGACAGTGGCTCCAACATTCCAACGTAGCTGTCATTGACAGAACAAGTGTTTGTTTCCACAGGTCGACAGAGCCAAAGTTGCTCCAACATTCCAACGTAGCTGTCAATGACAGAACAAGTGTTTGTCTTCACAGGTCGACAGAGCCAAGGTGGCTCCAACATTCCAACGTAGGTGTCAATGACAGAACAAGTGTTTGCTTCTACAGGCCGACAGAGCCAAGGTGGCTCCAACATTCCAACGTAGCTGTCATTGACAGAACAAGTATTTGTTTCCACAGGTCGACAGAGCCAAGGTGGCTCCAACATTCCAACGTAGCTGTCATTGACAGAACAAGTGTTTGTTTCCACAGGTCGACAGAGCCAAAGTTGCTCCAACATTCCAACGTAGGTGTCAATGACAGAACAAGTGTTTGTCTTCACAGGTCGACAGAGCCAAGGTGGCTCCAACATTCCAACGTAGCTGTCACTGACAGAACAAGTGTTTGCTTCTACAGGTCGACAGAGCCAAAGTTGCTCCAACATTCCAACGTAGCTGTCAATGACAGAACAAGTGTTTGTCTCCACAGGTCGACAGAGCTAAGGTGGCTCCAACATTCCAACGTAGCTGTCACTGACAGAACAAGTGTTTGTCTCCACAGGTCGACAGAGCCAAAGTTGATCCAACATTCCAACGTAGCTGTCGCTGACAGAACAAGTGTTTGTCTTCACAGGTCGACAGTGGCTCCAACATTCCAACGTAGCTGTCACTGACAGAACAAGTGTTTGTCTCCACAGGTCGACAGAGCCAAGGTGGCTCCAACATTCCAACGTAGCTGTCAATGACAGAACAAGTGTTTGTCTCCACAGGTCGACAGAGCTAAGGTGGCTCCAACATTCCAACGTAGCTGTCACTGACAGAACAAGTGTTTGTCTCCACAGGTCGACAGAGCTAAGGTGGCTCCAACATTCCAACGTAGCTGTCACTGACAGAACAAGTGTTTGTCTCCACAGGTCGACAGAGCCAAGGTGGCTCCAACATTCCAACGTAGCTGTCACTGACAGAACAAGTCTTTGTCTCCACAGGTCGACAGAGCCAAGGTGGCTCCAACATTCCAACGTAGCTGTCACTGACAGAACAAGTGTTTGTCTCCACAGGTCGACAGTGGCTCCAACATTCCAACGTAGCTGTCACTGACAGAACAAGTGTTTGTTTTCACAGGTCGACAGTGGCTCCAACATTCCAACGTAGCTGTCACTGAGAGAACAAGTGTTTGTCTCCACAGGTCGACAGAGCCAAGGTGGCTCCAACATTCCAACGTAGCTGTCACTGACAGAACAAGTGTTTGTCTCCACAGGTCGACAGAGCCAAGGTGGCTCCAACATTCCAACGTAGCTGTCACTGACAGAACAAGTCTTTGTCTCCACAGGTCGACAGAGCCAAAGTTGCTCCAACATTCCAACGTAGCTGTCGCTGACAGAACAAGTGTTTGTCTTCACAGGTCGACAGAGCCAAGGTGGCTCAAACATTCCAACGTAGCTGTCACTGACAGAACAAGTGTTTGTCTCCACAGGTCGACAGAGCCAAGGTGGCTCCAACATTCCAACGTAGCTGTCACTGACAGAACAAGTGTTTGTCTCCACAGGTCGACAGAGCCAAGGTGGCTCCAACATTCCAACGTAGCTGTCACTGACAGAACAAGTGTTTGTCTCCACAGGTCGACAGAGCCAAGGTGGCCCCAACATTCCAACGTAGCTGTCACTGACAGAACAAGTGTTTGTCTCCACAGGTCGACAGAGCCAAGGTGGCTCCAACATTCCAACGTAGCTGTCACTGACAGAACAAGTGTTTGTCTCCACAGGTCGACAGTGGCCCCAACATTCCAACGTAGCTGTCACTGACAGAACAAGTGTTTGTCTCCACAGGTCGACAGTGGCTCCAACATTCCAACGTAGCTGTCACTGACAGAACAAGTGTTTGTCTCCACAGGTCGACAGTGGCTCCAACATTCCAACGTAGCTGTCAGTGACAGAACAAGTGTTTGTCTCCACAGGTCGACAGTGGCTCCAACATTCCAACGTAGCTGTCACTGACAGAACAAGTGTTTGTCTCCACAGGTCGACAGAGCCAAGGTGGCCCCAACATTCCAACGTAGCTGTCACTGACAGAACAAGTGTTTGTCTCCACAGGTCGACAGAGCCAAGGTGGCTCCAACATTCCAACGTAGCTGTCACTGACAGAACAAGTGTTTGTCTCCACAGGTCGACAGTGGCCCCCAACATTCCAACGTAGCTGTCACTGACAGAACAAGTGTTTGTCTCCACAGGTCGACAGTGGCTCCAACATTCCAACGTAGCTGTCACTGACAGAACAAGTGTTTGTCTCCACAGGTCGACAGTGGCTCCAACATTCCAACGTAGCTGTCAGTGACAGAACAAGTGTTTGTCTTCACAGGTCGACATAGCCAAGGTGGCTCCAACATTCCAATGTAGCTGTCACTGACAGAACAAGTGTTTGTCTTCACAGATCGACAGAGCCAAGGTGGCTCCAACATTCCAACGTAGCTGTCACTGACAGAACAAGTGTTTGTCTTCACAGGTCGACATAGCCAAGGTGGCTCCAACATTCCAACGTAGCTGTCACTGACAGAACAAGTGTTTGTCTCCACAGGTCGACAGAGCCAAGGTGGCTCCAACATTCCAACGTAGCTGTCACTGACAGAACAAGTGTTTGTCTTCACAGGTCGACATAACCAAGGTGGCTCCAACATTCCAACGTAGCTGTCACTGACAGAACAAGTGTTTGTCTCACAGGTCGACAGTGGCTCCAACATTCCAACGTAGCTGTCACTGACAGAACAAGTGTTTGTCTTCACAGGTCGACAGAGCCAAGGTGGCTCCAACATTCCAACGTAGCTGTCACTGACAGAACAAGTGTTTGTCTCACAGGTCGACAGTGGCTCCAACATTCCAACGTAGCTGTCACTGACAGAACAAGTGTTTGTCTCCACAGGTCGACAGAGCCAAGGTGGCTCCAACATTCCAACGTAGCTGTCACTGACAGAACAAGTGTTTGTCTTCACAGGTCGACATAGCCAAGGTGGCTCCAACATTCCAACGTAGCTGTCACTGACAGAACAAGTGTTTGTCTCACAGGTCGACAGTGGCTCCAACATTCCAACGTAGCTGTCACTGACAGAACAAGTGTTTGTCTTCACAGGTCGACAGAGCCAAGGTGGCTCCAACATTCCAACGTAGCTGTCACTGACAGAACAAGTGTTTGTCTCACAGGTCGACAGTGGCTCCAACATTCCAACGTAGCTGTCACTGACAGAACAAGTGTTTGTCTCCACAGGTCGACAGAGCCAAGGTGGCTCCAACATTCCAACGTAGCTGTCACTGACAGAACAAGTGTTTGTCTTCACAGGTCGACATAGCCAAGGTGGCTCCAACATTCCAACGTAGCTGTCACTGACAGAACAAGTGTTTGTCTCACAGGTCGACAGTGGCTCCAACATTCCAACGTAGCTGTCACTGAGAGAACAAATGTTTGTCTCCACAGGTCGACAGAGCCAAGGTGGCTCCAACATTCCAACGTAGCTGTCACTGACAGAACAAGTGTTTGTCTCCACAGGTCGACAGTGGCTCCAACATTCCAACGTAGCTGTCAATGACAGAACAAGTGTTTGTCTCCACAGGTCGACAGTGGCTCCAACATTCCAACGTAGCTGTCACTGACAGAACAAGTGTTTGTCGCCACAGGTCGACAGAGCCAAGGTGGCTCCAACATTCCAACGTAGCTGTCACTGACAGAACAAGTGTTTGTCTCCACAGGTCGACAGTGGCTCCAACATTCCAACGTAGCTGTCACTGACAGAACAAGTGTTTGTCTCCACAGGTCGACAGTGGCTCCAACATTCCAACGTAGCTGTCACTGACAGAACAAGTGTTTGTATCCACAGGTCGATAGAGCCAAGGTGGCTCCAACATTCCAACGTAGCTGTCACTGACAGAACAAGTGTTTGTCTCCACAGGTCGACAGTGGCTCCAACATTCCAACGTAGCAGTCACTGACAGAACAAGTGTTTGTCTCCACAGGTCGACAGAGCCAAGGTGGCTCCAACATTCCAACGTAGCTGTCACTGACAGAACAAGTGTTTGTCTCCACAGGTCGACAGAGCCAAGGTGGCTCCAACATTCCAACGTAGCTGTCACTGACAGAACAAGTGTTTGTCTCCACAGGTCGACAGTGGCTCCAACATTCCAACGTAGCTGTCACTGACAGAACAAGTGTTTGTCTCCACAGGTCGACAGAGTCAAGGAGGCTCCAACATTCCAACGTAGCTGTCACTGACAGAACAAGTGTTTGTCTCCACAGGCCGACAGAGCCAAGGTAGCTCCAACATTCCAACGTAGCTGTCACTGACAGAACAAGTGTTTGTCTCCACAGGTCGACAGAGCCAAGGTGGCCCGGGACAGAAAATCAATGAGGTCCAATCAATAGATTCCTCGTAAATAAGAAGCCAGTCCCGGGACCTGCTCGCCTTCCCAGGTCGACGTTTGCCCTATTTACCTTCCACTTGTTAGACTCCGCTAGCCATATAAAATATAAACCAAATAAAATAGATATATTTAACTCCAACTTAACACAATAGTAAAACCTTTTAGAATATATAAATTTCTATATTTACTCAGAACAAATACCGAATTTCCAGTTTGCATTGTTCTTGAAGACTCTCTAACATCAAGAGAGTCAGAACAGATTTCGGCGAATGCAAATACAGTAGTACAAGCTCACTGTAAAAGACAACACCTAGTTGCAGAGCCAAAGTGTCCTTCGACAAGAGGTGACCTTTTCCCGGAGAGTTGCTATATAGTAAAAATGGTAAATTTGTAAATAAAAAGTGCCCTTTGTAGATAGGTGTCCTCTAGCGTGAGTGTCGTCTCAGGGAGGTTCTACTGAGGTAAAATACTATTTAAAAACATAAATTGCATTATCTTAATTTGGAATTATAGTTTGGAAATATGGAAAGCATTCCTTTCTAACTATGTTCAAGGTCAAGGCGTCATCATTGTGATCAAGAACAAAACATCCTGATGTTGGCCGTAAGTGCCAAGTTTACCGGGAACATTGCATATCAGACATTGACATAATTCAGACCCTTCAAGGAAGTTCCTACCATCTTCGTAACCGCTATATATTTGTCTGATATAGTAGCTATACTACTAACCTTTCTTCGTATTTGAGAAATATTCAAATATATTTTTATATAGCTACTCATGGACAAAACTTGAGGAAGTTGTACCTTTCAGCATGTATATCGGGATTCAGACAATAACTCTGAAGGATATACTCATGGACAAAACTTAAGGAAGTTGTACCTTTCAGCATGTATATCGGGATTCAGACAATAACTCTGAAAGATACATTCATGGACATAACTTAAGGAAGTTGTACCTTTTAGCATGTATACAGGATTCCAACAATAACTCTGAAAGATACACTCATGGACAAAACTTAAGGAAGTTGTACCTTTTAGCATGTATATCGGGATTCAGACAATAACTCTGAAAGATATTAGTGACATTTATTGAAGACACACTAGATAACCAAGTGTAAATAAAATTTCCTCCGTCTCCTACAAAAACAGACGACCGGCGATATCAAAGACCATACATTTCCTTAAGTTTTGCCTATGGGTGTAATAAATGCATCTTTAAATGCTCATTTAAGAACTCAGAGGACGTCTTTTTTTCTTTCATTTTAAATGACTAAACTCCTTCTCTTCTATATATCAACTTATTTGCACATACGTAAGCCTACCTTTGCATATTGGACTTCGAAATATTCTATTCTTCTTCCATAAAGAAGTGTTCAGAATCCCCTTGGTGGGTCCAAAACGCACAGCCTCTATTACACTGACGACGCCCTGGCCATCCTGGAGTCTGCCAAGGCGTGTCTCTATAAGTATTATATCGAGGCGAAGAAATAATTATTTAATTTAATTTAATTATTCAATGAAAACATATTTGGAAACAGATTTATTATTTGTAAAATCATCATTTAGTTGTCTAGCTTGTTTGCTCGATATTCTCTAGCTGTAGATAGTTTGGTTGATTTGTTAATAATGGTCAACTGGTCGTACTGACGTCATCAATAAATACGTTTACATATCAAGATATACAAAGACTTGATTGCTACGCTACAATATTCTATATACAGTTACGAGCGTCATTCCTCATCTCCTAATCAACAATCAGTCATCAGTTTTCATCTCTGTCACCGTTTGCTTTTTTTTTGGAATGGCGCCCTCCTATTGGTTGGCTAAGGTCACGCCACCTTTGCCCCCCCCTCGCCTTTTCGTTTATGTAATTATTGTGTTGGAGCGGGTCGCTCCTTAAATAAATGCATATATTAGTTAATAACCAAATGGAATCCTCTCTTTCTTTTTCCCTGTAAGAGACGCCTACGGAAGCCAACAGTACATAGACAGATAAAGCACATAGGCTATAGTTATTAACTAACATATGCATTTAATTAAGGCGCCAATTTATAATTGTAACAAATAGTATTTGAATCAAAACATTCAATCGGGTAAAACACGGGCGTTGCCCGGGTCATTCGGCTAGTAAACATAAGAACTGAGAGTCCTTGTCTGGAGGAGGACAAGATGGAGGAGTCTCCCTTCCTGAGAACAGCTGTTTACATTTTATCATCTAATTGTAAATAATACCATTTATTTTTGTTTAATTTTTCTTTGAAATTTTGTAACAATTTACTAAGAGTGTCATCACTATATTTTTGATCGCTCTGCTCTGAAAGAAGAACCCTTATGCTCAAAACTGGGCAACTCCGTGCTTCACTTCCATCAATAATTGACAATATGACCCAGAATAAGTATATTGCTACGACGTTTTATGGTTTCCACAAGTCCATATCTCAGAAGAAGGCCAAGTGACACTCACTCCTCACTTTCTTACTGCTACTCTTTTTGTGGTGTTTTTCTTGCTTCCCTCTTTCTTGTTTTTTTTCTCTCTCTTTTTTTTTCTTCTGTCTATATCGTTGTTTCCTTTGTCTCACTGCTTTGTTCTTATGCATACCTCTGGTGAATCCTGTATAGGGTCAGTGACCCTAAATAAAGGCTTTTTGTTGTTGTTGGCTAACAGTGTCAATAAAATATATTTAATTGTCTATCACACTGACAAGGGCAAATTACCCGAAAGGTTCATTTATATTAAAACTCTCAGCTGAGTGGCAATACAGCTAGATAACGTCTAGCGTAATAAAGATAATAAATACTATGTTTATTTACCCGAAATCATTCCGAAATGTAATTTTCCAAGCTGCTAATTTCGACTCAAAATTCACTCATTGACCGAACTTAAGGAAGTGAAAAGTTTTTGATATTTACAATTTTACAATTAAAGTTTACAATTAAAAACATCCCAATATTTCCTTACAACGCATCAAATATTTACATTACGATTAAGCCCCGCATACAATAATTATAAGGAATACGATAAAATTCACATGAATGTTTTATAGGAAATGATTGGTTTCTAAAATTATTAAGTCCATGAATTATTAATAGATCTTAGAAGTGGGTCAAATTTTATGGGAAGTATTTTAATATAAAAGCGGCCGGGTTGGATGGAACAAATTAGAGGGGAAGGCATTATTGACCCTGGACTTCTTTTTCTTTTAAGTCAAGGATCCAACTTCTTCGCTCTTTCTTAGATTTTTTTATATAGATAATTCTGTATAGGAGTTGATTAACTTGTTTACAACACATCGGAACTTAATCTTTGTGTATTTGTTGTGTTATTGTGCGTACATTCTATAAAATTATAATTATAGATTCTTGCCAAAGTCTAACCCCACCAACGAGTGCAAGTAACCAAACGGGGCTCTGGCACATTTGTAAGTGCAAATTCGAACTGCTTTTCACATGTGTAGAAATGTGGTTCACTTACGGTAAAAGCAGTCGCCAACTTCTACCCACCATGATTATCATGGCCTGTACCACGTGTACTTGGGATAAGCAAAACAAAAAAAAAATACTTATAGAGATTTTGAGATTGAGAATCATTTAATTGATCATACAAGTCAATGTTAGGAAAGGAAAAACACTATTTTTTAAGTTGCATTGCCAGTTTTTGGCAGTTTGAGTTACAGTACCGGCTTGGCACATTTTTTTATAAAGAAAAAACAAATAAACTATAATAAAAATTTTGAACTATTTTTGTCGCGTATGATTCTTTTTAAAAATAAATCAATTTTCTACTGTCTTTACTGGAATGATAAAATAATTTGGAGGATTCTGCTAATCACAGAGGTAAATCCTGAGATTGAGATCAGTTAATTGATCATATAAGTCAATGTAAGGATAGAAAAATACTATTTTGAGTTACAGTACCGGGTTTTGGAACTTTGATAAAATAAAAAACAAAGAAACTATAATAAAAAATTTAAACTATTTTTGTCGCGCATATGATTCTTTTTAACATAAATCAATTTTTTACTGTTCTTAATGTAATGATAAAATAATGGAAAGGCTTTTCTCATCAGTGGTGAACCCTCCCAGCGGTTTCGTCAGTTTAAACCACCATACCGCTGTTATATTGCATTTTGCTGTTTTCCTTTTATAGTGATGCTGAAGTTGGACGCTTGTAAAGAGTATTTTAAATGAACTATGGATAGTAGGTTTATAAAATAAATAAAGCTTCCAGGGTTAAGTTTCTTGTTCAACTTTTTATTTTCAAGCTTTCAGACTTGTCAGTCCTTCAACAGGATTATCACGATAATAAATTGATGCTATATACTATTTTTATATACAAATTAATTTTTACATATTTTAATATTAATGATATTGAAAGGGGAGAAAATATATATTACATTCTTTGTGTTAAAAGAGAAAACGAAAATATAACGTGGTGAGTTTCTTTTTAATGCCGGAGATTAGGGACGTAAGTTCTTCAAATGGAAGTCTGATGGCTAGAAGTGAGAGTAGTCCTTTTACTGTTTTTTGGAGGAATCTGATTCTGGATATAGAACCTCGGATTCTTGAGTATAATAATCTCTTTTGAGTTGTTCGTATGACAGTAGCAGAATAGGGATTTTTAACGGGATCTTTCAGCCTTAGTGACGGCGGGATAAAAAGAAACTCACCACGTTATATTTTCGTTTTCTCTTTTAACTTTTAAAACGTGGCTAAAGTATGTCACATTCTTTGTGTGTTATTAGGTTTGAGGACAGTAGAAATACGAGTACATATATAATACGTATATGTATTAAGTTGCTGTTGTAGTTCTCATGATTAATGAAGAGACTCAGATGCCCCCATGCATCTCTATGTATTAAGTACTGAAATATATATGAAAATGTAATAAGTACATATGATAAAAAAAATAAAAATCTTAAAGAAAGTGAAATAAACAACTATGCTCCATCAAGGAAGTTCTCCCAACGATGAAGAGACCAAGAATTCAGATCACGGATAATTTCCAGTGTCATGAAGAACCTGTGCCAGTATCACTATAAAAGGAAAACCAAAAAAATCAATATAACAGCGGTATGGTAGATTAAACTGGCGAAACCTCTGGTAGGATTCACTACTGATGAGC
This sequence comes from Cordylochernes scorpioides, assembly GCA_030710605.1. NCBI lineage: Eukaryota > Metazoa > Arthropoda > Arachnida > Pseudoscorpiones > Chernetidae > Cordylochernes > Cordylochernes scorpioides. Next base: position 464,489 of record CP092871.1, on the reverse strand, counting down.
CAGGCCCTCCCATTAATTTTCATTTCAGTAGGGGCAGTAGATAATTGTCTGATTAAAAAAATATATATAACCTTTTATGGCCGAAGTGTCTCGTTTTTTTTAAGGATCCATCAATAACTTATTGAATCCGTGTCTTGCAGAGTTTCAGCTCTATAGGATGGACCAATGAGCTGTAGGACGAATGTTCATACTATTTTGGCTTATACATAGTTAGTAATAAGTAATTACACAAAAATAAACACTGTAATAAGTAATTACAACGAATTCTTTATGAATATTCGAAACTACGAGGGGCATCCAATAAATAAGTTTCCCTATTTTGTAACAAATAAACAACTTTATTTACAATCATGCAGTTATTTTATTTTCATTATACAACTCATAGACTACTTCTCTACATAATCACCATTTCTGTCCAAACATTTTTGGTACCGTTGTAGCGATTTTTTGATACCACTGTTGTACCAAGCCGTGTCCTGTCTTCGTAGCCAGTGGTTCGCCTCCGCCTGTTTTCAATTCAAATTCAAAACATCTGACATGATTGTTCCAATCGAAGAGCATCCAATTTCGATTCCAGGAGGCAGTCGAATCATTATTTCGTCAATGGTGACGCGGCGATTTGCTTCCACCACATTCCGAACAGCAGCCACGGCTGAATTGTCCGTAGCAGTAACGGGCCTGTCGCTTCGCTCGTCATCATGCACGTTTTGCCGTCCTTCCAAGAACCATGAACGCCATCGGCGAACCATTTGGATGCTCATACATCCTTCACCATACACTGACACTAAATTGCGATGAATATTGACCGCAGTTTCATTTTTCGCTGTGAAAAAACGAATTACAGAACGGAGTTCGCAAGTGGACACGTTCACCAGTGGTAGCTCCATGGAAACTGAAGCGCTACGGACTTGCGCGTACGAGTAGAGTGATTTTGAAAGGTCACCAGCTTCCAACGCATCCTAGAGACCATTTCTTACCAACTAACTAATTTTTGTGGTGAACCCTCCCAGCGGTTTCGCCAGTTTAATCTACCATACCGTTGTTATATTGCATTTTTGTAACTTCCTTATAGAGTGATACTGATGCTAGACTCTTGGAATGGGATTCTTTCTCAATTTAGATGAAGGAAGAAGAAAATGGTGTTTGTGTCATGGACACAATTTCTGTGGTAGAAAAAGAAGGTCGCAAGGTTCATTTAACATGAGAGGGGGTCTGTGGAGAGGTAGGTCTAAACCATTGGTTTTCGACCGCTACGACCCAGGATCGAATCCCTCATTGGGCACCTTTTATAATAAAAATGCTCCAATGACCCCCGATTCTTTCAAAAGTCCAACCCCACCAGCGAGTGCAAGTAATCAAACGGAGCTCTGACACATTTGTAAGTTCAAAAGTCAAACTGCTTTTCACATGTAGACATGTAGTGCACTTGCAGTAAAAGCAGTAGCCAACTTCTTACTCACCATGATTATCATGTCTGTACCACGTGTACTAGGAATAATAATATTTATATATTTTATGATATATTTATTTCATTAGTTGGTTGTAAATTCAAGCATGGTTTTTACTTTCCTTTCTTTTCTTCTTCAAACTCTACTCAAACCTTGTAATTATTCAATTGTTTATGTAATATAGTATCTGAATTTTGTTACTTGACGTAAGCATCCCTTGTGGAGATATCGCGTCTTATTTGATAATAAATTAAAAAAACAAACATGAGAGAATACATGGAGATAAAGAGAGAGGAGAGAAATTAACTTCAAACAATTCACGATAAAATTCAATCAATTTTCACAAAGGTCGACATGAATAGAATGCTAAACTCTATCAATAATTAAAAGAAAATAAGACCTAATCCAAATAATTTATTAGTGTGTGACGTTTCGGCAACAACATTGTCACCATCATCAGACAAAAGAATAAAATTTATATTCATTTTTATTCTTTTGTCTGATAATGGTGACAATGTTGTTGCATAAACGTCACACACTAATAAATTATTTGGATTAGGTCTTATTTTCTTTTATTATAAATCTTTAATCCAAATTGTGCTTCATCATTCTAGCAATAATTGATCAATACAAACGACGCCAAGGGATTCAATTCAGAACTTTCGAATGAATTTTGATGTGAGCGGATTTGTCTTAATTAGATGAAGGAGGTTTGTTTGGTCTGCTGGAGGGGATCGATCTTATGCTTCCACCTGCGATAATTGGCCAAGTTGGACGGTGGACAATTGTGAAGTCAACTAACAACTTTTTCCAAGAATGACTGAAATCTAACAGCGACAAGTTCCTTTAAAATTATAAAAATACTTCTGGCAATGTGTTTCTTTTCACATGTCGAATATTATCTCTGTATGAAAAAGTGAAAGTTGTATAAGCTTATGATTTTGCTTTGTTTTAAAAATGAATCGATGTTGGTTCCATATGTTTGAATTGAATATTACACCTTAGTTCTATATATATTTTATTGCTTAGAAAGGAACAAAACAAAAAAAGAAACTACAAATATAAAATGATTTGATAACTAACAAAAGAAAAAAAAAATAATAAAAAAAAAATTATTGTCGAAACGTCGAGGTAATAAAAAGATTTACTGGCCGAAGTATCTTTATTTTCAAGAAATTAAAAAATGATGATGATAAAAAATTGAATATGTCTGCCAGAAAAATGCTTCTATGATTTAAAAAATAAGAATATTTACAAAATTAACATTTAACTTCAAACAATCTCTACAAACCTTTCTATATAAAATATTGTAATATATAATACAATATAATGCGGCTATGATTATAAAACGACTTTTAACAAGTTTTACCGCAAATGTTTCTTTTTACAGAACGAAAAATCTTAATTTATTTAAAGGAGAAATAACGACTATTTCTATCCTTAAGGTTGAAGTATGAAAGGATGATTTGACAATTCACAATTCATCCTTTCATACTTCATCCCTGAGAATAGAAATAGTCGTTATTTCTCCTTTAAATAAATTGCAATTTTTCGTTTTGTAAAAAAGAAACATTTGCGGTAAAACTTGTTAAAAGTCGTTTTATATTGTCAAGAAGCTCCATCAAGATGGGACACCTGTCAATCATAACTGGACCCCGGGGGGGACCACAGGTGTGAAGGGTTCTCGGAAGCTGATCTGTAAATAAGGAAAACGGGACGGTGGCTGACGCCGCTCATTAGGATTATCTTTTAACTTGGGGTAAGTTGCACTCTCTCTCCCCCTATAAATACCCCTTATAATAAATTAATTTATTCCCAAATTTGCCCTTGCTTTATTTATCTCCGAGACAATATATTGTAACTTAGAAAAGAGGAAAGGCAAACTTCAGGATGACACAGCAATTGATTTATGGCACAATTACAAATTGATAAAATACAAGAGAAGCAATGAGTGAAGTTATTGAAGAGAGTAATAAAATATATAAACATCAATATTAATAACCTGTTAATAAAATAATAAATACTTTGTTACAATATATAATGATAAAAGTTATTACAACAACAACAACAAAAGCCTTTATTGAGGACCTCTCGTCCTATAAAGGATTCGCCAGTTTACAGAGTAATTGAAGAGAAGAGAACTAAGAATACAGAGATATATGTAGTAGGTATAGTATAGTATTTTCTACACTGTGACTATATACAACAGCAGCAACAAGCCTTTTACTGGAATCAAAGTCCCATACCGGATTCGTCATTCTAATCCTGACATAGATTATTTGCATATAATTATTTACATCAATTAGATTATGTATATAGCCTCCTCTTGATAAAAGTTATTAAATGAGAGGTCTTAATTCATCGGTGGTGAACCCTCTCAGCGGTTTCACCAAATTAATCTCCAGACCGCTCAACTATTGTATTGGATTTTGTTATATACCCTGTATTTACTATGGAAGACAGCTTAGGGGTGTTTAGAGGTCCTATAGATATAATAAGTATAGTATTTCACATTTTAACAATAGATGGTGATTGAATTTTAAATGTGATAGTGGTGTCTTGTCCATGGAGTAGATCAGATCGGTTCGTGCACCCTGATCACAATACCGGCCAACTGAGGTGGTGGTGGTGTCTTGTCCATGGAGCAGATCAGATAGGTCCATGCACTCTGATCACAATACCAACCAACTGAGGTGGTGGTGTCTTGTCCATGGAGCAGATCAGATCGGTCCATGCACTCTGATCACAATACCAACCAACTGAGGTGGTGGTGTTTTGTCCATGGAGTAGATCAGATCGGTCCGTGTACCCTGATCACAATACCGGCCAACTGAGGTGGTGGTGGTGTCTTGTCCATGGAGTAGATCAGATCGGTCCGTGTACCCTGATCACAATACCGGCCAACTGAGGTGGTGGTGTCTTGTCCATGGAGTAGATCAGATCGGTCCGTGTACCCTGATCACAATACCGGCCAACTGAGGTGGTGGTGTCTTGTCCATGGAGTAGATCAGATCGGTCCGTGTACCCTGATCACAATACCGGCCAACCGAGGTGCTGTATGGATGTCCTCTTATGGATTGATGTCCAAAATTTGTCCCAAAAGTTCGTGTTTTTCTTAATACTTGACGAATAATATTATTACGGCGAATATATCAAATAATACATATATATGATACAATTACTTTATACATAATACAAAGACATTATACATAAATGCGAATACAGTGGACCCTCGGTTTACGAGCACCTTGGAGTACGAGCAGGGCTCTGGAACGGATTATGCTCGCAAACCGAGGGTCCACTGTAGTATTTGTTGGGAATAAAATAATATAGAAAAAAAAAAAAGAATTTAGAAAATATAAAATAAGCAAATTAATAATTTAAATAAATAATTTTTGTGTTTAACTATTGTTCTTACATAGCGATAGGTAGGTGGTTTTCTGTAGGTATTGATCAACCGGATCTGATGAATTTAAATATAATGGGCTTTATTTTCTATGATGAAATGATACATAAAATAAACAACTATTTCAGTTGGAGCAAGTTTTCCCTAACTTTTTATGCAGATCTATCTTTTGGCCAACTTTAGCTTTTTCACTTTCTTCACCAGACTTTTTCCACGGGCCCTTTATCACTTCTTTTTTCCTTCTTCAGTATCCACAGCAGGCTTCCTTTAGATTTCTTTACCCTTTTATTCTTTTCATCTGACCTTGAGTTTTCTATCTCCTATGCTCTGGCACTGCTGTCTACTTACACTACTAATCCTCTACTAATCCCCGCACCGGCCATCCCGCCGTGCCTTTTATACTATACTTTGTTTTCACAAAGTCTCACCCGATTGGTTCTCCCCATCACGTGATCAACAAATGATTTTTATACAAATGAACTAGTTTTAACAGTATTATGGCGAATAATATTGGTATTTCAATTTTTGCAAGTGTTTATGAACTTTTGGGACAGCCTTGTAGTTATAGTCCTCTGTGGTTCATTCAGACAGAATATAATCTGGGGAGGTTTCTATGGTATTGTAATTGGTACAAGTTTTATACGATTTTGTGTCCATTTTGGAAATGGTATTTTTGTGGTTCAGTTTGCTTTTATCAACAGGAGGAAGGTAGTCCACTTTTCTATATAAATTATAAAAATTAATTTCCTTTGTAAATATATTTTTGAATTCATTAAGAAAATGGTCTTTGATGTAACGATCTCAAGGAAATATTGGACATATCTTGTGGTTGTAAACAATATATAGGTGTATGCGTGTATATGTGTGTATATATATGTATATATTTTTAAATTTAATGATGTAACTGTAAATAAAATTCAAAGAATATCTCTATATATAAATAATATTTACGAATCTTTCTAAGTTACTTTCTGTGTATCTTTCCATGTTGAATATTTTCTTTGTTATATTTGTATGTACATTTAGCGCAAGTGTCCCTAGGGGGACATAGCGTTTTGAATTGAAATAAATAAATAAATATAAATTTATCTATGAAAGAAAATAAAGAGATAGTAGAATTAATTATACTTCTAATTCAGTCTGCTCTCTGTGAATGTATCTAGGGGAGAGATGCTATTTAATAGAAATCCTACCAGCTAGCCTGACCGCTGCCAATATCCGCCATTTGCAATTAATGAAGTCACGCGAACCTGTTGGCAGTGTACACAAGCCATGTTGGAACTCCGCCACGTCAGGATAATCCGGGTTTGAAGGCTGTTTACTGTTCAACATAATATTTATTGAAACCACAAGTTATTGGTTAGAATGAAAACAAGGAAGATACTTAGGATATATGAAAGGGAAAGTATGAACGCAGTGTATGTAAAACTAAAGGAAGTTCTGCCTTTTAGCATGTATATAGGGATTCAGACAATAACTCTGAAAGATACACTCATGACCAGAACTTAAGGAAGTTGTAACCTTTAGCATGTATATCGAAATTCAGACAATAACTCTGAAAGATACACTCATGGACAAAACAAAAGGAAGTTGTACCTTTTAGCATGTACCAGGTCTATTAGTATGAAACGCGAAAATTTTCAGTGAATTCAAAAGTTCACCAATTCCATACAACAAAATATTTTTATTCAAAGTAATTGCCCTGATTAGCTATACACTCGGACCACTTTTCAGGCAATTTTCGAATTCCTTGTCTGAAAATTTCTATTCCTTTTGAGTCGAACCAGTCAACAAGTCATTTTCGGAGTATGTCTGAGTTCTAAAATTCCTGGTTTTTTGGGGGCGTGTCCTAAAGATGTGAAAATGTGGTAGTTCGACGGCGCTAAGTCTGGTGAGTACGGCGGGTGGGGTTAGAGTTCCCAGCCCAAGTCTTTTATGGTGTTTTTGACCACCGTAGCGTTGTGGGCTGGAGCGTTGTCATGCTGCAGTATCAGGTTGTTGTGCTTTTCACGCCATTCCGGTCTTTTTTCATTCAACGCCTCTCTCAAACTGTGCATTTGTTGTTCGTAGCGACTAGTATTGACCATTTTGCCAGGTTTCAGGAGCTCGAAATATACTACGCCGGTCTGGTCCCACCATATGCAAAGCATTGCCTTTTTTTCCGAAGCGATTGGGCCTAGGCGTCAGTTTTGGAAATTGGCCGGGCAGGCCCCACGACCTTTAGCGCGTAGGATTCTGAAGTGGATCCATTTCCAATCAGAAGTTACAATTCGGTGCAAAAATGACTTCTTTTCATGCTTGACGAGCAGCCCTTCGCAGGTTACCAGACGCCATTATTGCTGCCTTTCGCTCAACTCGTGGGGGACCCATCTGGAAAGCGTTTGGGTCATTCCGAGGCTGTTTAAACGTAGAGAAACAGCACCTCGAGACACCTGGAGCTGTTTTGCGAGTTTCTCCTGCATTTGGGTACTGTCCTCATCCAACAAAGCTTGCAGTTCAGCGTCCTAGAACTTTTGGGGCGGTTTTCCATGTGGTTAATTATCAAGTTCAAAATCGCCACTTTGGAGTTTTTTAAACCACTTGTAACACTGTGGTTTGCTCAGAGCATGGTCGCTGTAAACTTCCTCGAGCATTCGGTGGGCTTCAGTGGCACCTTTCTTCCAGTTGAAGGCGAACAACAAAACTTCCCGCAAATGGGCACTTTTTGGCTCGGAAATCGCCATTTTCCACGGGCTCCAGAAATTTTTTACGATTTGAATTTTTCTAAAACTGCACGCATGCTGATGCCAGGTGAGTCAAAGAACAAAACGCCTACAACAGCGCCACCGTCGGCTCAAATAAAGTTGCACAGCGGCCTCTGGCGCCCATTTTCGCGTTTCATACTAATAGACCTGGTATATAGGGATTGAGTCAATAACTCTGAAAGATACACTTTGAACACAACATAAGGAAATTATAACTTTTAGCTCGGTCCATGCACCCTGATCACAATACCAGCCAACCGAGGTGCTTTGTCTGTATAGATGTCCTCTTCTGGATTGATGTCTGCCATATAGAGGGCTGCAAAGATGGCCGGGTATATATGGTCTGGAGTGAGCTGAGTGTTGTAACAGTTATTGCAGTTCCTGTAAGATCTAATCATGTCATTTTTTTTTGGTTTTGTCCCTCCATGGAAAGAGGGGGTGTCATTGCCCCGTTAGTCAGCCACATTTCAGAATTCCCTGTTCACTGTTACCGTAGCGGCTCGGGGCTCACGACACCGTACTACAGGGCAATCCCTTACTTGTGCTGCTTCTCCCGCCCGCCACGTAGAGGACGAACTTTGTTATAACAAAGTCCGTAATCCCCTCAGTTTGAAACACAAACATCCATCCGTTATGTTCCACACGATATTTACTTTGTTTTCCTAACTGTTGATTGATAGATAACTGGTAAAAAGAAGAATTTTCTTCCTAAATTACCTTGAAGAAAGATAACACCGCTGAAGAATTAATGGATTTATAATTAATTGTTACCTATCCTATGGGGAAACTGTCATTTGTCAGTTGCCGAGGAATAATTGATTCTATCGAGGTTTAATAAAGGCAATTTAGAAGGCTACGCTAGCGACACTGGCAGAATTAATGTTTCAACATTCAATTGTTGGGCTGGGGTTTGACGTGGAATTGCCAACACATTCCTCAGATAAGCACATCAGTCACTAGAACAAATCTAGTAGTTGGTTGACAATTTACCTCTTAAAAGAAAGATAGGCTACTTGAAACCAATAAAGCAAAAATATTGTTATGTTTACATAGCTTGGGAAATACACTCATGGACAAAACTTAAGAAACTGGGAAATCTTTATTGTCATCTGCTTTTTTGAAGGAGACAGAGGCAATTTTGTTCACACTTGGTTATCTGGAGTGTCTTGAACAAAGGTCACTGTAATATCTTTCAGAGTTATTGTCTGAATCCCGATATATACATGCTAAAAGGTACAACTTTTTAAAGTTTTGTCCATGAGTGTATGCCAGATATCCGTTTAATTACTTGCATTCTCTGGTGGGGTTAGACTTTTGCAATAATCGAGGACCATTTAAGCTTTTTTAAAAAGAAAAACAAATTGCTTCAATGGCTCCCGATTCTTGTAAAACTCCAATTATACCAGTGAGTACAAGTAACCAAGCGGGGATATGACAAACTTGTGTGTGAAAAAGTCAAACTGCTTTCTACATATGTAGACATGTGGTGCACCTGCCGTAAAAACAATCGCTAACTACCCACCATGATTATAATGGCCTGTACTACGTGCACTAGGAATAGTACAATTTATAATACTTGTATTAAGATATTTACAAACTGCTTTTCTCAAATGAATGAAGCGTAAAACTAGTGTAAACTAATTTAATTATGTAATTAAACAAAAGAATAGTTTCAGCACGCTGTTATCAGAAATTTGAACCTTTTTGGACGCGTATTATTTTTCCTAAAATAAAAACAATTTCTACTGTCCTTACTGTAATGATAAATTAATGAGAGGGCTTGGCTCATCAGTGGTTAACTACTGGGAGAGTTCACCACTGATGAGCCAGGCCCTCCTATCAATTTATAATTACAGTAAGGACAGTAGAAATTGTTTTTATTTTAGGAAAAATAATACGCCTCAAAATGGTTTAAATTTCTGATAAAAGTATAGTTAGTATATTTGTAATTATATATATTTTTAATTATTCCTAGTACACTTGGTACAGGCCATGATAATCATGGTGGGCAGTTAGCAACTACTTTTACTGTAAGTGCACACACACACACACCACATATATACATATGAAAAAAACAAAAGAAAAAAATAAAAGATAAAAAGATCAGGTGTTGAAATCAATAATAAAAATGGCATATCCTGACCAGGAGCGCATGTGCTTTACAGAAGGCAGAGCGCCATCTGATGAAACAGAAATCAATTAAACATTGATTTAGCCTGTTCCCGGATATATATATATATAGAAGCAATGGGCGCCTCTCCCGTCAAAATAAACGTCAAAACCTGACGCCATCTATTGACCGTCGCCGTAACTAGCGGCCTCGGGTCGGTGACAAAGCCACAACACCAGCTTTGGCAAACTGAGAAGCGTCCACCTAGAGACCTATAGTTGCGGCGACGGTCAATAGATGGCGTCAGGTTTTGACGTTTATTTTGACGGGAGAGGCGCCCATTGCTTCTATGGATTAATTTCCTCCCGGCAAATTTACCATCTATATATATATATATATATAGTGTAAAAACTATATAACAAAATTATAACAGTGATTCCAAATTTAAAACTAAAGGAGCAAACTGATAAGAATGATAACTCATATCAAGTAGATTTGATTAGATTAGCAAGCTAAATCTAAATTAATTATAATAATAAATAGTTGTTTAATTTTATAGTCCAGTTTTGTTTTAAAATTATCTTCACTATTTTAATCAATTAAATTTAAATTATAAAATTTGTAAATAGTTATTATTTAGTAGAGAGAGAGAAAAAAATCCTTTACTTCTAATACATCATCCAGTTAATTATATATTTATAATTAATAACAATAAAAATTAACAACGTAACGTCTTTTGCATCGGTTTTTACACGTCATTTAGACATACTCTATCCTATATATAGAATAATAGAAGTGAGAATATATTTAATATTATAAATTTTAGTAGTTAGAGAAAAGAGAGAAAGACAGAACCATGTACTTTTAATCAAACTAATAATAAGAGAAAAAAAAAGTTTTGTAAAGAAGGTAGATAAGATTGTTAGTATATATATATTGTGGCGGTAAGAATTGCAAGCAACAGGCGTAGATAAATCGAACGATAAACGTTTATTGCTGCCAACGAGCAGACTACTCAAATCAAAGAATACACGAACACACATATACACCAATCATTAACTCAATACATGCAAAACAAACACAAACAAAATCCAAAACCTAATTATGTAAAACAATACAACAAATAACGCTACAATGCCCTCCTCTCCAAAAGGACAGCGTCCTCGCTGTCAGACGGCAGGCTCATCCTCGGGTAGGTCCAGTTGTTCGTCCGGGTCACGGTAGTTCTTCATTCTCACTACGTGCACAATTTCCTTTGGCTTACGACGGCGGTTAGTAGTGTCTAGACTTTCAACTTCGTACGTCACATCCGAAATGCGTCTCGTCACCCTATAAGGGCCGAAATATCGTTTTATTAATTTTTCGGATATCCCTATTTTCCGAACGGGTATAAATATCCATACTTTATCGCCTGGCTGATAGCTCACTTCTCGATGTTTGGCGTCGTAGAGTCGTTTATTGCCCTCTTGCGCTCTCAGTGTATGTAGCCGAGCCAATTGTCGCGTCTCCTCTGCTCGAGTCACTATCTCTCGATTATAGTCCTCTTGATCTTCATCTTTTAAAAGAGGAAACAATGTATCCAACGTAGTTTCAGCTTCTCGTCCATGGATGAGGCTGAATGGGGTGAATCCGGTGGTGTCCTGCTTCGCCGTATTGTAAGCAAACGTGATGAACGGAAGAATAACGTCCCATTCCTTTTGTTCGACGTCCACATACATTGACATCATGTCGGCCAGGGTTTTATTAAGTCTCTCAGTGAGACCATTCGTCTGAGGATGGTACGCCGTGGTAAATCTCTGAGCCGAAGAGCAAAGTCCCGTCAGCTCGGATATTAGTTTAGACTGAAAAACCCTACCCCGGTCAGTAATTATTTCTCGTGGTGCTCCATGTTTAAGCACTACGTCCTCCAGGACGAACTTGGCCACTTGCTGAGCGTCTGCCGATGGTAAGGCTCGGGTGATAGCGTATCGCGTCAGATAGTCTGTGCAAACTATTATTCATTTATTTCCTAAATGGGATATTGGGAATCTTCCGAGGAGATCAATTCCGACTCTTTGGAACGGAACAGAGGTGGGTGGTATCGGTTTCAACAATCCGGGCGGTCGCAAGGGAGCATGTTTACGACGCTGGCACTCCCTACAGTGACCGACATATTTTCTTATGCTCCTCAGAAGACCTGGCCAAAAATACTTCCTCCTAATTCTATCGTGGGTTTTAGCCAACCCTAAATGACCGGCAGTTGGATTATCGTGGAGACTTCTGAGGACGTCAGGGCGCAAATGCCTGGGGATCACCAATAGCCACGGTTGCCCCACTGGGTCGAAATTCCGCTTGTAAAGAGCTCCATTGATTATTTTGAAGCGGTTTTGATCGTTCCTCGAACATTCCTCCGATATTCTCACAATTACCGGATCTTTCCGCTGTTCCGCGACGATATCAGATAAAGCAGCTAATGTTGGTATGTCATCTTCGGATTCCCCTGGGTTATTCGCTTCGATTGGATTGCGTGAGAGACAATCGGCATCTTGATGTTTTCTGCCGTTTTTATATACCACGTTCACATTGTACTCCTGAAGTCTTAAGGCCCACCTGGCCAGTCTTCCCGACGGGTCCTTCAGTCCCGAAAGCCAACAGAGCGAGTGATGATCCGTCACAATTGTAAACGAGCGACCAAATAGGTATGGACGGAACTTGCCGATCGCCCAAATCGCGGCAAGACACTCCCGCTCCGTTGTTGAATAATTTTTTTCAGCTGTTGACAGCGTTCTTGATGCATATCCAATCGGTTTTTCACTTCCTCCCTGGACCTGGACCAAAACCGCACCAATTCCAAACCCACTGGCGTCGGTGTGCAGTTCGGTCGCATACTTTTCGTCAAAGTGGGCCAAGACGGGTTCCGACGCGAGTGCCAACTTCAAGGATTCATAGGCCTGCCGTTGATCTGGTCCCCATTCGAATCTGGTGTCCTTTCTCAACAACCTGTGTAGTGGTTCAGCTTTTTGAGCAAAATTCTTAATGAAACGACGATAATATGAGCACATTCCAATGAAACTTCTTACATCAGTAAGGGATTTGGGAGTAGGGAATTTGGACATAGCATCAACTTTACCCGGGTCGGGGTGCACGCCCTCTCCATCCACCAGATGCCCAAAAATGCTTAGTCGTTTTGTTCCGAACAAGCACTTGTCTGGATTTAACACAAGTCCAGCCTTTGAGAGACACCTGAGAACTAATTCAAGGCGTCGAACATGTTCGTCAAAGGTGGGTGAAAACACAATAATATCGTCCAGATAGCAAAGGCACATTGACCACTTCAACCCCCTCAGCAAGGTATCCATCATTCTTTCAAATGTCGCTGGGGCGTTACACAGCCCGAAAGGCATAACTTTGAACTCGTACAATCCGTCGGGTGTAATGAAGGCGGTCTTTTCGCGATCTGCCTCATCCACCTCAATCTGCCAGTAACCAGAACGGAGGTCCATGGAAGAATAATAACTCGCCCCTCTTAAGCAATCGAGTGTATCGTCAATCCTTGGTAGTGGATATACATCCTTTTTTGTGATTTTATTCAGGTGTCTGTAATCGACACAGAAACGCCAACTACCATTTTTCTTTTTCACTAATACCACAGGAGAGGACCAAGGACTTTCGGAAAGCTGAACTATACCTCCTTTCAACATTTTGTCGACCTCATTCTGAATGGTTTGACGTTCGACCTGCGACACTCGATATGGACGGCGTTTAATCGGGGGATGGTCCTCTGTATTTATCTTGTGCTTGGCTGTGCTCGTCAGATTAGACGGAAACTTATTAAATTCAAATAAGCCGCTGAAACTCCCAAGTATCGAACATATCCTGGTCCTTTCAAGCATGGATAGATCAGGGCTTATCATCGAGGCAATGTTTGGAGAGTTTTCTTGTCCAAGAATCCCCTGCCGATTGGTGTCCGAAGCATCACCGATGACCGCCAGCTGACCCTCTTCCAGTACCTGTATCTCTCCAATACACATTCCTTTGGGGACAGTTCGATCACATGTGCCGATGTTGGTTATCCAAATTCTCCCTTTTCCATGCTGGACAGCGAAGATCGAGGCGGGAACCATCAGATCACGTTCTAGAAAGAGGATCCTCGAAGGCTCCATTACGACATCACTCACACCGAGTATAGCTTCGCTGATTACGTTTATCTGCTTGGTTGATCCAGCGGGGATTATAAAGCTATCGTCGGCGGCCACAGTTTGGAATATGCTCGAAGAATCCTCTGGTAGTTCTGCTTTTTCTAACAGAATCTCGGCGCTACCACAATCGATTATAGCCCTTGACGCCTCCAGAAAGTCCCAACCGAGAATGATGTCGTGGCTACAACTTGGTAAAACAATGAATTCAAACGGCTGTACTAATCCGTTTATTTCTAAACGTAACGTACATCGGCCCCTGGAAACGATATATTTCCCGTCGGCAACTCTAAGTGTCATGCCAGCGTCACTGAACATAGTCTTTTTGTGTTGTTGTCTAAAGTGGTCCGAAATAACCGAAAACGAAGCGCCGCTGTCGACAAGGGCAGGAAAAGTTTTATCGTCAATAGTAACGTCAACTATATTCTGTGATAGTTTAGCGGCTATGAGCGGCGGAGGATTTATAATCTCCTCAGCGACCTTACCTCCAGCGAAGGGCGCTTGCTCTAGTTTTCCTCACGATAAGGTGATCGGCCAGATCGTCGGCTTGGCGATATCGAGGGGCGACGTTCAGCTGGGGATCGGCCACGACCTGGATAGGGCGACGGGCTTCGGTAACTTGCGCGGCCTGGGGTTTCATTGCTATTATAGATCGTTCGCGGGCCGTTCTGGACAGGGTGGTATCTCCCCGGTGGCTGTCGATCCATCATCCCTCGCCGCTCTCGGCAGTACCTGGCGACGTGACCCGGGCGTCCGCATTGGAAACAAACGGGAATATTATCCACCGTCCTCCATTCGTCAGTCTTTCTTCGGGCAGTTGTCAGCCTTGTAGGACTTTGCTGCTGGTAATACGGGGGTGGTTTCGCCGGTCCTTCAAATTGGCGGCGTTGTTCTTGGTAGTATGGACCCTGCTGCGCAATTGGGGTCAGATTTCTCTCAACCTCTTCATGAATCATTTTCTTCAGGGAGTTCACCTCCGGCACTATAGGCTCGGAATGTAGGGCACTTTTAATTTCTTCTCTCACGATTCGTCGAATCAGATCTTCCAGGGACGAGGAGTTTGGTTGCTCTATACTTGCGACGTTAGGGAGTCGCTCAAACCTTGGTTTCCCGATGCGTCGCTGCTTGCAAGCCTCCACCTTTCGGCACCAATCGACAAAGGCTTCAACAGTATCAATTTCCTTTATCAAAATGACCTGATAGACATCTTCTACCACACCTTTCATTAGATGTGCCACTTTCTCTTCTTTACTCATATCGGGATTCACCTGCCTACACAAGCTCAGAACGTCTTGGATATAGGATTCACAAGATTCTGTACTCTTCTGAGCTCGACTCTGAAGGTTGTCCTTAGCGCGTCTGAGAAGGACACCGCTATTGTCGAATGTCCGGCTAAACATCTCCTTAAACATATCCCACGAATCCATTCCTTCTTCGTTGTTATCATACCATTGGCCAGCGGTCCCTTCCAAAAAGAATGGTGCGTTCGCCAATTTCATCGTGGCATCCCAGCAGTTCGATCTCGCAATACGTTCGTAATCCTTCATCCATTTGCCACAATCCTCCGTTCCATTGTCGCTAAACACAGTTGGGTTTCTTGTCAAATGTTTGCAAGTATTAACACCCGTGTTAACTCCAGCCGATATTGACATTTTTCTGATTGGCTTATTCTTTTCGTCGAAATCAAAACGTGGTTCCAGGCCTTCTAGGCGACGGCTTCTTCTGACAGAGGTATCCGTGATGGAATCGGTACCCAGCTTCTCCACCACTTGTGGCGGTAAGAATTGCAAGCAACAGGCGTAGATAAATCGAACGATAAACGTTTATTGCTGCCAACGAGCAGACTACTCAAATCAAAGAATACACGAACACATATACACCAATCATTAACTCAATACATGCAAAACAAACACAAACAAAATCCAAAACCTAATTATGTAAAACAATACAACAAATAACGCTACAATATATATATTTTTATAATTTTATATTTTATCCTTTTTTTTTTTAAAGATTTTTGAAATTTTTTTATTTTAAAATATGATTATAAATAGTTGTATTTAGCAATATATCTATAATATGAATTAACTTTTGTTATAAGTTTGGTTATTATGTTTTGAAACCCTAATGGTAGACCAGACATACACAAAAAAATTTAAATTGAAATAATTATTGAAAAAAGAGATCTGCTGGACCGGGGATTTTCAAATAAAAATCCAGCTGACATTTCACCCCTTCTTTATTATGTCATAAACCTCTTTTAAACCGGATTTTATGTGTTAATATTAAGTTACTTCAGTGAAACATTTATATGAACAGATATACCAAATACAATTGTTAACAAATTCCAACTGTAAACCTACCTCGTCCGCGGCGTCCTCCATTGTGACCATCTATTTCTGGATGACACATGTTGCGGGGGGGACATTTCAAAATTAGACCATTTATTCTGAATTTTTTGAACAACAAGACAATCAAAGAAGAAAGAAAAAGTAGTTAAGGGAAGAAAGCCAAACTTAAAATCTTTACAGTTAGTTATATCAATATAACTGATTCAACACTCATTCATCTTTTAATATTCCTTTAAAAAGGCAAATTATAAGAGTTTAATAAAGCTATTAATTGTGAAAATTCTCCTTTATTTAATTTCCATTTTCCTCCCCAGAAATTGGAGATTAAACAAAATGAATTCTATACAACACCACTTTAAAAATCTTGTGAAAAAATCTTCAAATCAGCTATTTAATCCAAGTTTAATTAACTGTTAAAGATTATAAATTTGTATTAGTTATTATTGAGAGAAATTATAGAAAGTTGATTTCGTAAATGGATACTTCCATTTATTTATTTTTTTAATATTTTATAATTGATATACTGTTGAAATATTTTACTTGTCTGATACTAAATTTGTTTTTAATAAATTCCATGTTTAAATTTTTAACATCTTCTATGAAATTATCTAATATATTATTTATTCTATAAAATCTTAGAAATTGACCAAAATATATACCCTTACAGCAATTTAATGATATATTAGAATTTATATTACAGTATTTTATAATATTGAAATTATAATTACTCTTTTTATTATAAACTCTAACAGCACTATTTGCAAGGTCTATATTCAGGTCTAAAAAGTTAACTTTTTTGTTTCTATAAATTTTTTCATTGTTCTTAAGTTTCAAGTATTTAGGATATATTTCAGGTATTAATTTTTTAAACTGTGGATTATTGAATATTATGATGTCATCTACATATCGGAACATTTGCCAATTAACACTATTTTGTAGAAAGTATTCTCTTTCGTACCAGAACAATATTAGGTTGGCTAATAATGGACTTGAAGAAGTTCCCATGGGAACGCCTTCTGATTGAATATATATTTTATTTTTAAATTCTATATAGTTAAAATTTAAAAATGTTTCCAGTAGAGTTTTTGCTGTTTTAAGATCTAATTTAATTGTTTTATATCTGTTATGAATAATTTTAATGTAGAAAGTTTTGTCATTAATGAATTCGTTAAATAAATTGGTTATTTTATTATTTAGATCTCTTAAATTTATTTTAGAATATAGGTCCTCAAAGTCAAATGTGTGTACTGTTTCAATGTTTGTCCAATTGTTCATTAAATAGTTAATGATTTTTTTATTTGAGTCGATAAATTTATAATTATATTTATTTGTTAATTTATTTATAATAAATTGTAGTGTTGAAGCTAATTGTATATCAATGTTTTTTATAACTGAATTTATACCAGATGTGATTGTTCTAAAAGAAATTGGTTTTTTGTGTAGTTTAGGAATTATATAGAACTTTGGTATGTTTGGATTTTTGTGGTTATTATAAATTTTTAGTGAATTTTCAACGTTTTTGATGTCTTTTTTGATTTTTGTGGCTGTAGTTCTAGCAAAAGTGTATTTATGATTATTATCAATTTCCTTTTTTAGTATATCGTGGTATAGATTTTTACAAATTATAGATAAGTTATTAGAACATTTATCTATAGGAGTGATAATAAAGTCCTTCTGTAAATTAATTATATTTTCTTTAAGAGAAGGAATATCTGAATTAGGTTTTGTGTATTTAAGTGTATTATTATAATTATTTATAATTTCCTTTTTAATATTATGTTTCCATTCCAGAAAAGTAAATTCTGGAATACTGTATTTTATACTAGTTTTATTTATGAAAATATCTATATCTTTTAATATAGATTTAATTGTATTATTATAATTGTGTTTAATTTGAGGTATATATTTATACCCTTTATTTAAAATATCCTGATATTCTGGATTTAAAAAAGAAAAATTGCTAGTTAATATATGACCTGAGAACTTATATCTATCAATATAGTTGTTGCAATTACATTTAATTTTTTTAAAATTTGCCAAATTATTAATAAATTGGTTATAATTGCAAACTAAATTACCTATTTTTTGTTGTATCTCCAGATTGTTTTGAAATTTAAATTTTTTATAGGGAAAAGATTATTGATGTTTTGGTTATTAAAAATATCATTAAATTTAATATGATTAAATAAATTGTTATTAAATTTAATGATAATATTAATGTTATTAGTAGATTGTTTAATTTTTCTGTATTTAAAGATGTCGTGTGTGATATCTATTAATCTGTTAGTCAGATTATGAATTTTAATATATTCTATAAGTTTGATAAATTTATTATTATTTAGTTTAAATAATGTTTTAATAAATTTATCGACGAAGTTGTTAGTGTACATTTGTTTTGGGTCCAGTAATTCTTCAAATTTAATGTAACCTAATTTATTGGTAGTTTTACCTCTAGTTTTATTAGGTTTAGTTTTAAATTCATTTTTTTTTTGTATTTGCAGCTGATTTCATAAGTTGAAATTTCTTCTGTTTGTGGTTTGTATGTGTAGTTTAATTCGTCATTAAGTCCATAAGGGAATAATGTGTTGTGTTTATAAATGTAGTTGTTTTCTAATAATAGTCGTTGTTTTTTTGTTTTGACATATGTCTAGTATTTCTATCTTAAAGTTGTTAAAAGTATGTAATTGATTGTGTTCTTTCATATATATATTACCAATTGATTTTTTAGCGTGGTTTCTATGTAGGTTTATTCGTTAATTTAATGGATTACACGTTTGTCCTATATATGATAGTTGACAAATTTGGCATGTTAATTTATAAATAGTATTCACTAATTTACAACTAGTTGTTTGAAAAGTGTCATGGTTCTTAAGAGAGGGACAGAAGGACTTTATTATCACTCCTATAGATAAATGTTCTAATAACTTATCTATAATTTGTAAAAATCTATACCACGATATACTAAAAAAGGAAATTGATAATAATCATAAATACACTTTTTCTAGAACTACAGCCACAAAAATCAAAAAGACATCAAAAACGTTGAAAATTCACTAAAAATTTATAATAACCACAAAAATCCAAACATACCAAAGTTCTATATAATTCCTAAACTACACAAAAAACCAATTTATTTTAGAACAATCACATCTGGTATAAATTCAGTTATAAAAAACATTGATATACAATTAGCTTCAACACTACAATTTATTATAAATAAATTAACAAATAAATATAATTATAAATTTATCGACTCAAATAAAAAAATCATTAACTATTTAATGAACAATTGGACAAACATTGAAACAGTACACACATTTGACTTTGAGGACCTATATTCTAAAATAAATTTAAGAGATCTAAATAATAAAATAACCAATTTATTTAACGAATTCATTAATGACAAAACTTTCTACATTAAAATTATTCATAACAGATATAAAACAATTAAATTAGATCTTAAAACAGCAAAAACTCTACTGGAAACATTTTTAAATTTTAACTATATAGAATTTAAAAATAAAATATATATATTCAATCAGAAGGCGTTCCCATGGGAACTTCTTCAAGTCCATTATTAGCCAACCTAATATTGTTCTGGTACGAAAGAGAATACTTTCTACAAAATAGTGTTAATTGGCAAATGTTCCGATATGTAGATGACATCATAATATTCAATAATCCACAGTTTAAAAAATTAATACCTGAAATATATCCTAAATACTTGAAACTTAAGAACAATGAAAAAATTTATAGAAACAAAAAAGTTAACTTTTTAGACCTGAATATAGACCTTGCAAATAGTGCTGTTAGAGTTTATAATAAAAAGAGTAATTATAATTTCAATATTATAAAATACTGTAATATAAATTCTAATATATCATTAAATTGCTGTAAGGGTATATATTTTGGTCAATTTCTAAGATTTTATAGAATAAATAATATATTAGATAATTTCATAGAAGATGTTAAAAATTTAAACATGGAATTTATTAAAAACAAATTTAGTATCAGACAAGTAAAATATTTCAACAGTATATCAATTATAAAATATTAAAAAAATAAATAAATGGAAGTATCCATTTACGAAATCAACTTTCTATAATTTCTCTCAATAATAACTAATACAAATTTATAATCTTTAACAGTTAATTAAACTTGGATTAAATAGCTGATTTGAAGATTTTTTTCACAAGATTTTTAAAGTGGTGTTGTATAGAATTCATTTTGTTTAATCTCCAATTTCTGGGGAGGAAAATGGAAATTAAATAAAGGTGAATTTACACAATTAATAGCTTTATTAAACTCTTATAATTTGCCTTTTTAAAGGAATATTAAAAGATGAATGAGTGTTGAATCAGTTATATTGATATAACTAACTGTAAAGATTATAAAGTTTGGCTTTCTTCCCTTAACTACTTTTTCTTTCTTCTTTGATTGTCTTGTTGTTCAAAAAATTCAGAATAAATGGTCTAATTTTGAAATGTCCCCCCCGCAACATGTGTCATCCAGAAATAGATGGTCACAATAGAGGACGCCGCGGACGAGGTAGGTTTACAGTTGGAATTTGTTAACAATTGTATTTGGTATATCTGTTCATATAAATGTTTCACTGAAGTAACTTAATATTAACAAATAAAATCCGGTTTAAAAGAGGTCTATGACATAATAAAGAAGGGGTGAAATGTCAGCTGGATTTTTATTTGAAAATCCCCGGTCCAGCAGATCTCTTTTTTTCAATAATTATTTCAATTTAAATTTTTTTGTGTATGTCTGGTCTACCATTAGGGTTCAAAACATAATAACCAAACTTATAACAAAAGTTAATTCATATTATAGATATATTGCTAAATACAACTATTTATAATCATATTTTAAAATAAAAAAATTTCAAAAAATCTTAAAAAAAAAAAGGATAAAATATAAAATTATAAAAAAAATATATATATATACTAACAATCTTATCTACCTTCTTTACAAAACTTTTTTTTCTCTTATTATTAGTTTGATTAAAAGTGCATGGTTCTGTCTTTCTCTCTTTTCTCTAACTACTAAAATTTATAATATTAAATATATTCTCACTTCTATTATTCTATATATAGGATAGAGTATGTCTAAATGACGTGTAAAAACCGATGCAAAAGACGTTACGTTGTTAATTTTTATTGTTATTAATTATAAATATATAATTAACTGGATGATGTATTAGAAGTAAAGGATTTTTTTTCTCTCTCTCTACTAAATAATAACCATTTACAAATTTTATAATTTAAATTTAATTGATCAAAATAGTGAAGATAATTTTAAAACAAAACTGGACTATAAAATTGAACAACTATTTATTATTATATATATATATACATATGTAGAAAGCAGTTCGACTTGTTCACTTACAAATTTATCAAATTCCCGTGTGTTTGTTAGTCTAGTAGTTAGTATATTTGTAATTTTATTTTTAAATTATCCCTAGTACACGTGATACAGGCCATGATAATCATGGTGGGTAGTTAGCGACTGCTTTTACTGTATGTGCACCACATGTCTACATATGTAGAAAACAGTTCGCATCTTTCACTTACAAGTTTATCAGATCCCCGTGTGTTTGTTAGTCTAATAGTTAGTATATTTGTAATTCTATTTTTAAATTATCCATAGAACACGTTGTACAGACCATGATAATCATGATGAGCAGTTAGCGATTTCTTTTACTGTAAGTGCACTACATGTCTACACATGTGAAAATCAGTTCGACTTTTGTACTTACAAGTATGCTATAGCCCCGTTTGGTTACTTACACTCGCTGGTGGGGTTGGATGCTATTGTATAGTATCGGATGTTATTGAAGCATTTTTTATAGTTAGAAAAAAGTGCCCAATGGGGGATTCGATCCCGGGTCGTAGCGGTCGAAAACCAACGGTTTAGATCTGGGGTTGGTAAATACGTCTTGTGAGACACATGCGGCTCTTTGGATGTGAAGCTGTGGCTGTTTATATAGTTCCATACGTAAATATTATTTATACGTGTACTGTTTATTGTTGGCAAGAAAAAATGTATGGCTCTTTAAAAACTTTGAAATATTGTAAATTGTAATTTTTGATCCTTCTGACTCAATAGTTTGGCGACACCTTTTCTAGAAGTATAGTTAGTATATTTTTATGTGAGAAATAGTTACTCAGAAATTATTTGAAAAAGTAATTTATTTATTTTTTTGTATTTATTTGTATGTATATGTCGTAAAACCGGGTAAGCCAACAAGTGAGTTTGAAGCAGTCGGGGTTGAGTGGCAAGGCGTGCAGAGTGAGAAGTCCGCACGGGACAGTAAGGACAAAGTTTGGGATCAAAAGACGCGCACCCAGTACGTCTCAAGTGGCACCAGAACCAGGGGAAAGTTGAGGATTAACTGAGGAAAGCTTGGCGTCCTGCATGAAGCCGCGGGGTAGAGAGGAGCCATAACGGCGGCCACGAGGGCCGCCGTGAGATGACAACGGACCT
The DNA here is from genome assembly GCA_030710605.1 of Cordylochernes scorpioides. Classification (NCBI taxonomy): domain Eukaryota; kingdom Metazoa; phylum Arthropoda; class Arachnida; order Pseudoscorpiones; family Chernetidae; genus Cordylochernes; species Cordylochernes scorpioides. The sequence goes on along the minus strand of CP092871.1, from coordinate 441,763 downwards.
AGTCTGAGCGGGCCTGTCCGAAAATATCCACTGTAACCTAACTAACTGTCAACATCTGGACCAACGCCCTTTTTGTCCCTCCCTGGATCCTCGGGTGTCCGGTGGCAAGCTGGTGTCACTTTGAGACGACTAGAAAAGAGGTCATACTTTATTACTTACATATCACATTGTTTATATTACGATATATATATGTATTTCATTATAATACACTGCGGCCTGTGATTGTAAAACGACACTAGAAGTTACACCGCATGTGTTTCTTTTCAACGACAAATTAAAATTTTATTTAAAGGTGAAATATCGACTATTTCTAACCTTTTTGGATGAGGTATGAAAGGATGAATTATGAAGAGTAATGACGAACGGAAAAATAAAAGTGTCCAGTTTCCCATCCCTGGACACTTTTATTTTTCCGTTCGTCATTACTCTTCATAATTCATCCTTTCATACCTCATCCAAAAAGGTTAGAAATAGTCGATATTTCACCTTTAAATAAAATTTTAATTTGTCGTTGAAAAGAAACTCATGCGGTGTAACTTCTAGTGTCGTTTTATATACGTATATTTCATCCCAGTATAATATCTATTACTGTAGCTGGAAACAGTCTCATGCACACATGCCAATACCAAAAGTTTTCAATTATTTTGTATAAATATTATTTAGAGATTGTACATAAAATATCCGCCCGTTGAAGAGCAGTATATTTGCCCGAGAACTTGAAAATTTAAAATTAAAAGAAACTTTTTACCTGATATTGATTTTTACTTTTTCAAATAGTTAGTTTATATTTGTAATTCTAATGAGATGTGGGATCAGGAGGATGGAACGAAGAATAAATAAGGGAGATAGCTGGGAAGATTTCGTTGTTAGAAATCAGCATTGAGCGCTGGCAGGACTGTAATCGTCACTGGCGTTGATTGCCTAGCGACCGGCCTTTATCGACGATTCCATTATCCTTCCCGCCGTCGGACATGTCCTCCTTGTTTGTCACCCTGTGACGACGTCTTGACATCTGATCTTTATTGATAATCACAACTTAAATTACTTCTTAATAGGCTTCACGTTCCCAACCGAACAATTACATTTATACTTATGATGCATTAGCGCGCCATCTGTTATCAAAATTCAAAACTATTATAGACGCGTATGATTCTTTTTAAAAATAAACAATTTCTACTGTATAATGCACTGTGGCCTGTGATTGTAAAACAACACTTGAAGTTACACCGCATGAGTTTCTTTTCAACGAAAAATCAAAATTTATTTTAAGGTGAAATATTGACTATTTCTAACCTTTTTGATGAGGTATGAAAAGGTGAATTATGAAGAGTAATGATGTAACTTCAAGTGTTGTTTTACAATCACAAGCCGCAGTGTATTATATTGTATTATAAGTTACTTTATGTATTATTTATGAAGGGAGAAATACGTCCAGGGTAGCCTAGTGGACATGGCATCTGCCCGGTAAGCGGAACATTGTGGGTTCGATTCCCATCCCTGGACATTTTTATTTTTCCGTTCATCATTACTCTTCATAATTCACCCTTTCATACCTCATCCAAAAAGGTTAGAAATAGTCAATATTTCACCTTGAAATAAATTTTGATTTTTCATTGAAAAGAAACTCATGCGGTGTAACTTCAAGTGTTGTTTTACAATATCTACTGTCTTTATATATTTATAAATGTATGTAATTCTGCTGTCCCCTCAAAGCTTATGTCCATAGTTCATCTGAAATACCCATTCCAAGAGTCTAGCATCAGTATTATTATAAAAAGAAGTTCGAAAAATGCAATATAACAGCGGTATGGTAGATTAAACTGGCGAAACCGCTGGGAGGGTTCACCACTGAAGAGCCAGGATCTGTTTATTTTTAAAAAGAATCATACGTGTCTAAAATAGTTTTGAATTTTGACAATTATACTTGTTGGGCCTTCACAAACAGGTTCTCAAGGTAAACATATCCTTTATTTTGGCATTTTTTCAAATTGAATAAACATCTGATATAGATGGAAGTAAGAATGGAAAGATTCTATTTCGGATTTATTAAAATGGAAGGGGGATTATATATTTAATAAAAAGTAACTCAGCTTGTGTGTGTGTGTTTGATTTACTTGAACTCTCTGGATTGTACGGGTATAGGTGCAAGAAAAGGAGATGCTAGAAACAAGTTTTATTCCAATAAATTAATTCAACGTGGCTCTCAAATTCAGGTCTCGAAGCTGACAGCCCAGACCACCAGATAAACCGAAAAAGACAATCTATATCACAAAATCAAGCAAAAGCAACAGCCCAAGATAACCAAATCAAACTTAAAATGACAGCTCTGATCGCCAAATACACACACACACACAAAAAAAGAAAATTCAGATCACTAAATCAACCAAAAAGACGGACAGTACAAGTCACCAAATCAACCAAAAGCGACAGTCCAGATCACCAAATCAACCAAAAAGACGACAGCTTAGATAACCAAATCAAACTGAAAATGACAGCTCTGATAGTCAAATACACACAAAAAACAAACAAAAAAAATCAATTCAGTTCATTAAATCAACCAAAGATGACAGCTCAGATAACCTAATAAAACTAAAAACGACAACCCAGATCGCCAAATACATAAAAAAAGACGACAATTTAGATCAACTAAAGATGGACAGCCCAGATCACCAAATAAACCAAAAGCGACAGCCCAGATAACCAAATCAAACTGAAAATGACAGCTCTGATCGCCAAATACACAAAAAAAAAGAAAATTCAGATTATTAAATGAACCAAAAAGACGACAGTCCAGGTCACCAAATACACCAAAAGACGGCTGTCTAGACCGGCCAGGATGGATAGCGACATTTTCTCGTCCGAGAGACAGAAGCTGCTCACGGGACATTAAACGTTGCCCTAGGGGAGAGACTCCTCCATTGTTTATCTGACTCCTAGTTTATCTTCTAACCTTCCCTCCCTCGCTGGAAAAACAGGCGTCTTGGGAGTCGATCAGATGTTAGGGGTTGGTTTGGTTAGACTTGTCCATTCTAGATGACTGAACTTGCTGGGATAGACAATGCCATCTCCTGGGCACAGTCCTCTTTCTACTTTTAACAAAAATTGTCTGTTAATTCCTGAGCCTTTATACTACCGACACACTGATTGGTGTACCAGAGCATTATCCTTTCGCCATGACTTCGAAATCCCGCAAATATTCTCTATTTACACCAATATTACATATACCATATACACTCACATGGACAAAACTTAAGGAAGTTGTACCTTTTAGCATGCATATATGTATTGCATGTATATTATGCTATTTTCTTATTTTGTTGTCGAATTTTGAATTTTAATACTTAGAATGCCTGACATTAACTTTTCATATACACTCATGGACAAAACTTAAGGAAGTTTTTCCTTTTAGCATGTATATTGGGATGCAGATAATAACTCTGAAAGATATTACAGTGACCTTTAATGAGAACATCAGATAAATAATATACACTCATGGACAAAACTTGAAGAAGTTTTACCTTTTAGCATGTATATCGGGATTGAGACAATATCTCTGAAATATACACTCATGGACAGAACTTAAGGAAGTTGTACCTTTTAGCATGTTTATCGGAATTCAGACAATAACTCTGAAAGAAACACTCATGGACAAAACTTTGGAAGTTGTACCTTTTAGCATGTATATCGGGATTGAGACAATAACTCTGAAATATACACTCATGGACAGAACTTAAGGAAATTGTACCTTTTAGCATGTTTTTCGGAATTCAGACAATAACTCTGAAAGAAACACTCATGGACAAAACTTAAGGAAGTTGTACCTTTTAGAATGTATATCGGGATTCAGACAATAACTCCGAAAGATACACTCATGGACAAAACTTAAGGTATATTTGTAAATCTTTAGATAATGAATAGATAATATTGGATTTAAAGAAAAAAATAATAATAAATATTTTTTTGGGGGGTCGGTGGAGGGATGGTCTAAACCGTTGGATTTTCGACTGCTAAGATCCGGGTTCGATTCACGCATTGGCGCTTTTTCTGATTAAAAAAAAAATGCTCCAATAACCCCCGATTCTTGCAAAAGTCCAACCCCACCAGCGAGTGCAAGTAACCAAACAGGGCTTTGGCACATTTGTAAGTGCAAAGTCGAAATGATTTTTACATGGTAGACATGTGGTGCACTTACAGTAAAAGTAGTCACCTACTTCTAATAGAATATTTATTTGCCAATATATCAGTTGGCTGAACGCCAACCTTTGCCAAAGCATTACATTTTTTTTCAGCTAACCGAAATATATAAATCTTTTTATTCAATACAATATATGCCTTTTTATTATTTAAAGATTTAAATATGGAATTCTCTATTTTCAGAACCATATTTGTAAATTTATCTTGTAAGATATAGTTCATGTTTTTAAATTAAGCCCGTTGGGGGGGTCGGTGGAAGGCTGGTTAAACCGTTTGGTTTACGACCACTACGATCCGGGTTCGATCCCGCATTGGACACTTTTTTCTGTTTAAAAAAAAAAAATGCTCCAATGGCCCCCCGATTCTTGCAAAAGTCCAACCCCACCAGCGAGTGCAAGTAACCAAACGGGGCTCTGGCACATTTGTAAGTGCAAAGTCGAACTGCTTTCACATGTGTAGACATGTGGTGCGCTTACAGTAAAAAGCAGTCGCTAACTACCCACCATGATTATCATGGCCTGTACCACGTGTACTAGGGATAAGCAAAAAAAAAAAATTAAGCCCGTTGAAGAGCGATTATCACTTGAAAGCTAGCGTTTTAAAATGAAAATGAATTCATTGTGAGAAAATTTTTGTAGTTTCTAACTTTTTTTTTTTACTTATCCCTAATACACGTGGTACAGTTCATGATAATCATGGTGGGTAGAAGTTAGCGACTGCTTTTACTGTAAGTGCATCACATTTCTACACATGTGAAAAGTAGTTCGACTTTTGCACTTACAAATGTACCAGAGTCCTGTTTGGTTACTTACACTCGCTGGTAGGGTTGGACTTTTGCAATTATCGGAGCATTTTTTTTTTAGTTAGAAAAAAGTGCCCAATGCGGGAATCGATCCCGGGTCGTAGCGGTCGAAAACCAACAGTTTAGACCAGAGGTCGGCAAATACGGCTTGCGAGCCACATACAGCTCTATGGATGTGAAGCTATTTATATAGTTCCATACGTAAATATTATTTATGTGAGTACTATTTATTGTTGGCAAGAAAACCCTGTATGGCTCTTTAAAAACTTTGAAATTTTATAAATTGTAATTTTTAGACCAACCTTCCACTGATCTCCGTATAATTACATAAAAATACCCAATGGTTACAATTACAATTATTTTATTTCCAAAGCGTTATATCCCGCAAGGGATACTTGCGCCAAACAAGGAGAAAAGTTTATTTACATAAGTTATTTACATTATTCAACGCATGAAAACATTAGAGATCCAGATTTTGTAGAAAGTTTAGAATGTATTTACAAAACGAATTGAACTTTAAATATGATTTTTTTTTTATCGGAAATCAAATCGTTAAGTTCACAAACAACTAGTTCATTCTTCATTCTATAATCTTGAAATGCTGGGCATTCGATCAGTAGATGTCTTGAGGTTTGTTCCTCAATATCACAAAAACAACTTGAATCCTCCACTGCCTTTATTCTATTTAAAAAAACTTTTGAAATTTCCGTGGTTTGTAACAAATTGTGTGTTATAAAAATTTGAACGAAAGTATTTAGGGATTTCTTGAGGAAAAAGCTTAAGAAAGTATTATTTGTTTCGTTTTTCAGAACATTCATTCTTGATTTGAGAATGGTAAGCAATACCTTTTTTTATATAAACCTGTAGTTATACGGCTGTAGTTTTTTTAGATACATACAGTAAACATAGAAGGAATGAATGTTAGCTAGTTTCACCAATCAGTAAGATGCCCTTTACCAAACTTGGCATCATTTAGCTAATGCAGAGATAATCAAGATATGAAAAAAAAAGATTAAAAAAAGATGAAGGAGCATTCCTTAAGGATTTTCTTAGAGAATACATTTATTAGAAAGGCTCTTAGCTAAATTAATTTTTTCCTCATCTTAAAAAAAATCAATTACTTTATATTCTTGTGTCGGTATATTGATAATTACTTTAAATGGAACTCTATTTATAAAATAGTTATTCACAATATTGAATAATTTATCCATGAGTATATATAATGTTCCTTTTTTCGGAATAACAAGAAACACTTTTTTAAAGACATTTCGTCTTACAAAGAATCGTCTCAGAGTGTAAAAAAGAGAAAAAAAGTATCAACAAGACCCATCACCTATATACAGTCTACAGTTCCAGCATATTCAACACAGATGATTACAACCCCCATTGAAACTGTACCCTCTACAACTGGAAACTATTTTTATTTTTGATTTTTTAAATGTATTTCTCTGAATCTCTATTGTATCTGTTGCACGGAGCCAGTGGCCTGATGAAGCGTGACCACGTGAAAGCTTGCCTCCCAATACCTTAATAAAGAAACTCTGCAAATATTTTAAATTTATTTAACTCAATTATATTGAATGATGTTTTATAATTTGTATAATGTGAAAAATAGTACAAAAGTGAATTTTTACTTGGATCAGGTAGATAAATTAAGAAAAAAAGGTATTTCTTGATCGTGTAACTTAAAGTTGCTGATGGCTTGCGCCATCTATCGGAATAAATATCAACTAATCATTGATTTCATTCGTTGATCCAAGTGCGAATTCACTTATGTACTATTTTTCACATTTATTGGCGTCCTCACGCCCTTCCGGCCTAAATACCTGTTTCATGGTTTTTCAGGATGCCTTAAAGACCAGCCATTATTTCTTTATACCGTTATTATACCGTTATATTATATATATTATATTTATTATATATATATGTAGTATATTTTGAGTTATATGGTTCACAACCTTCTTCTGATATTCATTATATAACCCCATATCTATATATTAAAATATGTATCGAACAATGGAAGCAAATAAAACAAAGAAAGAGGTAGACCAGAGATGACAAAGGCCAGACGAAAAACAACCTGGCGCCATAAAGTAACGTGATTACAGTAGCCAATGAGGAATCGCCACATATGCGAGCGTCCCAGAGTATATAAAGAGGCCAGCAATGGGACAAAGGGGGTTATTCAGTTAGTTGTTTTCAGAACCACGCCGTCATACGGTCGGATTTCTCACCCCTATCCGCGATGTAGGCGTCCGCGACACCCGTGGTTCGACTACCTTCGTCCGTGGTCTACCTCTTCCTCTTGAAGTTACCATCTAGACCTGCCTCTGTCTCTTGCTGTCCCAGTGCGGGAATCCCATCACGCACCCACTACCACGACTGCCCAGCACATTCCACATCGGGTTTACTACAGAATCCGTTAAAGTCGACAGGATGACTGAGGACAAGCAGAGGATGACGAAGGTCGAAGACGAACACGTCGCGGATGCCCTCACCAACATGCAGCCCCACTGCGACGAACTAGTAAGCCGCCTAGCAGACGCCATTCGGGGACTAGCCGTGCCTCGTGTGGAGGAAGCCATCATCTCCCTTTTCGACGTATCCCACGCAACAATCAGCCTTCTTCCATACAGCCATCTCCAGAGATCAACTCCAGCCAGCATCAGCCATTTCAAGGTACTTTAAACTTTGTTTCTACCATTTTCCCCATAAATTTTATTCTTATATTTTCACCTTAAGCATTTTAAAATCAATTATAACTTTTTTTATAGCATTTTTATTCAATTTTAAAACTTTTACACTCTCATTTATCATTTTTACCTTATTTTAATCAAATTATAAACTTTAATTCATCATTTTCAACTTTATTATTAAAAATATTCAATCACGCATTTTTGCCAATTTACTAATCTTACATACCTTTCTTAAATTCACCTAAAATGGCATTATCCAAATATGCAACTTTCAATTTTACATAAAAAATCATATTATATTTTAATTACTCGAATCATATTATTTCATATCATCACAGCAAACTTATTTGTATGTTTTTTTTAGTACCTTATTTATGGCCATAGTATTAATAATTAAATTTATTACGCTCTTTATTTTACTTGACTTATTACTATTCCAATTGATATTTCTCAATTTTTAAAAGTTTTAAAAACTAGTCCTAGATTTGTATTTTTATAAGTATCAATTTTAAATGATCTCATCTCAAAATGTGCCTCCCATTTTTCCCACAATTACAAATACAACTATAAATGTAATATGCGAAAACTAAATATCATACCTTAAAATTTCCATACCCCATTGCATTTCATTCCTACCTGCGTTTAACTGTTATTTACGAAACTCTATCGTATTTTGTACCCATGCCATAACCTTTTCTCTTTAAAAATTTCGTAAATTCATTATTTTATAATTTTTATAAACCTAATCACCGCTAATAATCTCCAATCCAACGATTTGTCTAAACATCTTAACGCAAAACTTACTGAGAAACTGAGAAGGTTTTCAACTAGAGAATCCCAGAAGGTCGAGAAAAACAATTTGGCACAGCGATTGTCATCTCTTGTTTGTTTTGATTACCGGCGCGCGTTGCGTCATCCATAGCCCCCCACAATGGCGGCCATGTTGACCTCTACAGTTTCAGTTCACCTGTACTTGAAACACGTGATATTGGCACACCGGGTATACTAGATCTTTCTATACTTCGACCACTCAGCCATTAGAAACAATCCAAACCAACATTATTATATAGTTATTATTATCATTGCTCATTATATCTTAGATTATTCAACAATCAGCAATCTTTTGATTCATTACTATTCGACTTATTTTTTCATCTGTCAGCATATATAGATTCTAAAACGTTACAAATTTAAGCTTTTTAAACATCATTTGAGTTTTTTATATAACATTAAATATTTTTTAAAAAATACCTTAAGATCGTCTTATTTCTGATATCATTGTTTTTATTAGATTATTATTATTTTCTCATATTGACGCCTCTCTCTCTCGATCCTATCTTCCCATCCTATACCACTTATTCACACCTCCTTAACCCACCTCCTCTCAACCTCATAGTCTCCCATAGGGTTCCTGTTGCCACCCATTTTATTTTTTTTATTATTAATTCATCTATTGGACCATCCTTCCTCGGTATACAATTCCCGATAACGAGTTCAGGAAATCCAAAGATTATTTCTTTTTTTTTTTTTCCATCACCCGACAACATCATTCATTACATTCAACTATGTCGGGTTGTTCAATCATCATTGGCAACAGTACCCTTTACCTTCCATATTTCCCGCAGTCAAGAGTCTCCTGCTCGCCAAACAAACTTTTATTTTTTTTATTTTGATTCAACCAGCTGGCTCTACCTTCCTCACTGTACATTTCCCAACAATGAGTTCAGGCGACCAGTTCGAGTTTTTTTTGTTTTTTTTTTCTCAACGCTCGGATCATCATCACAACCATCATTTTACCATTTTATTACTTTTTTTTTAACTTTTAATCCGAGCTCAATCATCATTGGCAACAGACAACTCTTGACTCCACCTTTCCCATTTCTACTCTTTCAACTTACCTACCTTCCCCATCTGATCTAATGCTACTTACTGAACATCTTGAGATTGCTGAACCCTGAAAACAATACTTCGCTTCTAAGCTCGTATTGCAGGGCAGGACTCCTGATATGTCCTTTGCAGAAACCAATTCAGACCGTCTTCCTTTATTCCTCACTGCGTCACTACCTATCGCAAACCTTTTGCTTGAGTCAATTTTCTTTTATATTTTATTTTACTTTATTATCTCTACTTCCCCTCCTTCCTGTATTACATCCCTGAAACTATGTTGTAAATACTTAAGGCACCTTAAGTAACAAAAAACTGAAACTAGTATACCAACTTTCCCAAATATTTATTCTCGCTATTGTGTGTGTTTACTTTAAATTTATCCTTCCTATGTACTCCTCTTATATATTTTTTGTAGTTTTATAATATTATATCAATGTGTCACCACTACTCCCCTTTATCTTTATTTTTATTCTAGTAACTAATTTTTGTGCCCCAAATTATTTCCCATTTAATAGATTTGCTAACTTTTCTCTCATTTATTTGTGAATAGACTTACAGTTTACCTAGTTTTGTGGTGTTGGACTTTGTTTTTTTTTTTTTTTACTTACAGATGTGGATAAAACATTTCACTATTAATCGATAATATCATTTTTATATTAATGCCTTCAACTACCAACCAACCCTTTATATATTATTATTACCTTTAATATTTTTATTTTTAGACTTAGCATTTTACAACTTCAACTATTTTAGGCACCATTTTTAAAAAACCTACAACTAACAATATTTATAATATTTCTTAAACAGGTAAAACATTTATCATTTTTATTTTTCTTAATAGATTTTCAAAATGTTATTTTTTGACGCTTCCCTTACAACCTTCTAACTCTATCCCATGAACCTTTCCTCCCAACCTTTTACATCCATCAAGAGTTTATTGTTCGTCAGCCATTTTCTTTTTTTTTTATTGATTAAACTAACTAGAAGACCCTTCCTCGCTGTACATTTCCCCACAGTGAGCTCAGGAGACCCTGTTAGATTTTTATTTTTTTTTCCTCTCATCGTCCGGCTCATCATTTTTTCATTTTTCAACATTTCTTTTCATCACACAAGCCGGACACAATCAAAATGACAGCAATAAATCTCTTACATCCACCTCTCCTTTCCCACATCCTTCAAACCTCCAACTACCTTCCAAGGGATTCCAGTTTGCCGAACATTTTTGTTTTTTTCATTGATTAATCCGACTGGAACAATCCTTCCTCGTTATACCCATTCCCCATAATGAGTTCAGGATATCCAGCGCGATATTTTTATTATTTTTTTTCTCATCGCCCGACTCATCATATCAATTCACCATTTTTTCAACTTTTCATTTTTTTTTCTCATAATTCAACCGGGCACAATCATTATGGACAACAGGGATCCCTCTTACCCTCCTACCTCTACCTTTTACCCCATCAATCTTCCCACTTCTTCTCACTGTCTGAGCTAACGATGCAGACGGAATATCTTGGGCCTTCTGTTAATGAAAACAATGCCTCACTTAAACAAGTTCGCATTGCATTGCAGAATGCTTGGGATTCTACCTTGCAGAAACATGCTCAGATACCCCCTTTCCCTTTTTCAACCTTAGCGTCACATTATATGTTCAACCAATAAACTAACTTTTTCTCCGCTCACATTTTATGCAATAAGATATTATTTTACTTGTACGAATCATTTTACCATATTTACCATGTTGTATTATATACTTTTTCTTAATCTTTTATCATTCATTTTGTGCGTTTTTATTTTTATAACCTTGATTTTTTTTCTCATTGATACACCACCATTACAACATCTTTCTCTTTTTAACTTGTAACTTTATAATAATTTTAACTAATTTGTATACAAATTATTTCTTTTATTTTTTATAATAGGTTTGTTAGGTTATCATTCATTACATGTCATTCCCCCAACCAAACCTTCATCACCGGGGGCACATTCTGTAGTATATTTTGAGTTATATGGTTCACAACCTTCTTCTGATATTCATTATATAACCCCATATCTATATATTAAAATATGTATCGAACAATGGAAGCAAATAAAACAAAGAAAGAGGTAGACCAGAGATGACAAAGGCCAGACGAAAAACAACCTGGCGCCATAAAGTAACGTGATTACAGTAGCCAATGAGGAATCGCCACATATGCGAGCGTCCCAGAGTATATAAAGAGGCCAGCAATGGGACAAAGGGGGTTATTCAGTTAGTTGTTTTCAGAACCACGCCGTCATACGGTCGGATTTCTCACCCCTATCCGCGATGTAGGCGTCCGCGACACCCGTGGTTCGACTACCTTCGTCCGTGGTCTACCTCTTCCTCTTGAAGTTACCATCTAGACCTGCCTCTGTCTCTTGCTGTCCCAGTGCGGGAATCCCATCACGCACCCACTACCACGACTGCCCAGCACATTCCACATCGGGTTTACTACATATATATTACACGTTATTTATTTTCTTGGCCGACTGTTTTACATATAGTGTTATCTTAAAATTGCTTGTTTTGAATATTTTTTAGATTGAGATTATTAGCTAGTATGTAAAAAAATTAACTCTGTTGAAATTTAATTTTGTATTTATATATAAATAAAATTAACTCTGTTGATTTTTTTGTATTTAATCGATAACAGCGAAGCTACGCATGTTAATGTTAGGGAAAAATATTTTGATGTTAAGCAAAACCTGCTCCATCTCGTTTTACATAAATGTTGAAAATTTGGTCGAAATTGATGCATTGTAACGAAAGTTTTTAGTGAACAACACTTATGAAATTTGCATTTTATTAATATAGATTGAGCGCCAACAGCGCGAAACGCGTTCTTGGATGACTTTTCTTGATTTATCAAGAAATTGGCTTGGCCAAATATCAGGGAACAGGCTAAATCAATGTTTAGTTGATTTCTGTTCCACCAGATGGCGCTCTGCCTTCTGCAAAGCACATGTGCTCCTGGTCAGGATATGCCATTTTTATTATTGATTTATAATTGTATGTATTTCTACTTTCCTCAAAGCTTATGTCCATAGTTCATCTAAAATACCCATTCCAAGAGTAAAGCATCACTATAAAATAAAACCCGAGAATGCAATATAACAGCGAAATGGTAGATTAAACTGGCGGAACCGCTGGGAGGGTTTACCACTGATAAGCCAAGCCTTCTCATTAAATTTCATTGCAGTAAGGGCAGTAGATAATTGTTTAATTTTTAAACGAATCATTCGAGTTTATAATAAATAGTTTCCAATTCTCATAATTATACAATAGGATAATAAAAAATTGTTTTAGATCTTTTGATTCTTTTCGAGTAGAAAGGGAAGATCTAGATAAGTGTCTGCATCGCCTGCGGCTCCATCGACCTGTCGCTGGCCCACCGCTACTGGTCCTGTAGCGCCGTTCGCCCTGTCATCCGAGAGGCGTTCTCCATCATCGGCCGGACCTGCAGTCATGAATCTTTTCAGTTGGTCTCGAGGACCACACCATCTCCTCAGCGGCAAAGTACGCGATCTACGCTTTCTTCGTAGATCACGAAATACGTGGTGTCGCTGGAGACCCGCTGGTGATTCTCCACCAAACTCTGCAGCGCTGGCAGAGGCGTCATATTCATTGTACATAGTGTATATAATACATATTATCTTTTTTTAAATAGTGCAGACACTTTGAATGCATTGACAAGATGTCAACAAAATTATTTTAATTGTCAATTGTGTAGATAAGTGAATTAGTCACAATACCTCTTTACCAGGTAAAACACATCTTTGGGAATTTCGGCTCATTTCACCACTCCTATCGTAGGATGATCTATAATCTTAGCTGTTACTGTACTGATGAAGGCAATAGCACGAAACTATTGTATACAGATATTCATTTTACACATTCCATCACTGACTTATGATTCTATAAAATCAAAAAGAAATTCAACTCCTCCCTCTTTGCCGGTCCCAAGCCCGGATGAAAAAGGAGGAGGGGGAGCAGTAACAAGCTTGCTAAAAAAACTGGGCTCAATTGGCCATGCTGATAATACCCTGTTAGGGCTTCTAATCCAAGGATACAGGATGAGCAGTGTTTGTACTCCATGTTAGGAGTGGTTGAAACATGGCGTCTGTTCCTCATGTCAGAGGCGGCCATTTCTTTTGGAGCTATGTTGGCCTGCCACTGAGTAGTGTTCTCAGTCTTAAGGAAGACATTTCTACTTCACCCAGTCATGATGGTTGTCAATCACAGACACAATCAAGGGTCACAAGTTGATATCCTAAAATGATCGAGTGGAGATAAGAAAGAAGAAGAATAAATACATTCTATACAATGGCAGCTCCAAGTAGGCAGTTCGAAATGCACCGTAGAAAGACGCCAAGCAAGCAGAATGCGATCAACTCTGCAACCTAGGTGAGATTCCATGGTTCCAGGGCGGAAAGAGGGAGAGAATTGATAAGAAGAAGAAAAAAAAAGAGTTTACTATAAATATCTTTCACAGCTACAGAAATAATCATTTTTATCCCATCAAATAAATGTGAGAATTTGTATATAACAAAGACACCTATGTAAAATCCAATAATTTTTATAAATTCATTTCAGACTTTCTTTTCTGTTTGAGAAACCTTTCAGTTTTGTTTTTAGTCCTGTTTATTGAATTGTATATAAAATGAATTAATATTAAAAAATGGAATATCCTGACCAGGAGCACATGTGCTTTACAGAAGGCAGAGCGCCATCTGGTGGAACAGAAATCAACTAAACATTGATTTAGCCTGTTCCCTGATATTTGGCCAGCCCAATATCTTGATAAATCAAGAAAAGCCATCCACGGACGCGTTTCGCGCTTTTGGCGCTCGTCAGCGTGGAGTAGGCTGAACCACTGCGACCAAAAAATATTTTTTGGTCCCAGTGGCTTCTTGAAAAACCAAGAAATGGGTATTTAAGGCCAAACTTGCGTACATATTTTATTATTGATTTAAACATCTGATCTTTTTATCTTTTTTTTTTTTTCTTTCGTTTTTTCATAAAATGAATTGTACATAATCTGCTAAAATGTATTTAGGCGCAAGTATCCCGAGCTGGGATATCACGTCCGATAAGTCAAATAAATAAATAAACTATGAAAATTAGAAACTGTTTCAAACGCGTAAGATTCTTTTAAAAATTAAACAATTTATACTGCCCTTACTGCAATATATGGAAAAATTAAATGGAGGGCCTGGCTCATCAGTGGTGAACCCTCCCAGCGGTTTCGCCAGTTTAATCTACCATACCGCTGTTATATTGCATATTTCGTTCTTCCTTTTATAGTGATACTGATGCTAGACTCTTGGAATGGGTATTTTATATGAACTATCGACATAAGCTTTGAGGACAGCAGAATTACATACAATTATAAATATATAATATGCATCGAGCAATCGCTCTTCCGCAAATATCAAATTGAGTCTTTCATTAGAACATTTATAATATGATGCACTAGCGCGCCATGTATCGCTTGTCCTCAATGCTTATGCCCATAGTTAATCTAAAATACCCATTCCAGAGTCTAGCATCAGTATCACTATAAAAGGAAGATCGAAAAATGCAATATAACAGCGGTATGTTAGATTAAACTGGCGAAACCACTGAGAGGGTTCACTACTGATAAGCCAGGCCCTCCCTTTAATTTTTCCATATTGCAGTAAGGGCAGTAAAAATTGTTTAATTTCAAAAAGAATCCTACGAGTCTAAAATAGTTTCTAATTTTCATAACAGATGGCGCGCTAGTCTATCGTAGACTATAAAATGATAAAAGATATGTAAAGGGTTTCTTTGTTATACATCATGGAGGCTTTATGACTTATTCATTTCTTGTTTTGACTTTTTTGAACGATTTATTCCAGCCAAATGGATTGATGGCCATGGCCCAATTTGACCGGTCTGCGTGTTCACCTGATTTTGAGGAAAATGAATTTTTAATGTTTTGTTTTCAGAGAAAGTGGAGAAATCGAATCTTTCGATAAATGATTAATTGAATAAATGGAAGGATAGGGAGGTGTTACCCTTATACCTCTATATAGATTTCTTTCTCTGTTTTGTTATTTTAAGTTTTTCTGCATATTTAATAAACACACACCCATATATATTGGATTAATAATTTATTTACTAATATTTCATTCATGATAAAATTGTGAAAAAGTATTAAAATTACAATTATTTTCTCACAATGAGTATCTTTTTTATTTAAATATCCACGCGGCGCGCGTTTTTTTTTTTTTTGTAAATTATTCTGGTGGGATCAAGTTGATATTATAGTAAGCCCGTTCAAGAGCGAATAACGCTTGAAAGCTAGCGTTTTTTAAATAAAAAAAGATACTCATTGTGAGAATATAATTGTAATTTTAAAACTAATATTTCAGTTGGCTAGACGCCAATCCTTTTCATGGTATTACTATGTATTTTTTTCTTGAAATATTTTCCCCTTTTCATTGAGTATAGACAAACATATATATTTTCAACTTAATTCTATTGATGTTATGTAGTGCTGATTGTATATTGAATCGAATATTAATATATGATAGAATACAGCTCTAATCTCTTTCTCTTTTGGGAACATCGGGTGCTGTAGGCTTCTTCTTTGTTCTCCATCGGTGGCGGAGTCTTTCCCGCGGTAGGTCCCACCAATGAAGACCTTCTATATATTTTTATATAAAACGACATTTAAAAATTATACCGCACGTGTTTCTTTTCAACGAAAAATCAAAATTTATTTAAAGAAGAAATAACGATTATTTCTAACCTTAGTGATGAGGAATGAAAGGATGAATTGTGAAGAGTAATGATAAACAGAAAAATAAAAGTGTCCAGGGATGGGAATCTTTTCATCCTTTCATTCTTCATTCCTAAGGTTAGAAATAATCGTTTTTTCTCCTTTCAAATATTTTTGATTTTTCGTTGAAAAGAAACATATGTGGTATAATTTTCAAATATCTTTTTACAATCACAAGTCGCATTATATTATATTGTATTATATTTATATCTATCTGTCCAGCGATTTCCCGCTCCGGGTCAAACGGTGTATTGCCGGACTGAGAATCCTCTCGGTGCTCTTTACTGATGATCGCCCCAGAATATTTAAAACAGACGGTTGGACATGCGAGATTTGCGGGACAAGAATGGAGCCGGGGCTACATCACCATATACTCTCATGTATGGGGCTGAAAGACGAACGAGAAGTGCTCCTCAGTGAAATAGGCCTTGAGGGACTCTCTTTGGAGCTCCTGTTGAATGAGGTGGTGAGAAACAGAGCTGGAGCGTTTGCGTTGTTCAAATTTTGGAAGACGGCTGAAGAGAAAAGGAAGCTATATACATAATCTAATTGATGTAAATAATTATATGTAAATAATCTTTGTCAGGACTAGAATGACGAATCCGGTATGGGACTTTGATTCCAGTAAAAGGCTTGTTGCTGCTGTTGTATATAGTTACAGTGTAGAAAATACTACACTATACCTACTACTTATAGGTTTTTTTCTCTTATAGGTTTCTCTCTGTATTCCTAGTTCTCTTCTCTTCAACCACGCTGACGAGGGCCAACAGCCCGAAACGTGTACGAGGTTAGCTTTTCTTGATTAATCAATAAATGGTATTCAACCAATTCTGGAATAATTAAAATATTTCTCTGTAAGTCCTTATCCTCATTTAATAGCATTTTAATTATTTTTTCAGATTAAAAAATGGAAAATCTTCATAAAATAAAATACACCTATCCCCCGATTTACACGGTAGATACGTTTCTGAGAAAAACGTGTAAATCGAGGGATAGGTGTACACAGAAATAAAAATAAAATGCATTGACAGGTTAAAATATGTAGTCAGCACATAAGCTCGGGATTCCTCGTTAGATGTGTACACAGCGCATGTGTTCAATCACAGTAGCATTTAGTATAGTGCGATAAAAAAAAACTTATTTGGAAAACCGTGTAAAAGCGAAAACGTGTAAAACAAGTACCGTGTAAATCGGGGGATAGGTGTACTATTGTCTTCATAAAGAGCTTTTGGATGTATTTTTTTATTTTTATTTATCAAATCAGACGCGATATCTCCACAAGGGATGCTTGCGTCAAGAAACAACACTAAACTAAGATACTATATTACATAAACAATTGAATAATTACAAGGTTTGAGTAGAGCTTAAAGAAGAAAAGAAAGGAAAGTAAAAATCATGCTTGAATTTACAACTAACTAATGAAATAAACACAAACAAATATACCTAGTTTGGAAATTACGTTTTTTTTAACCAAGAGAGAAAATCATAGATATATTTACAGAATTTTATAAATTTAAAATACGAGTACTTACTATTTATAAACATGAAAAGATCCTTGTATTCAATGTTTTCCCGATTTCTGTAGATGTATTTGTTTAAAAGAATCAAGTATATCTATACAAAAGGCCTGGATCTCAATCAATGTATACTATTTTTTCTTTAGATTATTTGGAAAAATATGAAAAAGATTTATGTTACACAGGTGTTTCAATAATATCAAAAATATTAGTTGACTTGTCAATAGAACTAAGGATTGTTATCTTGTAAACTTATATACATACATTGTTACAAGTATAAAGTGTTCCACTCCAAAGTGTTCTTAAGGGAGAGGTGTCCTCTTACCAGAGAGTTGCTAAATTCTAAGAATGGTAATTTTGCAAATGAAAACTGTCCTTTGTAGAGAAGTGTCCGTTAGCGGGGTGTTCGCTAAAAGGAGGTTCTACTGTATATTCTTTTTATCAAAAATATCCTTATGAAAATAGAGCAATCCATAAATAAATCTTTAATTAAAAATACATATATTGGATCAAAATATCATTTATTTTACCAATATTTCAGTTGGCTGAACGCCAACCTTTATCAAGGTGTTATAACATATTTAATGTGTGTCAACAACAAGTGTAGCGCTGAGTTTGTTGTTGACACACATTAAATATGTTATAACACCTTGATAAAGGTTGGCGTTCAGCCAACTGAAATATTGGTAAAATAAATGATATTTTGATCCAATATATGTCTTTTTAATTAAATATCCTTATGTATTAAAATATCTATATATATAAAAATGAATGTTTTTATGTTTGTTTGTATATATATATATACAAATTCGCAGTAGTTCACTAATTCAAACCAAAATTTCCATACATAGGTAAAAAATACGGGGAAGACGATAGGCTATTTTAAAAAATATATAAATCAATTATTAAAACTATATATTCAAATTATTCTACTTAGCTCACGAACAGCGCCCTCTATCAAAGATTAGATTAAATTGTGCTAATGCAAACAAATAGATAATGCTAATAACAAACAATTATAAAAAAAATCTTATCTAAATATATATCACTCGGGTAGATATGCACACGGGTCAATCCCGGGGCGAAGCCCGGGTCACCCGTCTAGTCTGTTATAAAATGAAATTTAAATTAATTAGAATGTGTGGAGTGAATCCTT
>CP092871.1:410653-422584 GCA_030710605.1 Cordylochernes scorpioides | reverse complement strand
TGCGTTTAAAAGTGTCGAAATCAAGATCTAAGTTAGGTATTACTTCTGATTTTGAAATTGAATCTGCCGTTTCGTGGCCTTTCAGCCCTATGTGGGATGGAATCCATTGGATCGATCTAAAACAATCCTTTATAAAACATTATACAAATTAAGCAAAAAAAGCATTTCCTGATCGTGAAAATGAAAGGTGCTGATGGCTTGCGCCATCTATCGGAATCGTACGCGTTTCGGGCTGTTGGCCCACGTCAGCGTGGTGCAAGCTGTACCTCAACGACCAAAAAGGCTGGTCTTTAAGGCATCCTGAAAAACCATGAAACAGGTATTTAGGCCGTAAGGGCGTAAGAACGCCAATCAATGTGAAAAATAGTACATAAGTGAATTTGCACTTGAATCAACGAATGAAATCAATGATTAGTTGATATTTATTCCGATGGATGGCGCAAGCCATCAACAACTTTAAGTTGCACGATCAGTAAATACCTTTTTTTCTTTATTTATCTACCTGATCCAAGTAAAAATTCACTTTTGTACTATTTTTCATATTATACAAATTATAAAACACATCATTCTATATAGTGAATAACTATTTTTAAAATAGAGTTCCATTTAAAGTAATTATCAATATACCGACACAAGAATATAAAGTAATTGATTTTTTTTTAAGATGAGGAAAAAATTAATTTAGCTAAGAGCCTTTCTAATAAATGTATTCTCTAAGAAAATCCTTAAGGAATGCTCCTTCATCTTGTTTTATCTTTTTTTCATATCTTGATTATCTCTGCATTAGCTAAATGATGCCAAGTTTAGTAAAGGGCATCTTGTTGATTGGTGAAACTAGCTAACATTCATTCCTTCTATGTTTACTATATGTATCTAAAAAAAACTACAGCCGTTTAACTACAGGTTTATATAAAAAAATGTATTGCTTACCATTCTCAAATCAAGAATGAATGTTTTGAAAAACGAAGCAAATAATACTTTCTTAAGCTTTTTTCCCCAATAAATCCCTAAATACTTTCGTTCAAATAACACACAATTTGTTACAAACAACGGAAATTTCAAAAGTTTTTAAAATAGAATAAAGGCAGTGGAGGATTCAAGTTGTTTTTGTGATATTGAGGAACAAACCTCTAGACATCTACTGATCGATTGCCCAACATTTCAAAATTATAGAATGAAGAATGAACTAGTTGTTTGTGAACTTAACAATTTGATTTCCTATAAAAAATTCATATTCAAAGTTCAATTCATTTTGTAAATACATTCTAAACTTTCTACAAAATCTGGATCTCTAATGTTTTCATGCGTTGAATAATGTAAATAACTTATGTAAATAAACTTTTCTCCTTGTTTGGCGCAATTATCCCTTGCGGGATATAGCGCTTTGGAAATACAATAATTGGAATTGTAACCATTGGGTATTTTTATGTAATTATATGGAGTTCAGTGGAAAGATGATCTAAAAATTACAATTTACAAAATTTCAAAGTTTTTAAAGAGCCACACAGTGTTTTCTTGCTAACAATAAATAGTACTCACATAAATAATATTTACGTATGGAACTATATAAAGAGCTTCAGCTTCACATCCAAAGAGCTGTATGTAGCTCGCAAGCCGTATTTGCCAACCCCTGGTCTAAACCGTTGGTTTTCGACCGCTACGACCCGGGATCGATTCCCGCATTGGGCACTTTTTTCTAGCTAAAAAAAAAAGAAAAATGTTCCAATGGCTCCTGATTCTTGCAAAAGTCCAGCCCCACCAGCGAGTGCAAGTAATCAAACAGGACTCTGGTACATTTGTAAGTGCGAAGTCGAATTGCTTTTCACATGTGTAGACATGTGATGCACTTACAGTAAAAGCAGTCTACAACTTCTACCCACCATGATTATCATGGACTGTACCACGTGTACTAGGGATAAGTAAAAAAGTTAGAAACTACAAAATTTTTCTCACAATGAATTCATTTTTATTTCAAAACGCTAGCTTTCAAGTGATAATCGCTCTTCAACGGACTTAATTATAAAAACATGGACTATATCTTACAAGATAAATTTACAAATATGGTTCTGAAAATAGATAATTCCATATTTAAATCTTTAAATAATAAAAAGGCATATATTGTATTGAATAAAAAGATTTATATATTTCGGTTAGCTGAACAAAAATGTAATGCTTTGACAAAGGTTGGCGTTCAGCCAACTGAAATATTGGCAAATAAATATTCTATTAGAAGTAGGTGACTACTTTTACTGTAAGTGCACCACATGTCTACCATGTAAAAATCATTTCGACTTTGCACTTACAAATGTGCCAAAGCCCTGTTTGGTTACTTGCACTCGCTGGTGGGGTTGGACTTTTGCAAGAATCGGGGGTCATTGGAGCATTTTTTTTTTTTTAATCAGAAAAAAGAGCCAATGCGTGAATCGAACCCGGATCTTAACAGTCGAAAATCCAACGGTTTAGACCATCCTTCCACCGACCCCTCAAAAAATATTTATTCAAAAAAACATTTGTTTTCTTTAAATCCAATATTATCTATCTATTATCTAAAGATTTACAAATATACCTTAAGATTTGTCCATGAGTGTATATTTTAGAGATATTGTCTGAATACCGATATACATGCTAAAAGGTACAACTTCCTTAAATTTTGTCCATGAGTGTATCTTTCAGAGTTATTGTCTGAATCCCGATATACATACTAAAAGGTACAACTTCCTTAAGTTTTGTCCATGAGTGTATCTTTCAGAGTTATTGTCTGAATCCCGATAAACATGCTAAAAGGTACAACTTCCTTAAGTGCTGTCCATGAGTGTATATTTCAGAGATATTGTCTCAATCCCGATATACATGCTAAAAGGTACAACTTTTTCAAGTTTTGTCCATGAGTGTATATTAATTATCTGGTGTTCTCATTAAAGGTCACTGTAATATATTTCAGAGTTATTATCTGCCTTCCAATATACATGCTAAAAGGTACAACTTCCTTAAGTTTTTTCCATGAGTGTATATGAAAAGTTAATGTCAGGCATTCTAAGTAATACAATTCAAAATTCGACAACAAAATAAGAAAATAGCATAATACACATGTTATACATTTATAAATGCTAAAAGGTACAACTTCCTTAAGTTTTTTCCATGTGAGTGTATATGGTATATGTAATATTGGTGTAAATAGAGAACATTTGCGGGATTTCGATGTCATGGCGAAAGGATAATGTTCTGGTACACCAATCAGTGTGTCGGTAGTGTAAAGGCTCAGGAATTAACAGACAATTTTTGTTAAAAGTAGAAAGAGGACTGTGCCCAGGAGATGGCATTGTCTATCCCAGCAAGTTCAGTCATCTAGAATGGACAAGTCTAACCTAATCCAACCCCTAACATCTGATCGACTCCCAAGACGCCTGTTTTTCCAGCGAGGGAGGGAAGGTTAGAAGATAAACTAGGAGTCAGATAAACAATGGAGGAGTCTCTCCCCTAGGGCAACGTTTAATGTCCCGTGAGCAGCTTCTGTCTCTCGGACGAGAAAATGTCGCTATCCATCCTGGCCGGTCTAGACAGCCGTCTTTTGGTGTATTTGGTGACCTGGACTGTCGTCTTTTTGGTTCATTTAATAATCTGAATTTTCTTTTTTTTTGTGTGTGTATTTGGCGATCAGAGCTGTCATTTTCAGTTTGATTTGGTTATCTGGGCTGTCGCTTTTGGTTTATTTGGTGATCTGGGCTGTCCATCTTTAGTTGATCTAAATTGTCGTCTTTTTGATGTATTTGGCGATCTGGGTTGTCGTTTTTAGTTTTATTAGGTTATCTGAGCTGTCATCTATGGTTGATATAATGATCTGAATTTTTTTTTTTTTGTTTTCTTTTGTGTGTATTTGACGATCAGAGCTGTCATTTTCAGTTTGATTTGGTTATCTAAGCTGTCGTCTTTTTGGTTGATTTGGTGATCTGGACTGTCGCTTTTGGTTGATTTGGTGACTTGTACTGTCCGTCTTTTTGGTTGATTTAGTGATCTGAATTTTCTTTTTGTGTGTGTGTGTATTTGGCGATCAGAGCTGTCATTTTCAGTTTGATTTGGTTATCTTGGGCTGTTGCTTTTGCTTGAATTTGTGATATAGATTGTCTTTTTCGGTTTATCTGGTGGTCTGGGCTGTCAGCTTCGAGACCTGAATTTGAGAGCCACGTTGAATTAATTTATTGGAATAAAACTTGTTTCTAGCATCTCCTTTTATTGCACCTATACCCGTACAATCCAGCGAGTTCAAGTAAATCAAACACACACACACAAGCTGAGTTACTTTTTATTAAATACTAGCGGATGTACCCGGCTTCGCCCGAGGTTTTACCCGAGTAAAGGTTTGTCTAACGAACATTTGTTAAAACATTTCTCTATAAACTTATAAAAAAAAGATATATTTCGATAATTTGAAACTCGTAAATTTGAATCTCTCGATAAAGTGAACATTTTTTCCCGGTCCCTGTGTGCCGTGTCATCCTGAATTTTGTCTTTCCTAATTTTCTACAGTACAAAATCATCGTTTTATCTAGTGAACATATTTTCCCGGTCCCTTGAAAAATACCTGAATCATGGTCGTTTATGGAAGATGGACGTAGTTCCCGGAGGTCACCCGCGAGGCTTTTTTCTTGTCTACTTTTCACAGCTGTGTCACCAACTCTGCCCCCGCGCGCCAGGACCTCTTGATCCCTCTGATTGGTCGGTGGAAACTTGGACTGTCCAACAACCGGCCGGCGGCCGGACGGGGGGGGGGGGGGGATTCCGGGGATCCCTCTGATTGGTCGGTGGGAACTTTGGCCGGCGGCCGGACTACATTTTCTCGGTGGGGGGGCAGACCTAAGCCTATCTCCGTCGCAAGGTGGCGCTGCTTGCGAGTTAAAGCTACAAATCTGCAAATAACTCTAAGGATATTTAAGATATTCAAGAAATTATTTTTCGTAAACCTTTCCGGGGATACACCTAATAATATCCCAAAATTTTACGGCGATTGGATGTATGGTTTTTGAATCCATAGAGGACACACACACAGACAGACATTCAATTTTATATATATAGATATAATCCCCCTTCCATTTTAATAAATCCGAAATAGAATATTTCCATTCTTACTTCCATCTATATCAGATGTTTATTCAATTTGAAAAAATGCCAAAATAAAGGATATATTTACCTTGAGAACCTGTTTATGAAGGCCCAACAAGTATAATTGTCAAAATTCAAAACTATTTTAGACACGTATGATTATTTTTAAAAATAAACAGGTCCTGGCTCTTCAGTGGTGAACCCTCCCAGCGGTTTCGCCAGTTTAATCTACCATACCGCTGTTATATTGCATTTTTCGAACTTCTTTTTATAGTAATACTGATGCTAGACTCTTGGAATGGGTATTTCAGATGAACTATGGACATAAGCTTTGAGGGGACAGCAGAATTACATACATTTATAATTATATAAAGACAGTAGATATTGTAAAACAACACTTGAAGTTACACCGCATGAGTTTCTTTTCAATGAAAAATCAAAATTTATTTCAAGGTGAAATATTGACTATTTCTAACCTTTTTGGATGAGGTATGAAAGGGTGAATTATGAAGAGTAATGATGAACGGAAAATAAAAATGTCCAGGGATGGGAATCGAACCCACAATGTTCCGCTTACCGGGCAGATGCCATGTCCACTAGGCTACCCTGGACGTATTTCTCCGTTCATAAATAATACATAAAGTAACTTATAATACAATATAATACACTGCGGCTTGTGATTGTAAAACAACACTTGAAGTTACATCATTACTCTTCATAATTCACCTTTTCATACCTCATCCAAAAAGGTTAGAAATAGTCAATATTTCACCTTGAAATAAATTTTGATTTTTTGTTGAAAAGAAACTCATGCGGTGTAACTTCAAGTGTTGTTTTACAATCTCAAGCCGCAGTGTATTATACAGTAGAAATTGTTTATTTTTAAAAAGAATCATACGCGTCTATAATAGTTTTGAATTTTGATAACAGATGGCGCGCTAATGTAACATAAGTATAAATATAATTGTCCGGTTGGGAACGTGAAGCCTATTAAGAAGTCATTTAAGTTGTGATTATCAATAAAGATCAGATGTCAAGACGTCGTCACAGGGTGACAAACAAGGAGGACATGTCCGACGGCGGGAAGGATAATGGAATCGTCGATAAAGGCCGGTCGCTAGGCAATCAACGCCAGTGACGATTACAGTCCTGCCAGCGCTCAGTGCTGATTTCTAACAACGAAATCTTCCCAGCTATCTCCCTTAGTTATTCTTCGTTCCATCCTTCTGATCTCCCATCTCATTAGAATTACAAATATAAACTAACTATTTGAAAAAGTAAAAATCAATATCAGGTAAAAAGTTTCTTTTAATTTTAAATTTACAAGTTCTCGGGCAAATATACTGCTCTTCAACGGGCTGATATTCTATGTACAATCTCTAAATAATATTTATACAAAATAATTGAAAACTTTTGTTATTGGCATGTGTGGGCGTGCATCAGATTGCTCACAGCTAAAGTAATAGATATTATACTGGGATGAAATATATATTTATCGTAATTTAAACAATGTGATATGTAAGTAATAATGTATGACGTATTTTATAGTCGTCTCAAAGTGACACCAGCTTGCCACCGGACACCCGGGGGATCCAGGGAGGGACAAAAAGGGGCGTTGGTCCGGATTATGACAGTTAGTTAGGTTACAGTGGATATTTCGGACAGGACCCGCTCAGACTAGGTCCGTTGTCATCTCACGGCGGCCCTCGTGGCCGCCGTTTTGGCTCCTCTCTGCCCCCGCGACTTCATGCAGGACGCCGAGCTTTCCTCAGTTAATCCTCAACTTTCCCCTGGTTCTGGTGCCACTTGAGACGTACTGGGAGCGCGTCTTTTGATCCCAAACTTTGTCCTTACTGTCCCGTGCGGACTTCCCACTCTGCACGCCTTGCCACTCAACCCCGACTGCTTCCAACTCACTTCTTGGCTTACCCGGGTTTACGACATATACATATACAAATAAATACAAAAAAAATAAATTACTTTTTCAAATAATTTCTGGTTAACTATTTCTCACATAAAAATATACTAACTATGCTTCTAGAAGAGGTGTCGGCAAACTTTTGAGTTGGGAAGAGTCAAAAATTACGATTTACAATATTTCAAAGTTTTTAAAGAGCCACAACATTTTTTTCTTGCCAACAATAAATAGTACTCACATAAATAATATTTACGTATGGAACTATATAAATAGCTTCACATCCAAAGAGCTGCATGTGGCTTACAAGCCGTATTTACCGACCCCAGGTCTAAACTGTTGGTTTTCGACCGCTACGACCCGGGATTGAATCCCCCATTGGGCACTTTTTTCTAACTATAAAAAATGCTTCAATAACATCCGATACTATACAATAGCATCCAACCCCACCAGCGAGTGCAGGTAACCAAACGGGGCTATAGCATACTTGTAAGTTCAAAAGTCGAACTGCTTTTCACATGTGTAGACATGTGGTGCACTTACAGTAAAAGTAGTCGCTAACTGCTCATCATGATTATCATGGCCTGTACCATGTGTACTAGGGATAATTTAAAAATAGAGAATTACAAATATACTAACTATACTTCTAGACCAGTGATTCTCAACCTTTTTTTTTTTTGTTGCGGCATTATTTTAAAGATTTGAAAATTTGGCGGCACAATTTTAGAATTTCGCGGCACACTTTTGCTAACTTGAATGCAAGAAAATTCAAATTATGTATCAATATTTCTATGCAAAATATAAGTAATATACATCTCTAACATTCAATTTGCTAATTTCGTTATTTTAAAAAGTAAAAAAATGAAAAAGAAAAAAAGAAAAACCAATACAAACGTGAACATAATCATATGACTAAAATTCGGCGGCACATTTTTAGAATTTCGCGGCACACAAAATTACCGCGACACATTGGTTGAGAATCACTGTTCTAGACTAACAAACACACGGGAATCTGATAAATATGTATAAATGTGGTACACTTGCTGTAAAAGAAATCATTAACTACCCACCATGATTATCATGGTCTGTATCACGTGTGTTAAGAATAATAATAAGATATTTTACAAAACTGATTTTCTAATGAATACAATATTATCTCTAGGCGAAAATAAATTCTTCTTAAAATAAAACAAATTTCTACTGCCCTTACTGCAATGTTAAATTAATAGACGATCAGTGACATCAAAGACTTTTCAATTTCTTAAGTTTTTTTTTTTTTTTCATGAGTGTATTTCCCGAACGATGTGTAAACACCACAATATTTTTGCTTTATTGCTTTCAGGTAGCGTATCTTAAGAGATAAATTGTCAACCAACTTCTAGATTCGCTAACAAAATCATCTTTCTGTATATACTCAATCTTATGAAAACTTTGGCAAGTTTAGAGCAATTTGTACACAGATTTATAAATTACTACTAATTCATCGTGTAAATAATTAAAGATATATATTTATATTTCTGAAGATAGAGCAATCCATACTTAAATCATTAGATAGTAAAAATGTATATATTGGATTGAATGAAAAATTTATTTGCCAATATTTCGGCTAGCTGAACGCCAACCTTTATCGAGGCATTACATTTTCATTACATTGCCTCAATAAAGGTTGGCGTTCAGCCAGCCGAAATATTGACAAATAAATCATTTATTCAATCCAATATATGCCTTTTTATTATATAATATATTCATATGTAAATAATCCTAATACAGCACAATAGTCTGATAGACTTCGGGCTTCTATAATAATAAAATAAAAAAAACTTCTAGATTTGCTCTAGAGGTTGATGTGTTTATCTGAGGAATGTGTTGGCAATTCTTCGCACGTCAAGCACGAGCCCAACAATTGAATGTTGAAACATTAATTCTGCCAGTGTCGCTAGCGTAGCTTTCTAAATTGCCTTTATTAAACCTCGATAGAATCAATTATTCCTCGGCAACTGACAAATGACAGTTTCCCCATAGGGGAGGTAACAATTAATTATAAATCCATTAATTCCTAAGCGGTGTTATCTTTCTTCAAGGTAATTTAGGAAGAAAATTCTTCTTTTCCTGAGTTATCTATCAATCAACAGTTGGGGACACAAG
The DNA here is from genome assembly GCA_030710605.1 of Cordylochernes scorpioides. Classification (NCBI taxonomy): domain Eukaryota; kingdom Metazoa; phylum Arthropoda; class Arachnida; order Pseudoscorpiones; family Chernetidae; genus Cordylochernes; species Cordylochernes scorpioides. The sequence continues at coordinate 413,427 of CP092871.1, read as the reverse complement.
GTAAAGAACGTTTGGAACCTAAATGAATGGATGTTTATGTTTGATACTGAGGGGATTGCGGACTTTTTTATAACAAAGTTCGTTCTCTACGTGGCTGGCAGGAGAAGCAGCACAAGTAAGGGACTGCCCTGTAGTACGGTGTCGTGAGCACCGAGCCGCTACGGTAACCGTGAACAGGGAACTCTGAAATGTGGCTGACTAACGGGGCAATGGCACCCCCTCTTTCCATGGAGCAACAAATGGAGCAGACATGACTAGATCCTACAGGAACTACAACAACTGTCACAACACCCAACTCACTCTGGACCATATATACAGTTGCCCGGCCATCCTTGCAGCCCTCTATATGGCAGACATCAATCCAGAAGAAGACATCCATATGGACAAGGTACCTCAGTTGGCCGGTATTGTGATCAGGGTGCATGGACCGATCTGATCTGCTCCATGGACAAGACACCACCACCTCAGTTGGCCGGTATTGTGATCAGAGAACACGGACCGATCTGATCTGCTCCATGGAAAAGATGCCACCAAATTTTGTTGAGAATGAATATATAAGATATTCAGAGACAGCCTTGATATAATTTTGATTTATAAGTTTTCTATTAGAAGTATGACAAGAAGTGAATCACATCCCACATCCCCACGCCATAAAGTTGATAAGGTGTCTCAGAGATGGGTTATTAAATTGATGTTCCCAAGGAGTAGTCAGGTCGTTCAGAGTGTTGTAAAGAATAATGTTAACTTATAATGTGAGTTATGCTGAGATTAAATTCAAAATACAAGTGGGAAATCACACCCTGGTAGCACGGGAGCGGAAGCCAATAGGACGGCCCCGACTAGTTCAAACCCCCACATATGAGCAAAGCGCTACTAAATACTAAACTTTCTTGTCTATGGAGCAGATCAGATCGGTCCATGCACCCTGCTCAAAATACCGGCCAACTGAGGTGGTGGTGGTGTCTTGTCCATGGAGCAGATCAGATCAATCCATTCACCCTGATCACAATACCAGCCAACTGAGGTGGTGGTGGTGTCTTGTCCATGGAGTAGATCGGTCCATACACCCTGATCACAATACCGGCCAACTGAGGTGGTGGTGGTGTCTTGTCCATGGAGTAGATCGGTCCATACACCCTGATCACAATACCGGCCAACTGAGGTGGTGGTGTCTTGTCCCTGGAGCAGATCAGACCGGTCCGTGCACCCTGATCACAATACTGGCCAACTGAGGTGGTGGTGGTGTCTTGTCCCTGGAGCAGATCAGATCGGTCCATTCACCCTGATCACAATACTGGCCAACTGAGGTAGTGGTGGTGTCTTGTTCATGGGGCAGATCGGTCCATACACCCTGATCACAAAACCGGCCAACTGAGGTGGTGGTGGTGTCTTGTCCATGGAGCAGATCAGATCGGTCCGTGCACCCTGATCACAATACCGGCCAACTGAGGTGGTGGTAGTGTCTTGTCCCTGGAGAAGATCAGATCGTTCCATGCACCCTGATCACAATACCGGCCAACTGAGGTGGTGGTGGTGTCTTGTACATGGAGCAGATCAGATCGGTCCATGCACCCTGATCACAATACCGGCCAACCGAGGTGCCTTGTTCGTATGGATGTCCTCTTCTGGATTGATGTCTGCCATATAGAAGCCTGCAAGAATGGCCGGGTATATATGGTCTGGAGTGAGTTGTAGTTGTGACATTTTGTACATACATTTTTCAATGTAAGACTTCCTAAAGATCTCTAGTACACATCGTACAGGCCCATGATAGTCATGGTGGGTAATAGTTAGTCACTGATTTTACTGTAAATGTACCACATATCTACATATGCAAAAATCAGTTTTGCCCTTACAAGTAAGTCAGAGTCCCGTTTTATTGCTTACACTCACTGGTGGGGAGTTGGACTTTTTTAAGAATTACGGGTCATTTAAGCAATTATTTCATCAGAAAAAAAGGTGTCAAGCGGGATTCGAAACCGGGACGTAGCTGTCTAAAATTGACGGATCAGCCTTCGGGGATATGTGAAGCTTTACTTTTTCTCAATTTGAAACTTCTCTTTTTTCTACATTCTCCAAGGTCATTTTTAAATACTTCATCGCAATATACATTAGTTCTTAATATACGACATGTATAAACTCATGGACAAAACTTGAGAAGGTGGAAAATCTTTTATTTCACCGGTCGTATGATTTTTTAATAAAAGACAGTGGCAATTTTGTTCACACTTGGTTATCTCATGTGTTTTCAATAAAGGTCACTGTAATATCTTTCAGAGTTATTGTCTGAATCCCGATATAAATGCTAAAGGTTACAGCTTTCTTATGTTTTTTCCATGAGTGTATCATTCAGAGTTATTGTCTGAATCCCGATATACATGCTAAAAGTTACAACTTCCTTAAGTTTTGTCCATGAGTGTATCTTTCAGAGTTATTGTCTCAATCCCGATATACATGCTAAAAGTTACAACTTCCTTAAGTTTTGTCCATGAGTGTATCTTTCAGAGTTATTGTCTCAATCCCGTTATACATTTTAAAGTTACAATTTCCTTATGTTTTGTTAAGTAGTGTATATGCGTTTATACTTTCTCTTTTATTTATTCTAAGTATCTTCCTCATTTTCATTATAACCAATAACTTGTGGTTTCATTAAATATTATGTTGAACAGTAAACAGCCTTCAAGCAGATCTAGACTGACGTGGCGGAGTTCCAACATGGCTTGTGTACACTGCCAACAGGTTCGCGTGACTTCATTAATTGCAAATGGCGGATA
>CP092871.1:352578-410553 GCA_030710605.1 Cordylochernes scorpioides | reverse complement strand
CCACTCAAAAAGAACAACCTAGTTTATAATATTTACAACAATGAATACTATGTGAAGGTTATTCACATATTAAAACAAAGAGTCCAATGCAGGATTCAATCCCGGTTCATGGCTGTTGGGAATCGAAGGTGTTACCCACTCATCCACCGACTTTTACCTTACTGTTTCTTATTTTTATTTCCTTACATTTTGTTTCAAAAACATTATATAAAATACTGCATTACTAATTTCACAAAAGCCTTTAATTTTCATAATATTTTTTATTTATTATTATTTTTTATTTTTTTAATGTATTATTTATCAGTAATTATTTTTGACCAATGACACATTTGTTTTCATGTGATCTACAAGAATTTGTAAATTAAATTTTCTGTGCAATAAATTGATAAAGAGGGAGCAATCTCTCGAAATATTTTGAGAAAATATTTTTTCTTTACAGATCCAGGTACGTCCTTTTATATAATTTTATCTTTCTATTTAAAGATTGCCATGCATGAGAAATATGTCCATATGAATAGAAATCAAAGGCCAACTACCTAATCCAAGATAGAACACGCACTCTTACACCTGAGGTACAAATTTCCTCACAACTGTAGAATCCAGACGCCATTTTAAACCGCTAGAATCTTGAGTTATGTGTCGCAGCCGATGAAATATCGCCGTCGTCTACTCATCAACAGGGGGATCATCTTCGTCTGTCCGCCATTTGTCATCCTTTCCCACTTTCTGGCGGTCTTTTGGAATATATAGTGGAAATATACACCTGCTATTAAGTGACATTTGTTTTATTGTGTATTTCATATATTGGTTTGGTTTTTTCATCGTGTTTGTTATATATTGGCTGTTGTATTGTGTGTGATTTATTTTGGTTTTTCTATTGTGTGTATTATTTATGGAATTATAAAATGAAAGGATTTAAAAGCACGAATGTTTCTTTTATACATAATACAAACTTCTACTGCCCTTTACTGCGATGAAAAAATATATTGGGAGGGTTCACTACTGATGAGCCAAGCCCTCCCAATACATATATTTATATCGCAGTAAGGACAGTAGAAGTTTGTATTGTGTATAAAAGAAACATTCGTGCTTTTAAATCCTTTCATTTTATATGTATAGATTTTTATTTATTTTTTTATTTATTTAACAGTTGGGAGAGACACGCCATATCCACAATTAGGATAATTGCGTGTATATCTTAAATTATATACAATTAACACGATTGAACATTAGGAATCATGAAAATTGAACGCTCGATGTCAAATTTTGCATATAGCAATTATAAATAGTAGCTTGAAATATGTACAGTCAACACTTTCGCCTTGAAATATACATCCTGCAGAATCTATTAAACTTGATGTATTGGTCTTATTGCAAGCAACTTGTTTTTGTATTAGTCAGGTAAAGTTGGTTATCTTCCCTTAGATCAGAAGTTAATGGACAGTTTATCAGAAGGTGTTCAGGGGTTTGTTTTTCGTTTCCACAAGTGCATGCAGGTGAACCAATTTTGCCAATTCTAAACAAATATGTGTTAAAGTAAAAAATTGAACGTTATAGAAGTTGGGTTGAACATAGTTAGGAATTCTTGAAATCAAAGAATACCTTGAAATTATCATTGGCACCTCCATAGATAGCGCGTTATTGCTTTTTGTTAATTTATGGAATTGTTTCATGGTGTGTTATTTATGGGTATATCTCAATGTGTATTATAAATAGATTTGAGTAAAATATATCAGTACTCCAGGGATGTATTTCACTCAATATTGATTCGAGGGATTATATTATTGAAATAAATAGATTTACTTATTCGTTTATTTTCCGTTCCAGTCCCTGGTTCCAAAATCACTTTACTAGGTACCGCTCAAAAAGAACAACCTAGCTTATGATATTTACAACAATGAATAATATGTAAAGGTTATTCATATATTAAAACAAAGGGTCCAATACAGGATTCTATCCTGGTTCATGGCTGTCGGGAATCGAGGGATTTACCCACTCGTTTACAGACTTCTTGTGTATTTTTATGGGATTGTTTTATCCTGTATTATTTTATAGGTTTGTTTTATTGTGGATTATTTATGGATTTGTTTTATCGTGTATTCGTTTTATGGATTCATTTTATTATATATTTAAAATATAAGTTTATTTTTATTATTTCTTTATTATAATTATATATCTTATGAAAAAGACATCTCCTTGCTTTGCGCCATCTATCGGAATAAATATCAACTATTCTCGTTGATTTTTAATTATTCCAGAATTGGCCAAATACCCATTCTTGATTAATCAAGAAAAGCTAACCACGGATGCGTTTCGGGCTGTTGGCCCTCATCAGCGTGGTGCAAGCTGTACCTCAACGACCAAAAAAAAAAAAAAAAACTGGCCATTCGGGAATCCTGAAAAATCATGAAACGGGTAGTTAAGACCAGAATTGCGTGAGACCGCGACACAATGTGAAAAAATAGTACACATGTGATATTGTACTGGGATAAGGTGCATCAATTATGAAAAAATTATATATATGTTAAATAAAAATAAAGCTCACCAATCTCGTCAGTTTTCCTCCCGTCAAAAATCCCATCTATATCTATTAAACGTGTGATATATGTGTTGAGACAGATTGCAGATGAAATCGAAAGAACACGAATAAATCTATATTAACACCAATCTGTTTATATACATATTATAAATAAAAATATACAGTGGTACTTCGACATACGAGTTTAATTCGTTCCGCAACCTTGCTCGTATCTTGAATTACTCGTATCTCGAAGCAAATTTCCCCATACAAAATTCTCATTTAAAATCACATATTAATATCTTCAACACTACCGAACCGAACTCGTATCTCGAATTTCGCTCGTAACTCAAAGCAAAAAATCACTTGCTCGTCGGCTCGTATCTTGAAAAACTCGTATGTTGGGGCGCTCGTATGTCGAGGTACCACTGTATTCTTATGTTGTTGAAGGGTACATGAGTATATATTTTTTATATTGCTTTGTAGTCGTTGAAAAATATTAATAAAATAAAGGTTGAATCATAATTTACTTTAATTAATATGATAAAATAATTGAGAATCAAATAATACCTTGACTTTTAAGACGGGTAGTCAATTAAAAAAAAAAACTTATTTACATAATTTACAAACGGTTTGAGCCGGCCATCAGAAACAACAACAAATGGTTATATTAACAGAAAGCGCGATATCTGGCGGTCGACATAACAGAATATTTGAATCTATGAAATATATTTAAAATAAAATAACACTTTAAATAATACCTTTATATAACTTATAGTAACTCTCTATTGTTACAGATAGTTTATACAGAGCAATAAAGCGACATCTATATATAAAAAATGTAAATATTAAGACACGAATGTTTCTTTCCACATATAAATCAAACTTCTACTGTCCTTACTGCGATTGACAAAAAATTGAGAGGGCTTGGCTCATCAGTGGTATCTCTGGGAGTGTTCACCATTGATGAGCTTCGCCATCCCAATATTTTTCAATTGCAGTAAGGACAGTAGAAGTTTGATTTATTTGTGAAAAGAAACATTCGTGTCTTAATGTCTTCATTTGTTACAGATAGTTTATATAAGATTCAGATTAGATACAGATTAGTTGATAATAGAGTTATTAAAGAAGATAATATTTAAAACAATGCTCTAAAGTACTGTCATCAGCTAATGTGATGCACTAGCGCACCAACTATTTTAAAGGCGTAAGATTCTTTTTGAAATTAAACAATTTCTACTGCCCTTACTGCAATGGAAAAATTAAAGGGAGGGCCTGGCTCATCAGTGGTGAACCCTCCCAGCGGTTTCGCCAGTTTAATCTACCATACCGCTGTTATATTGCATTTTTGGAACTTCGTTTTATAGTGATACTGTTGCTAGACTCTTGGAATGGGTATTTTAGAAGAACTATCGACATAAGCTTTGAGGACAGTAGAATTACATACAATTATAAATATATAATATGCTTCGAGCAATCGCTCTTCCGCAAATATCAAATTGTATCTTTTATTAGAACATTTATAATATGATGCACTAGCACGCCATCTTTTTTATATTTATATTAGATTTGTATTAGATAGAGATTAGTTAAAGATATTAAAGAAGAAAGACAATATTTGAAACAATGCTAAAGTACTGCCATCAGCTAATGTGTGAGTACATTATAGCCAGTTACAATCCAGGTGACATTACAAGTGTAGAGTGTCGACATTGTAGACTTAAATAAAACATCTTATTTCTCCCCAAATCACCTTCCTCTTAGATGAAGATGACCTCGCGATGACGTGCTACGTCAGATTTCTTGGCATTTTTTAATATTAATGGAAGAAATTATCATTTTGATGTAATGGTCACACGCGAACTTCGATCGAGCGATGGTTGATCTCCAGCAGCTAAACCATAGACTTCTATCTCGCTTATTTTTACTCGACTTTGTTCTAAAATAACAATATAATAATTCAACAGGGGGGGGAGAAGTCCGACCACACCTCCCTGCGGTCCCCCCTGGACCCTTGGAATATTCGACCAAATTCTGGTTCGTTTCCAAGGTGACTAACGTGGCAACGGCACCCATTTTCAAATGAAGAGCAAGATAGTGGATATTGCTGCTGCTGTGATGGAGATGCATGGAGACATCTGAGACTCTTCTTTGGACACGACAACAACAACATAATTCAACAAAGAATACCTCTCAGTGGTGAATCTATCCAGCAATTTCACCAATTTAATCTACCAGATCGCTTCTTAGAGCTCTAATATTGTATTGGATCATTATGCTTGTATACATACACAGCTTTATTAATACCACCGGTCTTATACAGATTTCACCACAGGAAGAATGTTTAATAAATACATGTCAATATGGATTTTTTTCCGGGAGAATATTGATCTAAAAAGACAAAGGTACTCTTCCGTCAAAATAGACGCCAAAACCAGACGCTATTGACCGTCGCTGCAAACTAGCAACCTCAGGTCGGTCATCTCTAGGTGGACGCTTCTCAGTTTACCAAAGCTGGTGTTGTGGCTTTGTCACCGACCTGAGACCGCTAGTTTGTGGCGACGGTCAATAGATGGGATCTAGTTTTGACGTCTATTTTGACGTAGAGGGCGACGTTTGTGTTTTTAGATATGTAAATATGTTTTACTTTAAATAGTGAACCTGATTTTTTTCTTACAATACATAGGAATAAAAAATAAAGAGCAGCGCCTCATCTTGGAAGCAATTGCATACAACTTAACAATTTGAAGAGAAAAATTGACCTTCCTCGACAATACCTACACATATTTAATAACAATGATACCCAATCTGTTCTCTCAACTTGAAAAAATTAAACCTCCTAAGTTTCTAACAACTTTTTGTCTGAGGGGTTTCAGATGGTTTTTACCTTTTCCTAGCATCCTAAGGTAGGCATCCTTTTCTTAGAACAAAAATTTGTTTACATAGATGAAGAGAAAAGAATTTTGTATAATAATCATTAAATTCGCTAAGAAAAGTTCTAATTATGTAAATATTTACCTGTATATAAATATTATCTTTCAGTTTCTAGGAAAGTTGCCTGTCGAAGGACGTCAAAGTCCGAAAGCTTGCCGAATTTACAGCATTAATAAAAGAAACACGTCGCTGTTAACATTTATTTTTTTTCTATCAAAATGAAGTCTGTGGGAGCCAGTTAGTGTTGAGTCGTCTTTGATGTTAGATCGAGCATCGGGTTTCAGTTAGCCTACCATTCAGGAGTGGAAAGACGCCATTAGAGAAATATCGGCGAACTTCTCCCTGGACTAGAACAAGTTTAGGACGTCTAGATGAAGCAGAGAATGGACGTAGATACGTTTTACGTGACACTCATGTTACGGCAATATCTGAAGTAGTCTAGATTCTTCCAATGATGTCTACTATTGGTGGAGACGCCGGTTATGTAAATTTTTCTCTTTTTTGATTATTCAGCAAGAAGATTTACATATTTGTAAATATAATTGTGTATATAAGGATGCGTTAGTTTAATAAAAGTGTGACAGTAACAATCGGGTGTTGGTGAATTATTAGTGTCATCAGGGTAGCCTTTCTGGTGTTGCGGGCATTTTTGAGGAAGCATATAGGCTTCAATTCGGTTGGAGACCAGAAGAAGCCTGGCAAGAAGATACAGTCAAGCTCTGCCACAACTATTTAGATAAGACCAGACATATCCAGGATGCGGCAAGCTTTCCGAGCTTAGTAAGTGAGGCAGTGATCGCATCCGAATCAATTGGAATACAATGATCTACACCGTGTATTGATGGTGATACATCTGTCGCCCTTACCACATCCTACTTCACCTCTCCCCATTACTTGACCTAGTACTCCACAAGGTCACCTACTACTGGTGGCACCGACCCCTGTGTCAATTGTCGCCCCCCACCGCTCCCTACAAACACTTTACTGTCACTTGACATTGAGTATTAGCTATTACACAAAACCTGGTTTCCTTACATAACTTCAAGTCATCTCTTTTATAATCGATTTATGGGGGGTCGGTGGAAGGCTGGTTAAACCGTTTGGTTTTCGACCACTACCACCCGGGTTCGATTCCCGCATTGGATACTTTTTTCTGTTAAAAAAAAAATAATAATAATAATGCTTCAATGGCCCCCGATTCTTGCAAAAGTCCAACCCCACCAGCGAATGCAAGTAACCAAACGGGGCTCTGGCACATTTGTAAGTGCAAAGTCGAACTGCTTTTCACATGTGTAGACATGTGGTGCGCTTACAGTAAAAAGCAGTCACTAAATACCCACCATGATTATCATGGCCTGTACCACGTGTACTGGGGATAACCAAAAAATAATAATAATAATTGATTTATTCAGGTTATATTTAGGTGTTGGTAAGATTTTTCATATGTTGACGTGACAACGTCTTAAATTAGGTTGCGGCTGGGAGTCACTTATGAAAAAGTGTAACGCCCGGTAACGTTACGATGAGTCACCGAACGAGAGTGCTGCGCGCGCAGCTGCGCGCACAGCGCTAGAGAATTAGGCGCATTGAATCGGCGCATGCTTGTCTCTGTCTTTGTCTTTCTCGAACGTTCTTGGCGTTGGAAAAACAAGAAAGCGTCATAATACAAGTTCACACGTGTGGTTAAAGTATCGTCAGCTGTGTCTGTAGTGAAAATGTGGAGTGCTTAGATTCGTCATTTACAACAACTACAACAATAAAGGTAAATAATTGTACACTGATATTTCATTATCGTAAACTATGATTGATTGATTAATTGTTAGATTGACACAAAAGTTGAGAAACTGAGTTTATAGGTTATGTCATACTATTGATAAATGTTGATAGTGTTAAGTAAATTATTAGTTTAAAATTAATTAATTAATTAATTATTATTTTACAAATTTTAAATAGTTTCAAATTTATTTAGCAAAAATTTGAACCTTCGATCTGAATAAATGTTTTGATTTTCGAATTGATTATTTAAAATTACAAATATTAAGAAAAAGTGGCAGATATAAGAAAACTTTATTTAAACTGTGTTGAGCAAGAATTTTAACATCTAATATAAGTAAATGTTTTAATTTTCAACTTCATCATTTACAATTACAAATTTTATTTAATTTCAAATTTATTTAGCAAAAATTTGAACCTTCGATCTGAATAAGTGTTTTGATTTTCAAATTGATTCTTTAAAATTAATTCTTTAATTCTCCGGGCACAACGCGGACGTGGCAGTAAGGCTAGCTTTGCACGCCCTGCCCCATCCAGCCCATCCAGCATCGGCACATCAGTCTTGCATCGCCTGTGGGTCCGGCGACCTGTCGCTGGTTCACAGGTACTGGTCCTGCCGCTACATCAGGCCTCTCATCAGGGAGGCATTTACCATCATCGGGCGGCCCCCTGACTTGCAGGGCTGGGTCTTCGGGCATGGCCTAGACGATGACGCCCTGGCCATCCTGGCGTCTGCCAAGACGCGCATCTATAGGCACTTCCTCGGCGCGGAACTGAGGAGTGTACAAGAAGACCCCCTCCTTGTCTGGAGGAGGACCCTCTCAAGGTGGGGAAGCCCTCCTTGCTGAAGATATTTGTATATATATTCCCCTACACTTTATATGCCCATTTACTCTTTTATATTTTCTCCTTTGTAAAATTTGATTGTAAGAATCAATAAAATTGTTTAATTTGTCTTTAAAATTAAAAATTCATCCATTCAATTTCAAATGTTCAACAGGAATCACCACTCTCAAAACAATGGAAACGGTGCCTTCAACTTCCAGTACTTCAATGGAGACGGAGGATATCGTGCCGTCAACGTCTGCAGTACCTTTCGTTGTTCCACACACCACCTCTACCGCCAGAACGAATGCTCAGCGACAACGTGAGTACAGACTACGAAAAGCATTGACCAGAACTCCTGAACAAGTAAGAGCCTTTGCAAAAGCGGCTGCGGAGAGGCAACGCAGGTTCAAGCTACGTAAATCTGCTAACATAGCCCTCACCAGCGGTACGTCAGAGTCACCTGCTTCAACGTCTTGTTCTGTGGTGGAGAGAACAAGCGTTCCTGTCGTGGCGGAGAGAACGAGCGTTCCCCTAACTAACGCTCAACGGCAACGTGCATTCCGACAACGTAGAGCAGCATCTTCTCGGACTGATGTACAACCGACTACTTCTTCAAGCCAAACAGCAATACAACTGGAACAATCCACCTGGTATACCAAATGGTCATCGTCAATACGGAGATTTCAATCTACTTTCCTGGACAACGATTTTGGCCATGCTTGCTCGGTTTGTGACAGATTGTGGTTCAAGAATGACCTTAAAACCATCACTGCACTACAACTGAAGGTAATCTCGGTGGCACGTACTGGCTGTTGTGAATGTACGGACCGAGTCCTTGCCATAGTAACATTCCAATATCCTGCATACTAGCTCCTGGATGAATATATACAGCACCGAGTATAAACTTGAAGCTAGTATTAGCGGCGAAGCAAGTAACTTCAGTCATGCACATGTCACCCTTGGTTTTAATGACACGAGTTACGTCTGTAATCGCAACTTGGAACACTTCCGCCGTAGATGTCGATGATAATTTACGATAGATCGCCACTCCACCAGCCGCGTTGGTATTTGAAAATCAAAACACTTATTCAGATCGAAGGTTCAAATTTTTGCTAAATAAATTTGAAATTAAATAAAATTTGTAATTGTAAATGATGAAGTTGAAAATTAAAACATTTACTTAAATTAGATGTTAAAATTCTTGCTCAACACAGTTTAAATAAAGTTTTCTTATATCTGCCACTTTTTGCCACTTTCTTATATCTGCCACTTTCAAATTTTTGCTAAATAAATTTGAAACTATTTAAAATTTGTAAAATAATAATTAATTAATTAATTAATTTTGAACTAATAATTTACTTAACACTATCAACATTTATCAATAGTATGACATAACCTATAAACTCAGTTTCTCAACTTTTGTGTCAATCTAACAATTAATCAATCAATCATAGTTTACGATAATGAAATATCAGTGTACAATTATTTACCTTTATTGTTGTAGTTGTTGTAAATGACGAATCTAAGCACTCCACATTTTCACTACAGACACAGCTGACGATACTTTAACCACACGTGTGAACTTGTATTATGACGCTTTCTTGTTTTTCCAACGCCAAGAACGTTCGAGAAAGACAAAGACAGAGACAAGCATGCGCCGATTCAATGCGCCTAATTCTCTAGCGCTGCGCGCGCAGCACTCTCGTTCGGTGACTCATCGTAACGTTACCGGGCGTTACACTTTTTCATAAGTGACTCCCAGCCGCAACCTAATTTAAGACGTTGTCACGTCAAAAAACTTTGCAAAATTGCCGTTACTGTATGTAAATTTCAGTTCAATTCTAAATTACATTTCTCGTGAACAAATCAGCCGCGCAAATGCAGCTGTTCTTTTTTCTTCTTTTTTTTTTAATTTCGAAGCATAACGGTTGACATTGCTTGCTATATTTCTGTTCCTCTGCTTTAAATTCTTCCAATTTTTCAATAAAATTTTTCATTTAAACTGTATCAGAATGTGTTTTATAGACAATTTAAACATATTTATTGATTCTTCTAATCAATTGTTACAAAGGTGAAAAAATATAATTAAATAGTAAATAAAGGGTATATAAAATGTAGGGAAATATATATAGTTGTGTATAAAGAGACATGGGTCGTCTCTCCCGTCAAAATAGACGTCTAAAACCAGACGTCTCTAGGTGGGCGCTTATCAGTTTGCCAAAGCTGGTGTTGTGGCTCTGTCATCCACCCGAAGCCGCTAGTTGCGGCGACGGTCAATAGATGGCGTCTGGTTTTAGATGTCTATTTTGACGGGAGAGGCGACCCATGTCTTTTTAGATCAATTTCCTCCCGGAATAATTTCCATCTATAGTTGTGTATGTGTACAAATTTCTTCAGTAAGGAAGGCTTCCTCACCTTGAGAGAGTTCTCCTCTAGACAAAGAGAGGGTTTTATAGACGCTCATATCTCTATGCTATCTCAACAATTTCAATCCAGGTACTGGTCAGCCATGTTGTTTTGAAGAAAGCGACATTCCAGACTAAGTAAAGCTCCAATGCAGTCCGTGTCACACGTGTGGCCAATGACAGCCAATCCATTTTGATGGTGAGACTTGATTGGCCAATACGCCGTCCAATAAGATTGATGGAGACAGATGAGAATTACAATCCTTTCGTTTTACAGTTTCTGATTTTCGGCTGTTCTTATTGCGTTTTTATTTTAGCGCGATGTGACTTCACTTTTATAACAGAAAAAAATATTAAAATTTCATATAATGGTATGAATACTTATATATATATTACTCGGGGAATTGTGTGTGTGTATTAATAATAGCAAAATAAAACGCCGATTGAAGAGGAGTATCTTATACTCCTGTATATATATATATATATATATATATATATATATATATATATATATATATATATAAATGAATGTTTGTATGTTTGTTTGTTTGTATGTCCGGTATACAAATTCGCAGTAGTTCACTAATTCAAACAAAAATTTCCATACATAGGTAAAGAAATACGGGGAAGACGATAGGCTATTTTAAAAAATATATATATCAATTATTAAAAGTATATATTCAAATTATTCTACTTAGCTCACGAACAGCGCCCTCTATCAAAGATTAGATGAAATTATGCTGATGCAAACAAATAGATAATGCTAATAACAAACAATTATAAAAAAATCTTATCTAAATATATATCACTCGGGTAGATATGCACACGGGTCAATCCCGGGGCGAAGCCCGGGTCACCCGTCTAGTAATGTATAAGATACTCCTCTTCAATCGGCGTTTTATTTTGCTATTTTAATTCGAAGAGTTTAATTTAGTCAAAGTAATAATATTAGTTTATAAAAAGAATCATACGCGTCTATAATAGTTACAGATTTTCATAACAGATGGAGTTTATTGACTCTGTGATTGAATTTTCTGTTGATAAATGTGTTAATCGAGTTGTATATAATTGCCACAGGTGTATGTACACCCATAACAACAATGGAGTTTATATAGTGAAAACGGCGACCTCTGGCGGTCGATTTAACAGAGTAATTTAATCTATGAAATATATTTGAAAGTAAAATAAATAAGGCATCCCCTGACCACGAGCACATGTGCTTTTTAGATGGCAGAGCGCCATCTAGTGGAGCAAAAATAAACTAAACGTTTATTTAGCTTGCTCCGAGATATTTGGCCAACCCAATTTCTTGATAAATCAAGAAAAGCCATTTTATTATATATATTATTATTTTTTAAAGAAGAACGCGTACGAATTTACACCTTTATGTGAAATCTGCCGTTGTATAAACAAATACGAAGTGGTTTTTGGTTAAAATACCAAATTTCCTTAAGTATTGTCCATGAGTGTGTATAGTTTACACAAAAATAAAACTCACTAACCATTAAGACACTTGTTAGATAAAACCTTGGATAGATATCTTCAAGGAGAACATGTCTGCACCCATGTTCTGCACCCATAGCACGCTTGTGGAACACCTCTATGTGGAATTAAACCATTAATTTCAATTAATTTTGTAGCAAAATATTCATCAATTTATATACATAATAGCTATTTTGTTATTATATATTTCTATTCTTCAAACTTCCCTCTTCACTGTTTTTTTTTTTTAAATAATTTTGTTTTTTTAACATCAAATAGTGTTTGTCTTTCCTAATTATCTACATGACATTTAGGTGGAGATGCTGAGTAGATTAGGGAAGACAAACTTAAGGTTGCCGAATAAACGTTGATTTATATTAATTAATCAAGAAAATGGGTTGGCAAAATATTATGGAACAAACCTAAATCAACGTTTAGTTTATTTTTGTTCCACTAGATGGCGCTCTGTCATCTAAAAAGTTCATGTGAGCGGTTAGGATTTGTCCTTTTTATTTTTAATATAAACACCTGATCTTTAT
Organism: Cordylochernes scorpioides; assembly: GCA_030710605.1. Taxonomy (NCBI): domain Eukaryota; kingdom Metazoa; phylum Arthropoda; class Arachnida; order Pseudoscorpiones; family Chernetidae; genus Cordylochernes; species Cordylochernes scorpioides. The sequence goes on along the minus strand of CP092871.1, from coordinate 398,074 downwards.
ATATATATATATTTCTTAATTCTCACATGACCATATATATGTTATATAAAAATGTTATTATATTTTAAAATTATAAATTCTAGAACAAACTACTCTGTAAAGTCGATCACCAGATGTCGCGGCTTTCCCTATATAAACTCATTATTGTTGTTTCCCGTTTGTCTTTCAACTACGAGGAGTCTGTCCGCGTCTGCTACCGCTGCTGTGGCTACGGCCACAACGCCGATAGGTGCACCAAGGCTACGGTCACCTGCTTCCACTGCGCTTCTGGTGACCACCAAGGCCGAAGATGTCCAACTCTTGCCAACCCGCGCACGGCCAAGTGCGCCAACTGCTCAGCCAAGGGCCTCTTTGCCGACCACGAGGCAAGATCAATGTCTTGCCCAACTGCCAGAGCTAGAGCTGCAAAGTTCAAGTCCTCTCTTCATGACCTCCGCGAACCCAATCCGGCCTAACCTGCCTCTTCCTTAACGGAGATCCTGCCCCCAGCCTCTCCAGCCTGGTCATAGTGGTTTTATATATTCCGTTTCAGGCGGCCATTGGGGCTCAAAAATCATTTATTTTGGTTAGCAGCCCCGTCAATAAAGATATTTTCTGTTTCCCCGTTGGCTGGCTCAAATCTTTCTGTAGATATGTAAATACGTAATATTTTATTTTCTTTCTTCTTTACGCCTTAAGTCAGGTATTTATTCCTTGATTATTACCATCAGTAAAATTAAAGAAAATTACTATTTGAATAGATTTTATTGTATTTTTTTTAAGATGTCCACGACTGAGATAACTTAAAATGCTCATGTATCAAAATAACCAGCAATTAATCTCTCATCTCAACCAAATATTTTATCATAACATACATATAAAATATTAATCGGTAAATTTATGAACCCTATGTGCGGTGGAATTCGAGTAATTTATTCTCTCACACACTGATCTGCTAAAACACACAATGTGCGATATAGATTTACTCGGCTTATCGTAAGCCTAAACGGCGGCCAATAAATAATTTTGTTTTCAAAACCAAAAGGTAAAGTTTGGATGAAATCTCCCAATAGAATACTAATGCAGGTTAGCGGCTGGGAAATCAATTGAGCCAACGAGCCGCTGCTAATTTCCGTTAAATTTTATCTTTGGAATCGTTTGCTTTTATTTTAATTTGGGTTATTTTCTTATTGTTTGGAAACTTCCTATTTTATATATATATATATATATGGCCGTGCGGCCGCGCGTCGCGCGAGCTCCTGAGTCTTTCGCTTTTTCGCCAGCTTAAAGTCTGTTTTGCTATTTCAAAATTGTACCATTCTTCTCATCTCTACTCAGGCTTCATTTAGAGCCATCACTCATCGAATTTCATCAAGTTTAAAATATTTCTTATTTCATAATTTTCATAAATCCGCAAAGCTACAAGTTGTAGCTTTGCCTCATTACCATGGCAACGGCCAAGTTGGTCGTTGCGTCATCAAACACGTCATCTGCTGCTGAGGTCTCATTGGTCGCTCACCCTCATGAAGAAAAATCATTTACATCTAAACCATTAATCGCTGAATTACCATCTTTAGAGAAAAACAAACAGCAAGGCAATTTGCATACCCAAAGAAAACAATTTACGCCTCAAGAATGGAAGAAATTTGAAGAATCACGGAAAAAAACATACGAAAAAAGAAGTAAAAACATTAACTCCACCATCCAATTCACCCCCCTCTCGGATTGCAGTGCTGAGGAGCACCTATCCTCTATAGCCAAAATTATTGGACACGAAAACATCCACTCGGTTGGAAAGATGAATGGCCAGGCCGTTGTGTCGGTTGCCGATGGTGAACAGGCCCTACTACTCATTAATAACGGCTTTGCTGTAAGAGGAAACACCATCTACCCAACGCCCCTATTCGACCCCCCAAAGAAATATATTCTCTCAGGAATACTTGCCTTCATCCCAGATGAAGAGGTCACCAAAGCCCTAGCGCCCTTTGGAGAGATCCTTAGCGTCAGACCCCTGCCTTTCCCCACCGAGAACCCCTTTTCAAACACCTTTCATCTCTTAGAAGAGAGGTCGTGTTGAAGAGAAAGGAATCGACTGACATGCCGGCTATCATCCCAATCGTCTACATGAAAAGGACTTTTAAGATCTTTGTGGGCGAAGATATCACCTGCCTGAGATGTAAGAGACATGGACATATTAAATCCAAATGCCCATTCAACCCGGAAATCAGAGCCAACATCACAAGAACTTATTCAGAAGTCATCAATCCCACAGCCCTGCCCGCTGTGCCAGGCCCATCAGGAGAATCAGTTACAGTGAAAACCACCGCGAATGATGAAACCTTGGGCAGGAAAAGAACACTGCCTGAGACGTCTAACGACAACACCGTAGAGGAGTGTACTGACCAGGGCAAAAGGCCAAAACCAAGTCCACCAACAATCGAAACCCCACTTCCCAAGAACATCCCGATGAATATTGAAGGGAAAAGGATTAACGTCGCTAGTTCTGCTGAAACTGACAATCTCGAGACTCCCCCCAACGAAATCCCTGTCGTACAATCCATTCTAATGAAAGACGGAAACGATTCAGATGACGACGCTCTTTCCATCAAATCCGATTTATCAATGACTTCCTTGCAATTCGAAACCGAATTCTACGAAGAAACAAAACCAGTCCCCCCTGGTGGAGGAACAGCCATTCACCCGTGTTCTGAATCGAGGACCGACGCAGGAACCAAAGATTCTGACGAAGACACATCAGCCAGATGCTCACAGTAGTCGATGGACTCCTCTCAGCTCCAGAGGGAGTTGATAGACTGCGAGCACAGAGACAACCCTAAAATGGAAAGGATCATCGCGCTGGTATTCAAAAGGGCAGGTATTTCTAGACAGACCAAAGTCCTTCAACAGCTTGAACTGCACCCCGACCTGAAGTATAGGACCTCCTGCTACCTCAAGAAAAATGAAGATTTTAAGTCAAAAAACTTCAGAGACCTCAACACCGACCAAAGAAAAGCACTCAACGACAAAATAGGCAAATTGAGGCTAATTTTAACAGAGATCGACAAGTATGATGCAGTATACGATGCAATCCTTGATGCAAAATATCCGACGAAGAAGAGACCGCTTAATGCGTCTCAGCACGACAACTCTGACCAACAAGAAGACAGGAACCTAGATAAAAAACCTAAGCCCACTCCCCTAGAAGCGAAGACAACCCCTCTGCCATGTAGAGAAATGGAAATAGACGGAGAGACTACAACAGCTAGATCGACGCCCTCTTGATACCCCTTCCCCTCTGACTGCCGACTGTATTTGCCACTTTTAACTGAATAAAGACCGTTTTTCGCGTTATATATATATATATATATATATATATATATATAACTAGTAAAATATAATAAATAATCAATATATAGCAAATAAAAACATTAGGAAGCGAATGTTGCTTTGACACATAAATATAATAATCTTGGATCAATATTGTTCATATCCTAAACGTCCATAATTTCTATGTGGAATTCGCCTATCTTCTAGGATTCGACTCTCGTAAATATGTCATCCACGTGGTGCACGAGTAGTTACGTTTTAAATAGAGCAGGTTGGTGTTACAAAATCATTTACTCATGGACAAAACTTAAGGAAGTTGTACTTTTCAGCATGTATATCGGGATTCAGACAATAACTCTGAAAGATACACTCATGGACAAAACTTAAGGAAGTTGTACTTTTCAGCATGTATATCGGGATTCAGACAATAACTCTGAAAGATACACTCATGGACAAAACTTAAGGAAGTTGTACTTTTCAGCCTGTATATCGGGATTCAGACAATAACTCTGAAAGATACACTCATGGACAAAACTTAAGGAAGTTGTACCTTTTAGCATTTATATCGGGATTCAGACAATAACTATAAAGATATACTCATGGACAAAACTTAAGGAAGTTGTACCTTTTAGCATGTATATCGGAATACAGACAATAACTCTGAAAGATACACTCATGGACAAAACTTAAGGAAGTTGTACCTTTCAGCATGTATATCGGGATTCAGACAATAACTCTGAAAGATAAACTCATGGACAAAACTTAAGGAAGTTGTACCTTTTAGCATGTATATCGGGATTTAGACAATAACTATGAAAGATATACTCATGGACAAAACTTAAGGAAGTTATACCTTTTAGCATGTATATCGGATTACAGACAATAACTCTGAAAGATACACTCATGGACAAAACTTAAGAAAGTTGTACCTTTTTCATATATATCAGGATTCAGACAATAACTCTGAAAGATACACTCATGGACAAAACTTAAGAAAGTTGTACCTTTTGGCATGTATATCGGGATTCAGACAATAACTCTGAAAGATACACTCATGGACAAAACATAAGAAAGTTGTACCTTTTAGCATATATATCGGGATTCAGACAATAACTCTGAAAGATACACTCATGGACAAAACTTAAGGAAGTTGTACTCTCAGCATGTATATCGGGATTCATACAATAACTCTGAAAGATATTACAGTGACCTTTTTATTGAAGACATACGAGATAACCAAGTGTGAACAAAATTGCCTCTGTCTCCTTGAAAAAGCAGTCGACATTAAAGACTTTCATCTTCTTTAAGTCTATTAGTGTATTTTATATTTGAGTATTTCCCTTTTATCTGCAGGAATAATTATTAAACATATAGTTTTCTATTTATATTATCACTACACACATATATATACACAGTAGAAACTCCCTTTAAAGGATACTTAATTGTAAAGCCAAAGTGTCCTTTAGGGAGAGGTGTCCTTTTACTGGAGAGTTGCTAAATATTAAAAATGGTAATTTTACAAATGAAAACTGTCTTTTATAGAGAGGTGTCCTCTATCGCGAGTGTCCTCTCATGGAGGTTCTACTGTATTATCAATTCAATCTGATTCATTTGCACTCAAAAAGGAATCTGTTATTTGAAATTTTATTTGATTGTGACGCGTATGTGTTTCTTGACAAACATAACAAGTGTCTACAGCCCTTACTGCAATTATAAAATACGATCTATGATTTTTGTGTCAGTATGAACAATTAAGAAAAAGGCATCTCCTTATCGTGCAACTGAAAGCTGCTGTAGGCTTGCGCCATCTATCGGAATAAATATCAACTATTCTCGTTGATTTTTAATTATTCGTTGTTTTAATTATTCCGTGGTGTTAGCTTTTTCTTGATTAATCAAGAATGGGTATTTGGCCAATTCTGGAATAATTAAAAATCAACGAGAATAGTTGATATTTATTCCGATAGATGGCGCAAGCAATCAGCAACTTTCAGTTGCACGATAAGGAGATGCCTTTTTCTTAATTTATGCACCTTATCCCAGTACAATATCACATTTGTACTATTTTTCACAGTAAGAGAACAATATAAAATTATTTTATCTTGAAAAGTAATATATAAGTTATAAGTAATTTATATTTCTTTCTATTAAGATTGTTACATAAGGTTTGAGATACGCACATTTTTTATATTCATTTATTTTTATAAACAGAATTTATATATTAAGCTAAGATTCATTTCATATTCGATATTCCTGCAGAAGGGACGTTAAACACCAAAACTCGAAGTGTTGGTAATAAAAGAAAACATTTATCCTTGGAGACTTGTTGTTGATTCTGAGAATTTATATATGTATGGTAAATAGATTAGGTATTAAAAAACAGGAAAGGCACACCCTAATCGCTTACATGAGTATTTTAGATAGCAGAGCGCCATCTATGGAAACAAAAATCAACTAAACGTTTATTTAGTTTGTTCAATAATATTTGGCCAGACCATTTTCTTGATAAAACAAGAAAAGCCATCCACGAAAGTGTTTCTGGCTGCTGGTCTTCCTAAAGCTATTGATAAAACTTGAAGCTACTGATCACACTTTAAACTTATGATTAGTCCTGAAGCTACCTATTAAACTTGAAGCTACTTGAAGAGAAGAAAAGGAACACCTCCTCGAGCTACTCACGCCTGAAGACAAGATTTTTCTCGACAAATTCTTCGACATTATCATCAAACATGTTCCGAACATGAACTCCCCAAATGGCAGGGATCTGTCTAGATTCAAGGCGGCTTTAAGCTCCTGATCCGGACGTGCCCTCGGAGAGGGCTACGTCGATTGTATATATCTCTCTTCATTCCTACCATTATTATTACCTTATAACTCCCTTTGAGTGTAAAGATTGACGAGATGTCAATAAAGTTGTTTAATTGTCAAAAAAAACTTGAAGCTACTGGTTATTCCTGAAGCTACTGATCAAACTTTAAACTTATGATTATTCCTGAAGCTACTGAATAAATCTTGAATATACTGATTATTCCTGAAACTGATCAATATATCTTGAAATGTCTGATTAAACTTAAAGCTACTGATTTATTTCAAAACCACTGATTAATCTCGAACCCACTGATTCAACTTGTAAATAAAACACTACTTTGATTCATATTAAAGTTACTTATTAAACTTGAAGCTACCGATTACACAGGTCTACAAAACTCAAAGTAGTTGTACCTTATAGCATATATATATCGGGATTCAGAAAAAAAAACTCTGAGAGATATTTGATGCACAGGGATATTTATCACTGTGCATCAAATATCTCTCAGAGTTTTTTTTCTGAATCCCGATATATATATGCTATAAGGTACAACTACTTTGAGTTTTGTAGACCTGTGTTATTCCAAGAACCCACTGAAATTTTTGACACTACTGACATATATAATCTTGAAATTATTATTAAAATTTTAAAAAAGGTTCTACTGTTCCTCAATACATTTATATTGTATTAGATCTACAAGCTGTTATATGACATTTCTAATCCTTCCCTCACCATATATCTATCTGAACAGTAGCAGTAACACAACCAAGTACAGTAGCTGCTTACACAACTCTCCTCAAAAAACACTCGCTTTTAAAATTTTAAAAAGGGTTCTACTGTTCCTCAATACATTTATATTGTATTAGATCTACAAACTGCTATATGACATTTATAACCCTTCCCTCACCATATATCTATCTGAACAGTAGCAGTAACACAACCAAGTACAGTAGCTGCTTACACAACTCTCCTCAATAAACACTCGCTAAATTTGGAACCACTTGAAGTGTCTAGCGCGCCACTTGGGTGGTGGATTAAACGGAGGCGAACGGGGTGAAAATGAGCAGCGAATTTTAGGGTAATTAGATGTGTTGGGCCGTCCGGGCGTACAGGTCGATATGATCGACCCAGGAGGAGGCTGCGGATGCCAGCGAGTCGCCATGGGTGAGAGGTAGGTGCGGCCGGCTCTATCCCGCGCTCTCTATCTACATACGTCTACATAGTTACATATTTACATATCTACACTCATATATATATACATACATATGTATCTACAAACACAGAAATTTATATATAAATATACTTTCACATATAATTACATATCTACACTCATTTATATATATTTACATAGCTACCCTCACATATATATATTCACATATATTTACGTCTACATATATATACACATTCATATATATATACACACATCAACATATATATAGAACAACAGAAATTCACATATATACACATCTATATATACCCTCACATATATTTACATAGCTACCCTCATATATATATATATTCACATATATTTACGTCTACATATATACACATTCATATATATATACACATCAACATATATATAGAACAACAGAAATTTACATATATGCACATCTATATATACCCTCACATATATTTACATAGCTACCCTCATATATATATATTCACATATATATATACGTCTACATATATACACATTCATATATATACACATCAACATATATATAGAACAACAGAAATTTACCTATATACACATCTATATATACCCTCACATATATTTACATAGCTACCCTCAGATATATATATTCACATATATATATACGTCTACATATATACACATTCATATATATACACATCAACATATATATAGAACAACAGAAATTTACCTATATACACATCTATATATACCCTCACATATATTTACATAGCTACCCTCAGATATATATATTCACATATATATATACGTCTACATATATACACATTCAAATTTATACACGTCTACATATATATAGAACCACAGAAACTTACATATATACATATCTATATATATACCCTGACATATATTTACATAGCTACGTTCATATATATTCACATATATCTACATATCTACCCTCATATATATATTCAAATATATACACGCCTACATATATACATATTCAGATATATACACGTCTACATATATATTACATATATACACATCTATTTGTATATAAAAATAGTATATATATCATCAATTTATTATCGTGATACTCCTGTTGAAGGACTGACAAGTCCGAAAGCTTGAAAATAAAAATTTGTACAAGAAACTTAACCCTAAAAGCCTTATTTATTTTATAACATCTATATATATATATACTTTCACATATAATTTACATATATACTTGCGTCTAGATACATATACATTCACATATATTTGCATATATTCACTCATATATATATACACATAAATTACATATAGACACATATATACATGTATATCCGTATCTATCTATATATATATATATTCTTTTAAAGATTATGCAATCCATAATAATATCTATAAATAAATAAAAGGCATATACTGGATATAAAATTATTATTTAACCAATATTTCTAGAGGCAAAACGCCTCTCTTTATCAAGGTTTTTCTTTGATTTAAACTAAATCACGTGGGATCCACTCATGCTATACAAGATCAAATTAAGAAACTATCTGATGAAAATTTCACGGTATATAAAATATATGTACAATGGTTATACTAATAATAATAATTAAAAGAGTATATAATTAAATAACCATTTGATTAAATAAATGAAGAGTCTGATAAATATAATAGAAATATAAATGAGTAAGGATTATGATTCAATATGTTGTCTTGATAAATATAAATAAAAATATATATTTATTTATGAAAAAAGTAATAAAAATGCTACTGTACGAACGGTGAGGATATGTCTTCTGCATCTTTAATATTTACTTATAGATAAACATACATTCATATGGAGACACAATACGTATAATATGTACCTAAATATCATACATCTATTTATGTTTCATATATATAGTTGTGTTACTCTTCAAAAAATGATCATTATATCTACAGTCGTTCTTATATCTTATAATTTATCCAATCTATAGCTATATAGCGCTAAGTTTGTTTTGGAGTCTGGAAAGATCGTATTTTTCAAGACGTATTGAGATTGTGGAAGGTAGAGATAATAGCGTCTAGGTATTCTAAATATAGTTATGTGATTTGATGGTAAAACGGTTGACAGTTTTATATGGACTTTGTAGTCTCAGAGGGAGGTCTTTAAGACAGTTTGATCGTATATTTTAAAGCTATATGTAGATAGGATGTTTAAATTCTATATTGGTATCTGTTTAAGTTTAACATACAACATTCAATCCTTATCAAATCTTATATATTGTATCTCATATATATGGTAATTTAAACCAACAACCCCATACTGTCTATATAACTTGTAATAAGATTGCCATGTTGTATATAGAAACACATCTATAAATAATTATGCGCATGATTAATCTGTGTCATTGCATCACCTATGTAACGTTATTTGTACAAAGTGGATAAATAAATAAAATCTGTAATAGATTTAAAAGTTGAGCTAAAGCAGAGATCGAGCATAGTATTACCAAAACAACAAAGTCTAAAGATGTAAGATATAAATCAGGTAGATTCACAGTTCCCACGACAGGCCACCCACACTGTCACATGTGGTGGAATGCAGAGACCCCTCTCACACCTGGACAGGTAAAGGCGCCCTTTCTCAAACGCCCCTGTCACATAAGGTCACCCAGTCTTTAACCTATAAATCATCACCTTACAGTCTCTTGACAGTTCAGTTCAGTTTAGTTTAGTTCACCCGTAGTGCAAACCGCGTCGGTCGTATGTTATGTCGATCTCATCCAACATGTAGTTAGGAAGAATTCGTCTATCTCCATCTTGCGCTTCTAGCTCAGCTTTTATCTGTTAACGGAACTTTCTTAGTGCAACTGTGTCTTCGTTTTTTGTGTATGGATATCCCCAGCTTTCCACTCTGCCTCGACCACGACTGTCTGTATTTTGTGAGAACTTTTAAAGGTCTTCCAAGGTGCAGAGAGGTACTGGAAAACTCTACATCCTGACTGTTCCTCTTGGTCAACACAGTACAACAAGAGCTACCAGGACTTCAACATTATTTCAGTAGTCGACAGGATCTCTACAAAAGCTACTGGAATTCTCATCTCATTACATGAGCCGACAGGATGACCAAAACTAAGGATGACACAACGAAGAGGTAAGAAGACTGTTCAGATAAGAAGCGAGAACGAGCAAAGATGGAGGAACAAGCCCGCCATACCAACGAAACAACCAAGCAATCTCTCCCCCCAACAAGAGACGATATTTACGGAAGAAACGCCGCCCCAACGGACTTCCGCATACCCGCTACCGATCGCCAACGCCGGGAGCAAGCTGACCGCGCCAACGACAGCCCCGAAATTCCCGCAAGTCATGGAAACCAAGCAGCGATGTACCCAAACCCTGTGAGAAGTTCTCCACCTTCGACTTGACATCATCGAGACAATGGCATCGAGGCAACAAGCGACAAACAACTTTCCAGAAGTTACAAGCGTCTACAAGCTCTACATGGAGCGTCTTCAACGTCAGCAGGAATACAAGCCAAGACCAAGTTTCCTGACTAAACTTTCATCCGAATTGTAAGTTTTTAAAAACCTACCTTTACCTTATCCTCAACTTCACAACTTGATTCAACCTAAATTTTGTATTTTATTTTCACCTTAAGCATTTTTAAATCAAATTTTTACCTCTTTTTATATAATTTTTTATTCAATTTTTAAACTTTCACACTATCATTTATCAAATTTACTTTAATTTTTAATCAGATTATAAATTTCAAGTTATTACTCTCAATTTTACTTTAAAAAAAAAAATTCATTATTATTATTTTTTAAAAAATCTCATTCATCATAATTCTCAACTTATTTTTGTTTTACTTATTAGTTATCTTTATACCAAAAGACCAATATCTTTATCAATTCTTAAAATTTGGTAATGTTCACCGTTTTAAGTAAGCGTCCAATTCAAATTGTGTGTAACTCTCACGACATTGCCCTTTTATAAGAATCATTTTAATTATCATAATCAACAATTTAAAAAGTATATTCAAATTTTAAATATAAATTAACATAGGTGAAACGCATTTTTTTTTAATTGCAAAAATCGGAAGATACAATATCTTCAAAAACACCACTAGGGAAAACAACTATCTTTCCCAAAACAAGTTAGGAATAAAGATTCACTCCACTTCACCGCCAGTAGCTAATTTAAGTCACAGCCTTCCAAAACGATTACAATCGTTAATATTCGAGGATAAATACACTCCCTCGTCTTTTCCTTTTACATGCATGATTGGTCATAAACACATTTCTTTCAAAAAACCTTACAACACTCACACATCACTTTGTCCAATTGGCAACAATTTTTAGTGCGCGACTTAACACACAAATCCAAATTTCGAGTCACACAAACGCCACTTAGCTCTATATCGTCGCCACAATAAAATAATTTCACATTAAGCATGCCATATCCACTAACAGTCAAATATTCTCTCGATGTGTTTCATACAACAACCACCCATGACTTTATTAAATTTTTTATTCAGGGTGAAACAGGTTAGATTTGTACCAAACTAAGACTTCACGTGACACCTTTTTATTCACATTTCTCACTTCGTGTCACAGTGCCACACCACAAAACTTTTTCACTTTTCAGGCCAAAGACGCCCTTCACGCCTGTGACACCACAATTCACCCCAAAGCGTGTCTACGTCGAAAGTCATATCTTTCACTCACTTCTAGCCTGAAATCATCGTATGACAATTTTTCTAAGTCTAAACTGATTTCGAGACACAACACTTACGAACATCGAGAAAACTATATTTTCAAATAGGCAAGAAAATTGCCAAACTTCAACAAAAGAAGAGAGAGAAAATCAGTTTCAAGTAAGACAGAAAATAAACACCCGCACGTGTGACCACCCCAAAAATATAATTTCCGTGAAAAAAAGGAAGTGGACGCGCTTTTTGACGTCACTCCCTTGGTCACTGCTATCTTTTGAGAATATCTTTGGACATGCCCTCTCTTCCCCCTTAAGGCAGATCTTCTTGACCGCTAGCTTCATGACGCCATTTTGAACACATGTGTCACACTACTCATTTAGATTTCCTCGAGAATCTCACAAATCTCACCAACGAGATATCACAACACAACATACTTTAAACATTTTACATGTTAATTGATAACACCAATTAAAACAATTTGGTTAAGTCTTATATAGACTTTTTAACGCGAAAGAGAAATCATTCTCTACATACCAGCATTGAGGACAAACGAAAAGATCATTTCACATATTCCCAGTTTCAGAGAGTCATAAAAACACCAAGGTTTACCAATGGGATATGATCTACACACAACAATTGTAACTTTTCTTTAAAAAAGAGACAATATTGTTCAATTTCCCACTACTTAACATTTATCCAATCATTATAATAATCTTTAATTATATTGTTATTTGTATAAAATCTTGAATAATTATCCTTATTTTTACCTTTCAATTATATAAACAAATTTTTAATCCAACGTTGAACAAAAAAAAAAAAGACTTTAATCAAATTTACTTTTATTTTTCATGATATTATTTTAGTATTGCAAAACATCTAATTGTTTCAAAAATTATTTTTATTTTATTATTTATTATATATTTTATATATTACAGGTTTAACTTTATCCACTTACACTTTTTGTACCCGCAATCATATTTCTATATTTTTATTCACTATATTTTTTATATTTGCTTAAATACCTTTATTATCTGACAAAGTTTATCATCCACTATCGGGCATCTACAACAATCGTTTTCAACAATCATATTCTTTAACCAATCCCCTATATTTTTCATCACTATCTTTTCAGTCATTGCGTCACGTCAATGTAGAAAAACGACAGCACTGCTTGACAATTTATTTTTTGATTTCGTAATTCAACAAACGCCTTGAACACAGTTCCCCAGACTTACAAATCCAAACTTCTGGTCTGAACAAGCTTCAAGAGTTTATTTCATTTCATCCGCAGAGCAAATCACCAACGCATACACAAAGCGTTCACTTTTTTCAACTTTCAACTTTTTTTTCAGCTCTAGCGGACCACATTCAACCTTTGATTTCGAGTCAAGTCAGATCACCTACTGTCGCTACAATTCTACTTATCGCATGGCTCTATTTCACTCCTTTCTCAATCATATTAATAAGCAACTTTTCTTCAACAACTTTTAACCCAATAATCCTAAAATTGTGGCAAAACACTGTAACCCTTATATAGGATCGCAAGTGAAACATTGCCAAGGAAGACAGCTCAAGTCTATATCCTCGCTTTGCACCTGGATCTGAGTATTTGGTTCACATGAGCACTTCTAACAATTACATATTCTTAAACAACTTTTCAACCCAATAACACTACAATTGTGACAAAGCACTGTTACCCTATACAGGATCACAGGTGAAACATTGCCTAGGAAGACGCTCAAGTCAATATCCTCGCTTTGCACCTGGACCTAAGTATTTGATTGCATGTGTAAATCTCACAATTGCTTATTCTTTAACTACTAACCCTGTCCAACGCCCACCAATATTCTCTTAGAATGTGAATTTTTATGTCATCATTTTATTTTAATCATCTTTTTTGTTAATCAAACAAAATGTCATTTTTATTTAACTTTTATATATCCAACAAATATCATCTTGTTATAGCCTTTTTAACCCTCACAGTTTAAATTAATTAAAAGAAATTTTAATTACTTACCTGTGTTAGAGAGGCTTTACCCGCCTAAACCCGGATAAACACTTTCACTCCCGGGGCCCATCTATGGTAATTTAAACCAACAACCCCATACTGTCTATATAACTTGTAATAAGATTGCCATGTTGTATATAGAAACACATCTATAAATAATTATGCGCATGATTAATCTGTGTCATTGCTTCACCTATGTAACGTTATTTGTACAAAGTGGATAAATAAATAAAATCTGTAATAGATTTAAAAGTTGAGCTAAAGCAGAGATCGAGCATAGTATTACCAAAACAACAAAGTCTAAAGATGTAAGTCATAAATCAGGTAGATTCACAGTTCCCACGACAGGCCACTCACACTGTCACATGTGGTGGAATGCAGAGACCCCCTCTCACACCTGGACAGGTATAGGCGCCCTTTCTCAAACGCCCCTGTCACATAAGGTCACCTTACAGTCTCTTGACAGTTCAGTTCAGTTCAGTTTAGTTTAGTTCACCCGTAGTGCAAACCGCGTCGGTCGTATGTTATGTCGATCTCATCCAACATGTAGTTAGGAAGAATTCGTCTATCTCCATCTTGCGCTTCTAGCTCAGCTTTTATCTGTTAACGGAACTTTCTTAGTGCAACTGTGTCTTCGTTTTTTGTGTATGGATATCCCCAGCTTTCCACTCTGCCTCGACCACGACTGTCTGTATTTTGTGAGAACTTTTAAAGGTCTTCCAAGGTGCAGAGAGGTACTGGAAAACTCTACATCCTGACTGTTCCTCTTGGTCAACACAGTACAACAAGAGCTACCAGGACTTCAACATTATTTCAGTAGTCGACAGGATCTCTACAAAAGCTACTGGAATTTTCCTCACATTACATATATGTAATATGGTATTAGAAATTCTATATTGGTATCTGTTCAAGTTTAACATACAACATTCAATCCTTATCAAATCTTATATATTGTATCTCATATATGTAATATGGTATTAGAAATTATATACCTGTATTGGTATCTGTTTAAGTTTAACAAACAAACTCAGTCCTTATCAAATCTCATATTCCTACAATTAATGGCTATATAGCTACAAACAGCGTATTTTTCAAGACACATTCCCATCAATATCATGTATTCTAAAAATAGTTAGGTTGTTGTTGTCGTGTCCAATGAAGAGCCTCAGATGTCTCCATATATCTCTATCACAGCAGTCGCTATGCCCACTATCTTGGATGTGTATACTGTATTGTTGTTGTCGTGTACAATGAAGAGCCTCAGATGTCTACATTCATCTCTATCACAGCAGTCGCTATGTCCACTATCTTGGGTGTGTATACTGTATTGTTGTTGTTGTCGTGTCCAATGAAGAGCTTCAGATGTCTCCATACATCTCTATCACAGCAGTCGCAATGTCCTCTATCTTGGGAGTATATACTGTATTTGTTGTTGTTGTGTCCAATGAAAAGCCTCAGATGTCTCCATACATCTCTATCACAGCAGCAGCAATGTCCTCTATCTTGGGTGTGTATACTGTATTGTTGTTGTTGTCATGTCCAATGAAGAGCTTCAGATGTCTCCATGCATCTCTATCACAGCAGTCACAATGTCCCCTATCTTGGGTGTGTATACTGTATTGTTGTTGTTATCGTGTCCAATGAAGAGCCTCAGACGTCTCCATACATCTCTATTACAACAGTCACAATGTACTCTATCTTGGGTTTGTAAAGATGATGCTCTGGGTCCATGTCAATTTTCTGCAAGGCTGCGGCTATTGCTGGGCATGAGAATATGTGAGTAGGTGTTAGTTCCACACCAGGACAATTGTTACCTGTCCTTTAGGTTCTTGTGCCATCTGGATGTATTGTCATTCCTTTACAGTGTTTCGTTCTGAGTCTTGTTATGGTTTTTGTCATTTTTCTCTCAGAGTTTATTCCGCATATCAAATAGTTATGTGGTTTTATCATATAAAACGGTTTCTTTTATTAATATTGAAGCTATAGACAGGAATACGTCAAAGAAAAACTTGGTTGCGTATTATATAGAAGATATATTATAAAAAGTAAACGATTTTCGGCTGATTTTCGAATATTATTAATAGAATTATTGATTATTTGTTTGATACATGAGTATGTTTGTGATATTGCAGTATTTTATGATATTGATTATTGCAGTCGTGGTAAAAATAATAAAAAACAGTTTTTGAATTACAATTTGCTTTAATTATGCTAATGGACATAATTAAGAGAGAAAGTAATGCCTGATTTAAGGCGAGTAGAATAAAGAAAACAAAATACATATTTACATATGTACGAAAAAGATTTGAGCCGGCCAACGGGAAAACAACAACAATAGGTTTTATATAGAGAAACTCATGACATCTGTTGATAGACTCTTAACAGAGTAGTTTGTCCTAGAATTTATAATGTTAAAATAAAATATAATTTTTATATAACAAGTACATTTAAACCTGTCTATAGCGCCCCATCTTGGGACTCACCAAAATAGGGTGTAATAGAGAGGGGGTACTATAGACAGGTCACTTTTAATGTAAATCGCATCGTATTACGTATTTAAAATCGGGCGATATAGAGAGGGAGACGCTATTTAGAAGGGGCGCTATAGACAGGTTTAACAATGAACATTAGCGCGTCATCTGTAATGGGATTTTTGATCTATTTTTGACGCTTAGGATTCTTATGGGAGGGTTCACCACTGATGAGCCAGGCCCTCCCATTATTTTATCATTGCAGTTAGGGCAGTAGAAATTGATTTATTCTTAAAATAATCATAAGCGCGTCAAAAATATATGTATATATGAAAAAAGGCATCTCCTTGTCGTGCAACTGAAAGTTGCTGATGACTTGCGCCATCTATCGGAATAAATATCAACTTTTCTCGTTGATTTTTAATTATTCCAGAATTGGCCATGAAAAAAGGCATCTCCTTATCGTGCAACTGAAAGTAAAAAAAGGCATCTCCTTCTTTCAGTTGCACAATAAGGAGATGCCTTTTTTCATAATGTATGCACCTTATCCCAGTACAATATCACATTTGTACTATTTTTCACATATGTTTATATATTAAAAACAAAAAAAGCATATCTTGACCTCTCACTTTAGATGTCAGAACGACATCTAGTAGAACAAAAATTAACTAAACGTTGATTTAACTTTTTCCATGATGTTTGACTAACCCATTTTCTTTATTAATCAAGAAAAGTCACCATGTATGCGATTCGGGCTGTTGGCCCTCATCAGCGTTTTCTTGATTTTTCATATATATATTAAAAATAAAAAAGGCATATCCTGACCAGGAGCACATGTGATTTTCAGAAGGCAGAGCGCCATATTGTTGAACAGGAATCAACTAAACATTGATTTAACCTGTTCCCTGATATTTGGCCAACCCAATTTCTTGATAAATCAAGAAAAGCCATCCACGAACGCGTTTCGCGCTGTTGGCACTCGTCAGCGTGGAGTAGGCTGTAACACTGCGACCAAAAAGATTTTTGATCCAAGTGGCTTCTTGAGAAATTTATTTTTTTTCTATTATTTTTTCAAACGTATATATAATCTAAATGCAAATATTTTATTTTTAAAAACATTTATTTTATTTCCATTCATTGACTGTCCCTTATTTTTTACCATAATTTTAGAATATACCACTTTGAATATTGTTGTAAATATTTATAGTTAACCTACCTATTTTCAATTCACTAATATAGGATTCATTTTATAAATTCTATATAATTGTGATAAATATTTGATGTATAATTTGCTTCAAGTAATTAAAAATGAAAACTATTTGATGAATATAAATAATTATCTTTCCTATTTTCACCACCGCACCTTCAATTCCTCTATCTTTTCAACAACATTATATTCATAACATATATATCGTGTTAGGAATTATAGTGCTATGTCTACATCTAGCATATATCAAGCACTAGACGGGCGACCCGGGCTTCGCCCCGGAATTGACCCGTGTGCATATCTACCCGAGTGATATATATTTAGATAAGTTTTTTTATATTTGTTCGTTATTAGCATTATCTATTTGTTTGCATCAGCATAATTTAATCTAATCTTTGATAGAGGGCGCTGTTCGTGAGCTAAGTAGAATAATTTGAATATATAGTTTTAATAATTGATTTATATATTTTTTAAAATAGCCTATCGTCTTCTCCGTATTTTTCTACCTATGTATGGAAATTTTGGTTTGAATTAGTGAACTACTGCGAATTTGTAAACCGGACATACAAACAAACAAACATACAAACATTCATTTATATATAGAGATATCTCGTATAGATGTTTATACGACTTGCTAATACGAGAAAATTCAAACATCTTATTTAAATTAATGTAAAGAAATAATAGAAAAAATAATAATAAAAAGCTCAGGTGTTGATATTAAAAACAATGAAGGCATATCCTGACCAGGAGCACTTGTACTTTTTAGATGTCAGAGCGTCATCTAGTGGAACAGAAATCAACTAAACATTGATTTAACCTGTTCCCTGATATTTGGCCAACACATTTTCTTGATAAATCAAGAAAAGCCCTACTTCATACTGACGAGCGTCAACAGCCTGAAACGTGTTCGTGAATGGCTTTTTATTTATTCACCAAGAAAATCGGTTGACCAAATATCAGGGAACAGGCTAAATCAACGTTTAGTTGTTTTCTGTTCCACTAGATGGTGCTCTGTCATCTGAAAAGTACATATACTCTTGTTCAGGATATGCCTTCATTGTTTTTTATTAAAGTTAATATAATATATTTTTAGATATACCCTCATTGACAAAACTTAAGAAAATGGAAAGACTTTGATATCGTCTATCCTTTGTTACTTTGCTTCTTGGATCCTGCAGTCGAGTCTTTTGTAAGACTTTGGGTCTTAATGGGGTCTTTTGTTGTTATGTTGTAAATATGTATGTGTATGTATATATCATACTTATATAATCTTTATTTTTCTTCTTCTGTATATTCCCCACTTTCACAGGCCTATCTCTCTTGTAATCTCGGGGAGAATCCTCTATAACACCAGTGTGTCTTGAAAAAGGCTTTTGTGTGTGTGTGTAATATCGTCTAACGTTTGTCTTGAGAACTGTATTGCTATCATACAAAGACGTTCTGGTCTTAGGAAGATATTGTTTTGTCTTTTTATTGATGATAATCCTACCCACGATTGAGATAAAAAATGATAATAAATGATACTTTCTCAAAAGAGAAAGAAACCAATGAATAAATTACATTATGGAAATAAGAGAAAATAGAATTTTTGTTTTATTCATTGAAGCGTCTGAAATATAGTTGAGAATTATTCGCGGCAGAATCCATTTTAAAATAACTTCCCTGGATATTTTTTTCTGAATGGATTTCGAGGGAAAAAAAACTTGTGAAAAAAGTTTTTTTTTTCAAACATAGTTGATGGGGTTTTTAGAAAAGCTTTTCGATAGGATTGTTGAGAGTATTTTATATGTACTTAGAGAGAAACTTATATATTTTTACATTTTTTGTATTCTCCCAATAATAGAGGTATTATTTGAGTTTGTGGTTATTTGAATGAATATCGTAAAATCTCAGGAAAACAGAATTAATTGGTAATTATAGAAGATATACTTAAATATATTGGCCATACATATTTGAAATATACTCAGTGACCAACTGAAAAAAGAGGAAAATCTTCGATATTCTCCATTTTCTGTTTTTGAGAGATACAGAGACAATATTGTTCACACTTAATTATCTCGTGTATCTTCATAAAGGTCACTGTAATATCTTTAAAATTATTGTCTGAATCCCGATATACATGCTACACTTGGTTATCTCGTGTGTCTTCAATAAAGGTCACTGTAATATCTTTCAGAGTTATTGTCTGAATCCCAATATACATGCTACACTTGTTTATCTCGTGTGTCTTCAATAAAGTACACTGTAATATCTTTCAGAGTTATTGTCTGAATCCAGATATACATGCTACACTTGGTTATCTCGTGTGTCTTCAATAAAGGTCACTGTAATATCTTTCAGAGTTATTGTCTGAATCCCGATATACATGCTACACTTGGTTATCTCGTGTGTCTTCAATAAAGGTCACTGTAATATCTTTCAGAGTTATTGTCTGAATCCCGATATACATGCTACACTTGGTTATCTCGTGTGTCTTCAATAAAGTTCACTGTAATATATTTCAGAGTTATTGTCTGAAACCAGATATACATGCTACACTTGGTTATCTCGTGTGTCTTCAATAAAGTTCACTGTAATATATTTCAGAGTTATTGTCTGAATCCAGATATACATGCTACACATGGTTATCTCGTGTGTCTTCAATAAAGTTCACTGTAATATATTTCAGAGTTATTGTCTGAATCCAGATATACATGCTACACTTGGTTATCTCGTGTGTCTTCAATAAAGTTCACTGTAATATATTTTAGAGTTATTGTCTGAATCCAGATATACATGCTACACATGGTTATCTCGTGTGTCTTAAATAAAGTTCAATGGAATATATTTCAGAGTTATTGTCTGAATCCATATACAGTGTACTCCGCTTATAACAAAGTCGGTTATAGCGAAATTCCGCATATAGCGAATGAAATTGTCTGCACGAAAGAAAAGAAGGGCTTAAACCATTAAAGAACTCTGGATATTGCGAAGTCGGATATAAAGAATTTTCGCTTATAACGAAGTGATTTGCATGTATAAAATTTTATTTTATCCGTTTATAACGAAGTTTTCTCATTTACCATTATAATTGACTAATATATTATGCATAATATATATCAAATTACAACGTGTTAATGACACAAATTTAATGATACACAACAAATAAGTTAATAATATACAATTTTAAAATATGCAAACATATTATAAGTATTTTTTTTACATTATTTAAACAAATTTAAATTGTTTAATAAACGCTTATATTTTATTAACGTTTACCATGGACCAAGTTGATGAAGAAGTAGACCCAATTGTCCACATTCTGCATCCAAAAGAGGTCTTGGAGAGCATTCAAACTCTGCGATTGTTTCTTCAATGTCAGGATGAGTCCAAGTCTCTTCATAGGCATCTGTCAGACTTGGACAACATCGAAAAGAGTGTTCAGCACTTGTTACTGACTTCTAAATGTCAAAAGAAAATCACAAACTACTTCTCCAAAAACACCTGATGAGGTTGTTATTGATCTTTGTGTTGCTCTTTTGAGTTGAATAGTAAATAAAATTATTGGTACAAAACATTTTTTTTTCCAACTGCGGATATAACAAACTTCGGATATAACAAAGTGATTGTCATGGATAATGCGACTTCGTTATAAGCGGAGTACACTGTATACATGCTACACTTGGTTATCTCGTGCGTCTTCAATAAAGGACACTGTAATATATTTCAGAGTTATTATCTTAATCCAGATATACATGCTACACTTGGCTATCTCGTGTGTCTTCAATAAAGGCCACTGTAATATCTTTCAGAGATTGTCTGAATCCAGATATACATGCTACACTTGGTTATCTCGTGTGTCTTCAATAAAGTTCACTGTAATATCTTTCAGAGATTGTCTGAATCCAGATATACATGCTACACTTGGTTATCTCGTGTGTCTTCAATAAAGGTCACTGTAATATCTTTCAGAGTTATTGTCTGAATCCCGATATACATGCTACACTTGGTTATCTCGTGTGTCTTCAATAAAGTTCACTGTAATATCTTTCAGAGTTATTGTCTGAATCCCGATATACATGCTACACTAGGTTATCTCGTGTGTCTTCAATAAATTCATTGTAATATCTTTCAGAGTTATTGTCTGAATCCCGATATACATGCTACACTTGGTTATCTCGTTTGTCTTCAATAAGGTTCACTGTAATATCTTCCAGAGTTATTGTCTCAATACCAATATACATGCTACACTTGGTTATCTCGTGTGTCTTCAATAAGGTTCACTGTAATATCTTCCAGAGTTATTGTCTCAATACCAATATACATGCTACACTTGGTTATCTCGTTTGTCTTCAATAAGGTTCACTGTAATATCTTCCAGAGTTATTGTCTCAATACCAATATACATGCTACACTTGGTTATCTCGTGTGTCTTCAATAAGGTTCACTGTAATATCTTCCAGAGTTATTGTCTCAATACCAATATACATGCTACACTTGGTTATCTCGTGTGTCTTCAATAAGGTTCACTGTAATATCTTCCAGAGTTATTGTCTGAATCCCGATATACATGCTACACATGGTTATCTCGTGTGTCTTCAATAAGGTTCACTGTAATATCTTCCAGAGTTATTGTCTGAATCCCGATATACATGCTACACTTGGTTATCTCGTGTGTCTTCAATAAGGTTCACTGTAATATCTTCCAGAGTTATTGTCTGAATCCCGATATACATGCTACACTTGGTTATCTCGTGTGTCTTCAATAAGGTTCACTGTAATATCTTCCAGAGTTATTGTCTGAATCCCGATATACATGCTACACTTGGTTATCTCGTGTGTCTTCAATAAAGGTCACTGTAATATCTTCCAGAGTTATTGTCTGAATCCCGATATACATGCTACACTTGGTTATCTCGTGTGTCTTCAATAAAGGTCACTGTAATATCTTCCAGAGTTATTGTCTGAATCCCGATATACGTGCTAAGAGGTACAACTTACTTAAATTTTGTCCATGAGAGAATCTTCGGTAGATTAAACTGGCGAAACCGCTGGGAGGGTTCACTACTGATGAGCCAGGCCCTTCCATTAATTTATAATTGCAGTAAGGGTATTAGAAAATTGCTTTATTTAAAAAATAATAATACGCATTAAAAATATCAAATTTCTGACAGTAAAAAGTGTTTAATCCAACAAAAAGTGTAATGATTTCATATTTAAATTTAAAATAATCTTTCTTTATTTGATCTCTATTTTAAAAAGATTGCTTCAAAATTGTATAGCTCTTTTTTTAAATATTAAAATAAATTTTAAAGGAGTGTGTACGCCTCATTGACAATAACTCGGATATGTTCTTTGATTGACCAATTTTATTTAATTAACTTGAAATAATTAATGGGGGCAATTTATTTTCCGGTTATTGCTCTCAGGTTAGCTGGGTATTTTCCCCACTATTTATCTTTTAATGCATTTTTATATTTTTAAAATATTTATTTCCTATATATTCGATAAATTTGAAAATTTTAATTGTACTTTTTTAAAAAGGTTTCTCTTGATCATACAACTTAAAGTTGCTGATGGCTTGCGCCATCTATCAGAATAAATATCAACTAATCGTTGATTTGTCAATTATTCCAGAATTGGCTAACATACCATGGTTGTTCAGGATGCCCCAAAGACCAGGGTTTTTTTGGTCGCTGAAGTACAGCTTGAAATACGCTATTTTTTTGGCTTATCCCTAGTACACGTGATACAGGCCATGCTAATAATGGTGGGTAGAAGTAGGCGACTGCTTTTACTGTAAGTACACCACATGTCTACACATGTGAAAAGCAGTTCGACTTTGCACTTACAAATGTGCCAGAGCCCCATTTGGTTACTTGCACTCGCTGGTGGGGTTGGACTTTTGCAAGAATCGGGGGTTATTGAAGCAATTTTTTTTAATCAGAAAAAAGTGCCTAATGCGGGAATCGAACCTGGTTCGTAGCGGTTGAGAACCAACGGTTTTGACCATTCTTCCACCGACACCACACGCTGATGAAAGGTCCGAAACGCGTATGTGGTTAGATTTTCTTGATTGATCAAGAAATGGTATTTTGACCAATTCTGGAATAATTGAAAAATCAATGCTTATGTATCACGATATATTTGAAGGGGGTCAGTAGAAGGATGGTCTACATATACAGGGATAATGGAAACAAGTACCAACGCTTGGTTCTGGAAGCACTGGTGTCCAACTGTACTCCCAGTTTTAACCGGAAGATTGATCTCCCACCGCAATATACAATATTTTACGGCCTCACTCGCTGATATGTTTCTGGGTTTTATTTTTTTTTACGGTTTAATTTTTATCTCCGTGTTTTGCCTTCAGGTTTAATTTTTATCTCCGTTTTTTTTTTTTTTTTGGCTCTATTTCTCACACAGAGTTTGTTCTATTTTTATTTGTAAATATGCAAATTCCCCTTTCCAATCTTCAGTATGTAAAATTCCTTATTCCTTGCGCGTATATATGTAAATATTTTCGCTTATAAATATGGCACTTCTTTGTCTACACTTGTATAAGACCTGAAGAAGGGCAGTTGCTGCCTGAAAGCTCGTCGTGTTCTATTAAAGAATCTTACCACGTTACCCTGTTTTTCCTTTGGATGGTCTAGACCGTTGGTTTTCGAACGTTACGATCCATTATATAGACCCTGAGTGTACCGTAGACTTGATACGACGCTTGTTAAAATCAAACGCATTGACGTACGTTAGTATATCAGATTTACCAAAGATTACATGGCTTGTTAAGCCAAGATTCTCTCACCGCCATTATGCAGATATGTTTCGGAATTGTTGCTCCTGATGTACTGCTTAAATTCCAAACAAAATATCCCTAAAAAATGTCAGCTGTAGAAAATTATTCCTTGTGAAAATTCTCAGATTTACTGAAAATTACATGGCTTGTTAAGCCTAGATTCTCTCACCGCCATTATGCAAATATGCTCCGCAAGTGTTGCTCCTGATGTACAGCTGAAATTCCACACAAAATATCCCTAAAAAATTTCAACTGTAGCAAATTATTCCTTGTAAAAAAAAAAGCTCAGATTTACTGAAGATTGCCCCCGGCTTGTTAAGCCTAGATTCTCTTAGTGAAAGCTAGTTAAGCAAAAGGCAATGTTTGTGGTAAAACAATGCTTTATACAAATAGAATTTTTTTAAAATTAAAATCCTTCACTCTTTATTAATATAGTTTGAGAAAGAGATTGAGATTGAAACTACTTTATCACAATGTTCATATAAGATTATATAATGATAAATATATATGAATAAATATATATACAGTTAAACCTGTCTATAGCGCCCCCTTTTGGGACTCACCAAAATAGGGTGTTATAGACAATTGACAATTAAAATAATTTTATTGACATCTTGTCGATACATGCAAAGTGTCTGCACTATTAAAAAAAGATAATATGGAATATATTAACTATGTATAATGAATATGGCGCCTCTGCCAGCGCTGCAGAGTTTGGTGGAAAATCACCAGTGGGTCTCCAGCGACACCACGTATTTCGTGATCTACGAAGAATACGTAGATCGCGTACTTTGCCGCTGAGGAGATGGTGATGGCATGGTCCTTGAGACCAACTGGAAATGAGTGCTATAGAGAGGGGGTGCCATAGACAGGTCACTTTTAATGTAAAATGTTTACATAAAAATCGGGCGCTATAGAGAGGAAGACGCTATTTAGAGGATGCGCTATAGACAGGTTTAACTTTATATAGAAACTTGCCTATAGCGCCCCCTCTTGGGACTCACAAAAATAGGGTGATATAGAGACGGGGTGCTATAGACAGGTCACTTTTAATGTAAAATGTCACATAAAAATCGGGCGATATAGAGAGGAAGACGCTATTTAGAGGATGCGCTATAGACAGGTTTAACTTTATATAGAAACAGAGTGTGTGTATAAAAGAATCATTCCTCAAATTTAAAATGTAAAGAGTGTTGTTAAAATCGAATGTGTGGATGCTTAGAAATTGGCGAACTGCTGGAAAATGATTTGAAAGCTATGAAATCTTGATAAATCTAAATAAGGTTGCATACAATATTCATTTACATAATTAATTTATTTTGTGTGAAAAAAGAAACACTCAGCAAATTTTTGTCCACGTCCAGTGTCTTCCCAATTTGGCCAACTAGTCATATCGACCCCCCCAGTTTCTATAGTGACCCCACGTTCCAACCTTCCGCCATTATGCAGATATGTTCCGGAATTGTTGCTTCTGATGTACTGCTGAAATTCCAAACAAAATATCCCTAAAAGGTTTCAACTGTAGCCAATTATTCCTGGTGATAAATCTCAGATTTACTGAAGATTACCCCTTACTTGTTAAGCATAGATTCTCTCACCATTATGTACCCCCAGTTTCTATAGTGACCCCACGTTCCAACCTTCCGCCATTATGCAGATATGTTCCGCAAGTGTTGCTCCTGATGTACTGCTTAAATTCCAGACAAAATATACGTTAAAAGGTTCAACTGTAGCAAATTATTCTTGGTGAAAAATATCAGATTTACCAAAGATTACCCCTGGCTTGTTAAGCATAGATTCTCTCACCATTATGTACCCCCAGTTTCTATAGTGACCCCACGTTCCAACCTTCCGCCATTATGTAGATATGTTCCGCAAGTGTTGCTTCTGATGTACTGCTTAAATTCCAGACAAAATAAACGCTAAAAGTTCCAACTGTAGCAAATTATTCCTGATGAAAAATCTCAGATTTACCAAAGATTACATGGCTTGTTAAGCCTATATTCTCTCACCATTATGCACCCCCAGCTTCTATAGTGACCCCACGTCCCAACCTTCCGCCATTATGCAGATATGTTCCGCAAGTGTTGCTCTTGATGTACTGCTTAAATCCCAGACAAAATCCCTAAAAGGTTCAACTGTAGCAAATTATTAATTGTGAAAAATCTCCGATTTACCAAAGATTACATAGCTTGTTACGTCTAGATTCTCTCACAACCATTATGCAGATATGTTCCGGAATTGTTGCTTCTGATGTACTGCTGAAATTCCAGACAAAATCTCCCTAAAAATGTCAACTGTAGCAAATTATTCCTGGTGATAAATCTCAGATATACTGAAGATTGCCCCCGGCTTGTTAAGCCTAGATTCTCTTAGTGAAAGCTAATTAAGCAAAAGGCAATGTTTGTGGTAAAACAATGTTTATACAATTTTTTTAAATATATTTCTACTGTCCTCTCTATATCCATAGCTTCTTCAAATACCTCAACCTAAATTGATTCTTAAAGTATATAATCTAAGGTTATATAGTGAATGTGGTAATATGGTATAAGGTAAATGGCCACCAAGGATTTGCTGGCATATAGGTGTTCTTTTGTGAACTTTTCAATGATTGTTTCGCATGAATTTAACTGGTTTTCATTGATTCAACGAACTATTTCTTCAATTAAGACGGGTGAATTTGTTAGCATAAATATTGGACTTCAAAACTATAATGTAAAAGATCCAACCGCATTAAAACATATGATCTTGACGGAAAATTCCAATCGCTAAAATGGTAAAATGCAAGATCAGAAAATGACTCATGCAGTAATTGGATGTTTTCCTTGAATGTCCAGGAGGCCATTTAACCAATATACTATTCCATACATTATACTGTATTTTTATGAAGAATAATCAAAATTATAGTAAAGATAGAGGTTGCGCCTGGCCAGCATTCATAGTTCTGTGAAAAATAGACACTTCGGCCAGTTAGAGTTTTTTATTTTTCTCAACGTTTTGACAAAAATCTTTTGTCTTCGTCAGGAGAAGTAAATAAAAATAAAGCATTTTTAACGCCTTTCCAAATGCTTTTTCTTTATTTACTTCTCCTGACGAAGACAAAAGATTTTTGTCGAAACGTTGAGAAAAATAAAAAACTCTAACTGGTCGAAGTGTCTATTTTTCATGGAAATAATTAAAATATTTAAAATTATAAATCTTAATCACTGATATGTCAAGCCCTTTCATCGAAGACAATAGAAACGTTTGTTTTACTTGTTAAAGAAGACATTTCTACTTAATCTTTTTATATTTCCCATTTAAAAATAACTCTCTTTTACGTGAATTTTAAAACACTTCTGTATATAGGTTGTTACTTATTCATTTTCAAAACTATTAAATTCCGCGCAATTTATTTTTTGGCCCATTTTTTAAAAGCAGCCGACATTATTGAGAAGGATGATCGATCTTTTGGCCCCAAATATTGATTTCAAGCGCCCGGGGTTCATTCCCGGCTACAAGTTTGTTTGGGCGAGAATTGCCTCTGTGTGTACTCAACTCTTCTCAACCATTTTAATACTAGAAGTTCAAACTTATGTAATTTATAAGAAACCTAATTGATACCTCAATAAAATTTCTAATATTTACTAATTTATATAAATCACACATAGAAAGACTATCAAATTACGTTTTGATTTATATAAATACTCACCACAACAATTTGCATTACCTATAAAAACTTTTTAAAAATTTCAGAAAATTTGCATAATTAATAAGAACATATTTGCATATCAATTATCGATTATATGAAAGGGTAACTAAGTGCAATTAAATAGCTATGTTTATTCATGAAAATATATTTAAATTGCCCCCTCAAAGTGTATCATTAATTAAAGTTATCTTTAAATTGAAGATACTTCGACCAGTAAATCTTTTTATTATCTCGGCGTTTCGACAAAAATATTTTGTCTTCGTTAGGAGCGAACAAAAATTAAAACATTCAGCAAGACGTTTAAAATTATTTTTATTTCAGAATAATTTTTAACGTTTTGCTAAATGTTTTAATTTTTGTTCGCTCCTGACGAGGACAAAATATTTTTGTCGAAACGTCGAGATAATAAAAAGATTCACTGGCCGAAGTATCTTCAATTTAAAGAACCATGAATACCAGCCAGGTAACCTCTTTCATTATGATAAAGTGATCTTGTATTATTTTTGGGATTCTTAAGATCATCTTCAATCTTTTAAATGCCAAGGAAGAAAAAAGGGCGTCATACAAGCATTTAACAATGCAGTAAGGGAGATAGAAAAATTGTTTTATTTTAAAGAAAGATTTGCGTAATAAGTTTATATATAAAAAGGACGTACCTGGATCTGGAAAGAAAAAAAAAAACATTTTTTTTCTCAAACTATTTCGAGAGATTGCTTCCTCTTTATCTCAATTTATTGCATAATAAACTTTAATTTACAAATTCTTGTAGATCACAATAAACAACTTGGTCATTGGTCAAAAATAATTAATGATAATAATGAAAAATTATTGAATCTTGCCTGGCCGACATTCATATTTCTTTAAAAAATAGACACATCGACCAGTTAGAGTTTTATTTTCTTAACGTTTCAACAAAAATATTTCGTCTTCGTCAGGAGAAATAAATAAAAATAAAACATTTGGCAAGTCGTATTCGAAAAATCACGTGAAAACGTCCTTGCAACCTCAGAACAATTTTTAACGCCTTGCCAAATGCTTTATTTTCATTTACTTCTCCTGAACAAGACAAAAGATTTTTGTTGAAACTTTAGAAAATAAAAAGTGTGTCTAATTTTACAGAAATAATGACAAAGTTGTCTCCATGTGATCTACAAGAATTTGTAAATTAAGTTTACTGTGCAATAAATTGATAAAGAGGGAGCTAATCTCTCGAAATATTTTGAGAAAAATTGTTTATTTTTCTCTTTTACAGATCCAAGTACGCCATTTTTATATAAATTTATTTGATGAATCGCCTTTTGACTCAAATACGTGTAAAGGTTCAAACTTTCAAAAACTATACTATACCTTGGCAAGATAGACCGAAAGATCTCTATCCAATTGAGCACACTTGGAGTTTGACGAGCAGGGCCCCCCATACAGCTCGGGATCTTGCCTACCCAACCTGACATTTTGAGAGAATTTGGCAAGTTATCCCTCAGAATGATAACCAACAACTCTATTAATCATTGCCACGCTGAATAACAGCTTGCATAAGATCCAAAGATGGGCACAAATCTCATATTTATTGATTCACTATAAGTATCTCTATCTTGTGAATAGAATAGGCGATTTTCTTCTGGGGATTTGTTCGTTTCTTTTTATATTCATGTATATCACATATCTACAGGGTTTCATTCCATTCTGGTAGCTTCTTCTTCGTATATAGTTTTTTGTGTGTTGTTCTTTATAGCATAAACTTCACGTTTTCTTACCTGAAAAACATTCAATTTATAGATTTTTCAATAAAATCTAAAAGCAATACAGGGTTAAGTTTCTTTTACCATTTTTTATTTCTCTAGCTTTCAGGAACTAACATGTCCTTCAATAGAAAAACCTATAAGTATAACTTCCACAGAGAACTATACAATTTAGCTAGACGTTATACTTCTAGTTCTCCTGTTTTAAGGCATGTTATCCCGAAAACTAGAGAAGTAAAAATATTATAAGAAACTTAACCCTGGATTTCTTGTTGATTTTATTGAATCATATAAGTCGGGAAATACAAGAAAATAAGACCTAATCCAAATAATGTATTAGTGTGTGACGTTTCGGCAACAGCATTGTCGCCATCATCAGACAAAGGAATAAAAATGAATGAGATTAATAAGATTCTTATTAGTAAATTAAATTTTATTGCCATCTATCGGTAAAATTTTACACAAATAAATTTACTGGCAATGCGTTTCTTTTAAATATCATAAAATATCATCTCTACAGACCTTACTGCAATGATATGAGTTATTGAATGAGAGGGCTTGGCTCATCAGTAGTGAACCCTCTCAGCGGTTTCGCCAAATTAATCTCTAGACACCTCTACTATTGTATTGGACTAGTTTTGTTATATACCCTGTATTTTCTATGGAAGGCAGCTTAGGGGTGTTTAGTGAACTATGGACATAAGCTTATAGGTCTGTAGAGGCACATACATATAATTTCAAGGTATTGCATCGAGCAAAGCTCTTCTTAATCTTAACGATAGATGGCAATAAATTTAATTTACTAATATATATTGGTTATGAAAACATATTTTGCGGAAGAGCTTTGCTCGATGCAATACCTTGAAATTATATGTATGTACCTCTACAGACCTATAAGCTTATGTCCATAGTTCACTAAACACCCCTAAGCTGCCTTCCATAGAAAATACAGGGTATATAACAAAACCAGTCCAATACAATAGTAGAGCGGTCTAGAGATTAATTTGGCGGAACCGCTGAGAGGGTTCACTACTGATGAGCCAAGCCCTCTCATTCAATAACTCATATCATTGCAGTAAGGTCTGTAGAGATAATATTTGATGATATTTAAAAGAAACGCATTGCCAGTAAATTTATTTGTGTAGAATTTTAACGATAGATGGCAATAAAATTTAATTTACTAATAAGAATCTTATTAATCTCATTCATTTTTATTCCTTTGTCTGATGATGGCGACAATGCTGTTGCCGAAACGTCAAACACTAATACATTATTTGGATTAGGTCTTATTTTCTTGTATTATAATCTATAATTCAAATTGTACTTTATCGTAAGTCGGGGATAGTATGAATTTGTATTTTAAACTTATATATTCACACAAACACAGCTATAAATATCCTTAAGGTTTGATATCTAACTTTGGAGAATAAATAGAAATACCAGAGAAGAAGTCTACAATAAGTCTTTAGACCCTCTCTATTCACAAAGAGGATTCCCCATGTTGGGCGCCATGTGTGGGTGTGCTATTCCGACAATTCCACTTTTAGCTCGCCAATCCACGGTGATCTCCAGTCCAGAAATAGAAGCACATTAAAGTTTCATTGCCTCCAATTTCCACACAGTTTAGCAAGATCGTTCCCCAATTTATAGCAATTCTACCGCTTATCTAGAATATAACAAAATCTCTTGAACAAAAGTGGAGCTAAAACTTTGAATGGAGGAGGATTATGGAGAAAACATAATTATAATAAACAAAGCTGAAAGATCTAATGTTTCAATCAAACAACGCTGAACTTAAACAGAACACACATTTTCTTACAAATCTTTAAATTCTAATTAAATCATTTTTTCCTATTTAGAAAAAATTATATACACTCATAGACAAAATTAAGGAAGATGTACTATTTAACATGTATATCCGAATTTAGACAATAACTCTGAAATATATTTGATACATAGTGACCTTTATTGAAGACACACGAGATAACCAAGTGTGAAAAAAAAAAGCACAGCAAGTTCTTAAATAGTACTGTTATCAAGTGTTTAAACAAGATAACACACACACACACACACAGATAAGGAAAAATAGTTTTTAAGAACTTAAATAACTTAAGAACTTACTGTGATATTTTTCTCATTTATTCCTTTGTCTGATGATGGTGACAATGCTGTTACCGAAACGTCACACACTATTAAATTATTTGGATTAGGTCTTATTTTCTTGTATTAAACGGGTAGTTTAGGCTGGAAGGGCGTGAGAACGCCAAATAATGTTAAAGTTTTACACAAATAAATTTACTGGCAATGCGTTTCTTTTAAATATAATCAAATATTATCTCTACAGACCTTACTGCAATGATATGAGTTGTTGAATGAGAGGGCTTGGCTCATCAGTAGTGAATCCTCTCAGCGGTTTCGCCAAATAAATCTCTAGACCGCTCTACTAGAGATTAATTTGGCGAAACCGCTGAGAGGGTTCACTACTGATGAGCCAAGCCCTCTCATTCAATAACTCATATCATTGCAGTAAGGTCTGCAGAGATAATATTTGATGATATTTAAAAGAAACTCATTGCCAGTAAATTTATTTGTGTAAAATTTTAACGATAGATGACAATTAAATTTAATTTGCCAAATAATGTGGAAATTAAAAATTATTTTTAATTTTAAAAAAGGAGAGAACTTCCTAGAATCGAACCTATGATATTTAATATAGAATTTAATTTTTCAATGCAACCTCTGAGTCAAGGAAATACTTCACACTTATTTGCTAAGGAACTCAACTTTGATTGGCTGATTGAGGTCACGAGACAGGTAACAGCCAATCACATCGCGTATAAGAATGATATACACATAAAGATTAAGTCGTATATTAATATTTGATTTTACTTTTGTTATTTTGTTCCCAAGTGCTCGAATATGAATAAAATCAACATTCAAAATCAATATTATTAACAAACCTAAATCAAAATTCGAAACTATTATAGACGCGTATGATTCTTTTTAAAATAAACAATTTCTATTGCCCTTAATGCAATGGAAAAATTAATGGGAGGGCCTGGCTCATCAGTGGTGAACCCTCTCAGCGGTTTCGCTAGTTTAATCTACCATACCGCTGTTATAAACTGGCGAAACCGCTGTGATGGTTTACCACTGATGAGCCAGGCCCTCCTATTAATTTTTCTATTGCAGTAAGGGCAGTAGAAATTGTTTATTTTTAAAAGAATCATACGCGTCTATAATAGTTTCTAATTTTGATAACAGATGGCGCGATAATGCATCATAAACTTAAATCAATATATGATTATATTAAAGAATAAGAATTTAAAAAAAAAAAGAATAAATTTTTTTCACCAATTTCTATCCAATGAAGAAACCACCAACAACGGTATTATAGGCCTGTGACCACCTAATGAAAGTTCTACTTATGTAAATTTCCAAAATAAATTATTTATTTTTGTTTAGTCCCCGGGGATAAGGAATCCAATTTTAGAGGACTTTTTTACTAATTAACTGGGACTTCTTTCTTAATCCAAGTTCTTCTAGATATTGTTATTTCATGAAGATTTTATTGCGTCTTTAGAATGGATTACAGACGATGGCGGTAGCTTGCCTTCATCTAATAGCCACTTAAGCGGGACACTTGCGAGTGGACACTTCAAATTGATTTTGATTGGTTTTTAAAATAGTTGGATCGTTTTTTGAAGTCAACTCTCAGATTTATATATTTAATAATATTAAATTTTAAACATTTTTAGATATAGAGAGAAACGAGTTAATTACCTCGTATTTAAGTCAACAAAAGAATCATCTAATTTACATACATCGTTCTAACCAGATTCAACTTGTGCAAAACAGACGACAAAGCAAAAAAAATAAACAAATTAATAATAGAGGGTAAGTTCCTATTTTTTTACAAGCTTTCACACTCAAAGAATAATCATTTTATTGCTTCAAAAAGTGATATTCTTCTATAAATATATACTTTACTAAGAAAAAAAAATCTTATCCCAAGTATACTCATGGACATTTTATTTTTGTTTTCAAACGGAGCTCTTTCACACTTGTAAGTGCAAATATTGAAATTCTTTCACCATATGTAGGTATATTATGTATTTGCAGTGAGAACAGACACATTTATTACCCACCATGATTATCTTGACATATACTCATGGACAAAACTTAAGGAAGTTGTACCTTTTAGCATGTATATCGGGATTCAGACAATAACTCTGAAAGATACACTCATGGAAAAAACTTAAGGAAGTTATACCTTTTAGTATGTATATCGGGATTAAAGACAATAACTCTGAAAGATACACTCATGGACAAAAATTAAGAAAGTTGTACCTTTTAGCATGTATATCGGGATTGAGACAATAACTCTGAAAGATACACCCATGGACAAAACTTAAGGAAGTTGTACCTTTTAACATGTATATCGGGATTGAGACAATAACTCTGAAAGATACACCCATGGACAAAACTTAAGGAAGTTGTACCTTTTAGCATGTATATCGGGATTCAGACAATAACTCTGAAAGATACACTCATGGACAAAACTTAAGGAAGTTGTACCTTTTAGCATCTATATCGGGATTCACAATTACTCTGAAAGATATTACAGTGACCTTTATTGAAGACACACTAGATAGCCAAGTGTAAACAAAATTGACTCTGTCTTCTTAAAAGAAATCAGATGACTGGTGACAAAGACTTTACACTTCCTTAAGTTTTCCCCATGAGTGTACGAGTCAAGATAAACATGGTGGGCAATAAAAGAGAGAGTAACTGTTTTTACTGTAAATGCATAATATGCCTACATGCTGTAGCAAAAGCTCCGTTTGTAAACGAAGATAAAATTCTGCAATGTGTAATCTAATAATCAAAGATAGGACCACTAAACAAAGCATACCTGAATCTATATGGAAAAAATATATAATACACTCAGGGGGAAATTTAAGGAAGTTGTACCTTTTATCATGTATATCGGGATTCAGACAATAACTCTGGAAGATATTACAGTGACCTTTTATTGAAGATACACGAGATAACCAAGTGTGAACAATCTCTGTCTCCTTCCAAAAACAGACATCCGGAGATATCAAAGACTTTCCACTTCCTTAAAGTTTTGTTCATGAGTGTATATTCAAATATTTCGATATATATTTCACTCCCTTACTCAGTTTATTAAACTCTGAAAAGATAAAGAAATCCCTCGAAATTTGTTCAAATAGATCCATATACATTATCGCTATAGATAATTAAAGTTTATTTACTTGAGAAGGTGTCCTAACAAGACAAGAAAATTAACGTATATTACATACATAGCGAAGATTAAAATGGAATTTTAATACAAGGTTATCCCAAAAGTTCGTAAACACTTGCAAAAAAAAAAAAAATTATACAAATATACAAATTATTCGCCGTTATGTATAATATCTTTGTATTATGTATAAAGTAATTGTATTATGAAAATTTTCGAAACTATTTTGGACGCGTAAGATTCTTTTTGAAATTAAACAATTTCTACTGCCATTACTGCAATGGAAATATTAATGGAATGGCCTGTCTCATCAGTGGTAGCCCTCCTATTAATTTTTCCAATGCAGTAAGGACAGTAGAAATTGTTTCATTTCAAAAAAGAATCATACGCGTCTAAAATAGTTTCGAATTTTCATAACAGATGGCGCGCTAGTGCATAGTAATATAAATATAAATAACCTAGTGAACATGGCATCTGCCCGGTAACTGGAACACTGTAGGTTCGTTTCCCATTCCTGAACACTTTATTTTTCCGTTTAACATTACTCTTCACAATTCATCCTTTCATACTTCATCCCTAAGGTTAGAAATAATCGTTATTTCTCCTTAAATAAATTTGGATTTATCGTTGAAAAGAAACACATGCGGGATAATTTCAAAATGTCGTTTTATAAATATAAGATGGCACAAGCCATCAGCAACTTTCAGTTGCACGATAAGGAGATGTATTTTTCTTAATTTATGCACCTTATCCCAGTACAATATCACATTTGTACTATTTTATCACATTGTGTAGCGTTCTCACGTAATTCTGGCCTTAACTACCCGTTTCATGATTTTTCAGGATGCCTGAATGACCAATTTTTTGGTCGTTGAGGTACAGCTTGCACCACGCTGATGAGGGCCCACAGCCCGAAACGCGTCCGTGGTTAGCTTTTCTTGATTAATCAAGAATGGGTATTTGGCCAATTCTGGAATAATTAAAAATCATCGAGAATAGTTGATATTTATTCCGATAGATGGTGCAAGTCATCAGTAACTTTCAGTTGCACGATAAGGAGATGTCTTTTAATTAATAAATATAATTGTATTATGTATTATCCGTAATAATATTATTCGCCAAGTAATAATAAAAACATCCTTTTAAGAACAACACGAACTTTTGGGACAATCTTATAATTACATATTTACACAATATGTTCCTTTTCTGCCATCACAGTTTTCCAATACACGGGTCTTCAGAATGACGGCATTCCAAGTTTTTGCAGGTAATTCTTTCTTTTTTAGATTCACTGGTTCACCAATTACCTCAAACAATGAAAAATAGGTTAATTCTTTTACCTTTTTTATGAAGATTTTGAAACATCCTTAAGCTTCATTTCTAAAGGCTTACTTAAATTTACCATTAAGATTGGGAATTTTAAGTTCTAAAGTAAATGTGGTTAAAAGTGATAGAAATACAATTATCGTAAAGGTAGAGGTTGCCTGGCCGGCATTCATATTACTATGAAAAAAGACACTTCGGCCAGTTAGAGTTTTTTATTTTTAATTGGTACCAGGTAGAAAACCCCAAAAAACAGACCCTCCAATTAAACAGAAGAGAATCGACACAGTTGGCCAGATGGAAATCTGGTCACCTGCGCCCTCTAGTCTATAAAGAGGGAGCCAAAAGCTTCCCCATGTGCACTAGGTGCAAAACTGAAGAGGCCACTTCTCAACATATACTAAATTGTATTGTAAAAGACAAAAGATCCCTGTACAGAGAACCAAGAAGAGTTCTTGAGCTTCTTTACGAGCACGACCTCCAAGATCTTGTCTAATTTAGACTAAAAGGATAAGTAAAAAAAAAGGTTTTTTAATTAGCTTTAGTTAGAGAAAATAAAAAACTCTAACTGGCCGAAGCGTCTATTTTTCATAAAAATACTATTAGTTATTTTGAAAATAGAGCAATCCATAAATAAATCTTTAATTAAAAAGGCATATATTGGATCAAAATATCATTTATTTTACCAATATTTACGACTACTGAAATATTGGAAAAATAAATGATATTTTGATCCAATATATGCCTTTTTAATTAAAGAATTAGTTATGTAAAACGACATTGGAAAATTATACCGCGTTATTTCTCCTTAAAATAAATTTTGATTTTCCGTTGAAAAGAAATACACGCGGTATAATTTTCAATTATCGTTTTACAATCACAAGCCGCATTATATTGTATTGTAATATAAATTAGTTATGTATTTTTATTTGATTTATAGATTGGAAGATTTTTTTCTGATGGTTCTACAGCCTTACTCTTATTTTCTTGCTTATTTCCATCCAGCCATCTTTTCTTATTTCGTATTTCTTACAAAACGACAGATGCCATATGCAGTCGTTCCTAACTTGGAGTAGAGACGCTGCTTAACCTGTGTTCATTACACCAGGTTTATTTCTTTATTTTGACTTAGAGCGCTAGGTTCCCCTAGGGATACTTGCACTTTAAAAAAAAACAAAATTTTTAAAGCAGAGAAAGAAAGATATTTTAAATATTTACAGAATTAGTATGCAAGTTAGTTAGAATAAAAGATAAAAAATATCAACACAATTGATATATGTACAAAGGGTTGGTGTGCAAATTTAGTTAAATGAAATCAAATAGTAAAGTATTGTGTTTATTCGAGAAAAGCAACCATATGTTTGAAGTTTATATGTCAAGTTTGTAATTATTCTTATTTTTTTAATTCATAGAAGCATTTTTCTGGCAGACATATTCAATTTTTTATTATCATCATTTTTTAGATTTTTTTCTTAGTTTGTTATCAAATCATTTGCAATTGTAGTTTCTTTATTGTTTTGTTGTGTTCCTTTTTAAGCAATGAAATATATAGAACTAAGGTGTAATATTCAATTCAAGCATATGGAACCAACATCGATTCATTTTTAAAACAAAGCAAATTTATAAGCTTATACAACTTTCACTTTTTCAAACACCAGGACTCAGTATCAAGAGCCCTTACAAGATTCTATCATCCGTGCCACCTGATCCTTGGTATTTTCCGAGCTTTTTATTGCTTCCAGTCTTTATTTTTCATCCAGGTTTAAGGGTTAGAATTCAAATATGCTTTTGAATACATTCCGAGTGCAATTATCAATATCAAATATTCGTACATCTCAATCAAACAAATTAAAGTGATCCAATCAAAGAGGTAAAAAAACTGCATTGCCATCGTGAATGAGCAAGTAGAAATCTAAAATAAAAGCCCTTATATGTCTAATAATAAAAATAAAATGATGTCGGATGGCAGCACTTATCATATATATTATTGAGAGAATGCTAAAAAATTTAGAAAACATAATATTAACAACAAAAATCTTTTAAAGACTTTTTGGTCTTATACAGATTATCCGAGTAGAACAGGGTTCTTTTTTTTTTTTGCTTATCCCTAGTACACGTGGTACAGACCATGATAATCATGGTGTGTAGAAGTAGGCGACTGCTTTTACTGTAAGTGCACCACATTTCTACACATGTGAAAAGCAGTTCGACTTTGCACTTACAAATGTGCCAGAGCCCCGGTTGGTTACTTGCATACGCTGGTGGGGTTGGACTTTTGCAAGAATCGGGGGCCATCGGAGCATTTTATTTATATTTTTAAACAGAAAAAAGTTCCCAATGCGCGAATCGAACCCGGGTCGTAGCGGTCGAAAACCAATGATTTAGACCATCCTTCCACCGACCCCCCGTAGAACAGAGTAAAACATAATAGCTTGCTAATCAGTTTCTTTGTGTTAATTTACATTAAGTATACACCTATCCCCCGATTTACACGGTACTTGTTTTACACGTTTACGCTTTTACACGGTTTTCCAAATAAGTTTTTTTTTATCGCACTATACTAAATGCTACTGTGATTGAACACATGCGCTGTGTACACATCTCACGAGGAATCCCGAGCTTATGTGCTGACTACATATTTTAACCTGTAAATGCATTTTATTTTTATTTCTGTGTACACCTATCCCCCGATTTACACGTTTTTCTCAGGAACGTATCTACCGTGTAAATCGGGGGATATGTATATTTGTAAATATATCACAAAGACATAAATACATACACTTCAGTATCTGTCTTGTAATTGGGTTAAAGACCTAGCTCTCGTTATAGACCTTCTAGCTGAATTAACTAACGTGTCAATTATTCCGCCTTCTACATGCTAGTCAGTAAGCATTTTAAGGCTCTTATGAACACAGGGACAACACATGCAAACAGCCCGCCGCATCTGGAAACAGTGCGCCGCTTGCGAGGGAACCAAGGAAGCGCCAAGCACACCTAGAGCTCCAAAGCACCCAAGGCTTTCAAAAATAGGGGATCATCAGAGATCAGAAGTCTGGCTAATATCTTTCGAGAGCTCCCGTTGAATAAACTAACGCTATATTATATATGATGCATTAGCGCGCCATCTGTTATGAAAAATTGTAACCATTTTTGACACGTATGTTTCTTCTCGGAATAAAATAATTTTTTACTGCTCTTACTGCAATGATAAAATAATATGTAGTATATTATAGTAATATACTCGATTATGTACGCTGAAACAGTGTAAAACGCCTGTTTACACCTCTTTAAACGCCTGATTAGCGGTCATTCTTTTCCCATATAATAATGCCCAATGGTGAAACCTTACGTTTAAGGCTATCATACACCAGATAATTTTTAGGAGACGTTTTAAACATAAATATATATGTCATAATTTGTATAATATCAAAGATTTATAATTTCTTTTCGCCAAAATAAGTATGTAAATATGTTAAGCTTGTGTTAAAATGTAAATATGCAAATTTATCCATCTATAAAAACTGTACAAAAATAAATGCGGCAGACATCGCGGACGAATGCTACGGCACGTCGCGGGTGCGCTGCTCACTTGGCTGGAACTATTGGGGATTGCATGCATTTAATATATATATATATATATTAAAACTATTGTTTTTTCATATATATGTAATGTATAAAACGTCTCCTATAAGAATGTATCTGGTGTATGACAGCCTTAAACGTGAGGTTTCACTCAACTACCTTTCCAGATATAAAGGAAGAATTTTTGTATGGGGATCTATTTTAAAAAGATCGGCAGACAAATGACTATTAAAAATTATTTAATAACATCTTATCAATATTACATAGATGTGTGTACGCACAAAATGCACAGTTATTAGAAAATTATGTACAAGATGTCACCTCTACAGTATTCAATAGAATATCGCCAACTGTCTTCAGCGACGCCATGTATTTCTTGGCCGACGGAATAAATGTAAATCGTAAACCTGACCGAAGAGAAGATGGAATGGTTCTCGAGGTCCAACCGGGAATATCCAGGACTACAGGTCCTCAATATTATAAAGCTTTCCATCTTGACTTTTATAATCTAATAAAATATTTGTTGTAGATAGTCGTGGAATATTACATATAGAATATATGCACAATTTATTAAGATGGGTTTTAATTGCCGGTAGAGTGTACACAGCTACACGGAGGTTTCAAAATCACTTTATTAGGTACCGCTCAACAACAGCAACCTAGTTTATGATATTTGAAACAGTGAATAATATGTGAATTCACATAATAAACAAAATTTTAACGTGGGATTCAATCCCGGTTCATGATTGTCGGGAATCGAGGGTGTTACCCACTCGTCCACCGACTTGTTATTATTTAGATTTGTAGAGTACACACAGCTACACGGAGGTATTTCTGAATTGTTATATATCTTGATATCTTATAATATCATAAATTTATTTGTTGAAGAGAGTCATGATTTATTCCGCATAGACTATCTACACAATTTACCAAGATAGGTTTTACATAGAGGTAAAGGGAGAAACGAAGATTTGCCTGGAGACTACACACAGCTATACTGAGGTATTTCGGAATTGTTATATCTTGATTTTTATAATGTCAGAAAATATTTGTTGTAGAGAGCCGTGAAATATTCCATATAAAATGTATCTACACAATTAACCAAGATAGGTTTTACATAGAGGTATAGAG
Organism: Cordylochernes scorpioides; assembly: GCA_030710605.1. Classification (NCBI taxonomy): domain Eukaryota; kingdom Metazoa; phylum Arthropoda; class Arachnida; order Pseudoscorpiones; family Chernetidae; genus Cordylochernes; species Cordylochernes scorpioides. Next base: position 356,926 of record CP092871.1, on the reverse strand, counting down.
AAACGAAGATTTACCTGGAGAGTACACACAGCTACACGGAGCTATTTCGGAATTAGTATATCTTGATTTTTATAATGTAACAAAATATCTGTTATAAATAGTCGTGAAATCTTACATATAGACTATCTGTACAATTCACCAAGATATGTTTGATATAAAGGTAGGAAGAAACGAAGACTTTTACCAGGAGAGTCCACACAGCTACATGGAGATATTTCGGAATTAGTATATATATTTATGTCTATAATTTCATGAAAATATTTGTTACAAGGGGTCGTGAAATATATATATATACTATCTACACAATTTACCAAGATAGGTATTACATAGAGGTAGGGAGGAACAAAGATTTGCCTGGAAACTTCACACATAGCTTCACAGGGGTATTTCAGAATTAGTATATATCTTGATGTTCATAATGTTATAAAACTATTTGTTACAGAGGGTTGTGAAATATTTCATATAGATAATATATATAAATTCGAAATTATTAATTTTTCCATTGCAGTAAGAGAAGCAGAAATTGTTAAATTTATAAAAGAATCATACGCGTCTATAATAGTTTCGAATTTCCATAACAGATAGCTCGCTAATGCATCATTAGATAATATATGTGCAATTTTCCATGATAGGTTTTTACATAGAAGTAGGGAGGTACAAAGATTTGCCAGGAGAGTGCACACAGCTCCACGGGGTGTCTCGGAATTAGTATACACCCGTATTTAAATCGATAAATCATCGATCGGTATTGATTTCTCAGCCCATCAATAAGTTGTCAATTGCATGTTGGCCTTGCAGCTGAGCTGTAGCCGCGAATAAAGTCCACGATCTGAGGGATGCAAATATTGAACTTATTGATTTCTTGGTGAAGGCTGGATGGCTGAGATGAACTGACGGTAGATTTCTTCCTTCATGTTGGCCAGACATATGCTTTTTTTTACTCATCCATTTATTTATTTATTAACCAACCAGGAACGATATTGAAATATTTGTTGGATGAATACTATTATGTTTGATCAAGGTCTTCTCTTTGGATTTTCTTCTTCTTTCTTATCTCCACACTGGGTGAAGTAGAATGCGTCTGCCTTTGTCATCAAAACAAGGAGTACTACTCAGTGGCAGGATGACTTAGCTCCAAAAGAAATGGCCGCCTCTGACATGAGGAACAGACGCCATGTACAGCCGCTCCTAACATAGAGTACAAACGCTGCCCATCCTGTATCCCTGGATTAGAAGCCCTTACAAGGTACCATCAGCCGGGCCAGCTGAGCCCAGGTTTTTTACCGAGCTTGTTACTGCTCCTCCTCCTTTTTCATCCGGGCTTGGGACCGGCAAAGGCGGAGTTTTTGGATTATATAAATTCTACAAGACCGCAGTCACCGTTCGGAGGAGATTAATAGAATCGCAGAATGTCAGATTTGGATGAGGAAAGCGAAGACTAAAACACGGATAATTCCACATTCGCCTTTTCAGTAATACGCTAACCTTGACCTATGCACGGTGGATTCTGTGGCCACTGGACATGTGTCGGATCTGGAGGCTGTTTTTGGGTTCTGCGCTGCCTGGAGTATAAAGGCTCCATGCTTCCTTCCTGTGATGAATCTGTATAAGACCGGTGGTCTTAATAAAACTGTATATGTGTGTGATATTGAAATATTTGCGCCTATTACAGAGGAAAAAAACAAAAAATTAGAACTTAAATTCAAATATTTACAAATTTACATGTATCTTCTTCTTTCTTATCTCCACTCAATCATATTAGAGTGTCAAGCTTGTAAAGCTTGAGACTTTTGATGGTGTCTGCTGGAGATGGGTAGAGCACATCAATGGATGAGTCAATACAGTCAATAATGTGGTTTGGGGTTGCAGGTTGACACTTAGTACATAGTGGGAAAACCTTGCAACCATTCTGGAAAGTCATTGTCCGTAGATGACCAGACTTGAGTTTGGAAATCATTGGGAGGACAAAACCGGTGCTTGTCCCTCCTGCTCTGTACCAGTTATGTGCAGCATTAGATTTCCATTCTTGCTGGCATTGGGGTTTGATGGTACGGAGGAGGTCTCTTTCGTCTAGTTGGGTGGTAGATTCTCTGGCTTCAGGTAGGGCCATGATCTCCAGCCTCTGCCAGAGAGTCTGCCAGCCCATTTCCATTACATGTATTAATCGACAGAGTTCATAAAATTTTAATATACAAAGTGGCAGATGTATCTGCCAATCTGCAACCCGGTGTAACAATGGGCATACCTGTAACTAATGACTGAAGGGAATTAAAAAAGTAAATCTTCATTATTACCATTAGGGAATACGAATGGTAAGCAAATATTAGAGAGTTCCGATATGTAAATTTAATTATAAGTCATATTAATGTTAGAATCAGTTGAATAGTTGTTAAATATATGTCATTTTTACCATAGTATTTCAGAATGTTAAATGTACGTATATTTGACTGGTTTTAGATTTATTGATGTATTTGTTAGGTTTTTATAAAAATGTGGAGAGTTCAGTGTTGTGCGGTGTCCAGGCGTCAACAACTATCCTGACGGAGTTCGGCGGTAGCCACGGAAATGAGGGTGAGTCTACCTCTAATGTACACTTTCTGTGGTACATATCTACAGTAGTGCCCGCATTTATACTGTATCTAATGTGTTACTTCTTCAGTCTTTCTAAGGTATATCTATACTGTACATTTACACATTTCTGGGTACATCTACAGTTTCTGTGGTACATATCTACATACATTGTCTCTATGGTACATTTATACTGTATCTACTGTGTTACTTCTTCAGTATTTATACGGTACATCTACACTCTGTCTCTACGGTACATCTATACTACCTTTACGGTAAATCTACATACATTGTCTCTGTGGTGCATCTACAGTAATGTTCGCATCTATATTTTATTTACTGCGGTACTTCTTAAGTCTTTCTACGGTACATCTATACAAGATTTACAGTATATCTCTCTACAATGTCTCAGTGGTACATCTACATATATTGTCTCTGTGGTGCATTTTAGTGTATCTACTACGGTACATCTATGCTACCTTTATGGTACATCTACAGTTTCTGTGGTACATCAACAGGGTCAGTGGTACACCTACATACATTGTCTCTCTGGTACATTTATACTATATCTATGCTACTTCTTCAGTCTTTCTACGTTACACTGTCTCTATGGTACAGCCACAGTGTCACTACAGTATATATACAGTGTGTGTCTCTCCCAGTACATCTACAGTTTCTGTGGTAAAACTATATTTTCTCTGGTATACTATATATCCTGGATCTATATCTATATGATGCATCTACAATACCCCCTGGCTGCATATCGATTTTCTCTCATGATTAAACATATCTCTCTACATTATCTCTGTAGTACATCTAAACTCTTGTGATAAAACTACTTTCGCTGTGAATGTACATCTACACTTTCTGTTCTACAACTACAGTTTCTGTGGTAAAATTAGTCTCTCCTGTACATTCACAGTTTCTGATAGTATTTATTCTATTTCCATGTGATACAGTCTCTGTGATACATCTACGTTATGTTTAAGGCACATCTTAAGACTGCTATGGGTGTTATTCCTAGAAAATCTATCAAAGCGCTGGAAGACCGACTTTCCTTTAACTTGTGATCTATGTAATATCAGAATACAAGACGAAATCATGCATATAATATTTAATTGCTGTTACTTGGAGAAACAAAGAGGGAAACTCTTGGGTGATTTATCCTTGTCTCAATCCGATAGTCAACAAACTTATAACTGGATGAATACAATCATGTTTTGATCAAGGTCTTCTTTTTGGTTTATATAAATTCTACAAGGCCGCAGTCACCGTTCGGAGGAGATTAATTGAATCACCGAATGCCGTTGTCCATTTGGACGAGGAAAGCGAAGTCTAGAACACGGCTGATTCCACACTAGCCTGTTCAATGATACGCTAACCATGACGTATGCACGAAGGAACATGTGGCCATTGGACTTGCGTCGGACCAATAGGCTGTTGTTGGGTGCTGCGCTGCCTGGGGTATAGGAGCTCCATCTATTATTGCTTTCTGTGGTGAATCTGTATAAGACCAGGTGGTCTTAATAAAGCTTTGTTGTGTGTTTAAGGCACAACTCCAGTTTTGTGTAGCACATTCCCTATGGTAGAACTATATCCTATGTCATCCCTACAGGGAGATATAAAGTGACACATGTGTATAATCATCTCCCCACACAGATAATTATAATGTGACACTATCATTACAGCCTTCTCTCTATGACACTCATAAATGGACCTGGTCACGCACAGGAACGTAGTCCCTCTTTATAGATCATCTTTCTACCTCGTTCATTTCTCT
>CP092871.1:334673-352478 GCA_030710605.1 Cordylochernes scorpioides | reverse complement strand
TACATAAAATAAACATCCAAGCAAAATACAGAAGTCTATATCCCATCATTGGTATCTGAACCAAAAGCCTGAAGCTATTCTGGAATGTGGGATGAACTGACAGGCAGCAACCTGTATTTCCAGGTTCAAAACTGTTCATACAAGACCACTCCTCTTCCAGGATGGTATAAAGACCTTCCGACAATGCACCATTTGCAGGGCCAAAGAGGCCTAACCAGAACACCTCTTAGAATGTATGGGAGCCTCAAGACAGGACCTATATTCCAACTCTACCAAGATTGTGAATTTGATCCATGAATTTAGTCTCCATGACCTTGTATTATTATACAATTATAATATGATACATTAGCACACCATCTGTTATCAAAATTTGAAACTATTATAGACGTGTATGTTTCTTTTTAAAATTAAACAATTTCTACTGTCCTTACTGCAATTGATTTTTTTAAATCTCATTAATTTTTCCACTGCAGTAAGGGCAGTAGAAATCGTTCAATTTTAAAAAGAATCATACGCGTCTATAATAGTTTCGAATATTTTAATATTATTTATAATGATATGTATTTCTACTGTCCTCAAAGTTTATGTCTGTGGCGACCACACTTTGCTTCAGCGAGCGCAAACTGGGACAAAGCTTCACTACACATACTACGGGCAATAAAGTGGCGGCCCCACTATGCCTTGACATGCCCGTGCTGGGAGAACACGTCACTACGCATGCGCGGCGTCATCCGGAACTTTCTAGATACTGGCGCGGTAAACAAAAAGGCCTGCTCCCAACGGCCGTTACTTCAACCGTTACTTCTTTTCTCTTTATATATTTCTGTCTTTAAATAAATTAATTTAAATTATACTTATATCAGCGGCCTTTCCACAAGCCACACCAACACCTCACGCAACCACCATTCCACATGTCCATAGTTCATTCAAAATACCCATTCCAAGAGTCTAGCATCAGTATCATATAAAAGGAAAACCTAAAAATACAATATAACAGCGGTATGGTAGATTAAACTGGCGAAACCGCTGGGAGGGTTCATCACTGATGAGCCAGCCTTCCCATTAATTTTTAATTGCAAAAAGGGCAGTAGATAATTGTTTGATTTTTAAAAGAATCATACGGGTTTATAATAGTTTAGAATTCCCATAATTATACAATGGGATAATTAAAAAATGTTTCAGATCATTTGGTTCTTTTCGAGTAGAAAGGGAAGATCTAGATAAGTGTCTGCATCGCCTGCGGCTCCAGCGACCTATCGTTGGCCCACCGCTACTGGTCCTGCAGCGCCGTTCGCCCTGTCATCCGAGAGGTGTTCTCCATCATCGGCCGGACCTACAGTCCTGGATCTTTCCAGTTGGTCTCGAGGACCACACCATCTCCTCAGCGGCGAAGTACGCGATCTACGCTTTCTTCGTAGATCACGGAATACGTGGTGTCGCTGGAGATCCGCTGGTGATTCTCCACCAAACTCTGCAGCGCTGGCAGAGACGCCATATTCATTGTAAATAGTGTATATAATCCATATCATCTTTTTTAAAATAGTGCAGACACTTTGAATGTATTGACAAGATGTCAATAAAATTATTTAAATTGTCAATTGTCTAGATAAGTGAATTAGTCACAATACCTCTTTACCAGGTAAAACACATCTTTGGGAATTTCGGCTCATTTCACCACTCCTATCATAGGATGATCTACAATCTTAGCTGTTACTGTACTGATGAAGGCAATAGCACGAAACTATTGTATACAGGTATTCATTTTAGACGTTCCATTCCCTTGACTTATGATTCTATAAAATCAAAAAGAAATCCAACTCCCCCTTTGCCGGTCAACAAGCCCGGATGAAAAAGGAGGAGGGGGAGCAGTAACAAGCTCACTAAAAAACCTGGGCTCAGCTGGCCATGCTGATAATACCCTGTTAGGGCTCCTAATCCAGGGATACAGGATGAGCAGCGTTTGTACTTCATGTTAGGAGCAGCTGCACATGGCGTCTGTTCCTCATGTCAGAGGCGGCCATTTCTTTTGGAGCTATGTTGGCCTGCCACTGTGTAGTGCTCCCAGTCTTAATGACACAGGAAGACATATTCTACTTCACCCAGTTATGATGGTTGTCAATCACAGACACCATCAAGAGTCACAACTAGTTACTCTAAAATGATCGAGTGGAGATAAGAAAGAAGAAGAATAAATACATTCTATACAATGGCAGCACCAAGTAGGCAGTTCGAAATGCAACGTAGAAAGACGCCAAGCAAGCAGAATGCGATCAACGATGTATCCTAGGTGAGATTCCCTGGTTCCAGGGCGGAAAGAGAGAGAGAATTGATAAAAAGAAGAAAAAAGAGTTTACTATAAATATCTTTCACAGCTACAGAAATAATCAAATTTATCCCATCAAAGAAATGTGAGAATTTGTATATAACAAAGACACCTATGTAAAATCCAATAATTTTTATAAATTCATTTCAGACTTTCTTTTCTGTTTGAGAAAATTTTCAGTTATAATTTTAGTCTTGTTTATTGAATTGTATATAAAATGAATTAATATTAAAAATGGCATATCCTGACCACAAAAACATGTGCTTTACAGAAGGCAGAGCGCCATCTGGTGAAACAGAAATCAACTGAACGTTGATTTAGCCTGTTCCCTTATATTTGGCCAACCCAATTTATAGATAAATGAAGAAAAGCCATCCACCTAAGATTTTTTGGTCCCAGTGGTTCTTGAAAACCAAGAAATGGGTATTTAAGGCCAAAATTGCGTAAATATTTTAATATTAATTCCAACACCTGATCTTTTTATCTTTTATTTTCTTCTTTCGTTTTTACATAAAATGAATTGTATATAATCTGCTAAAAAGTATTTAGGCGCAAATATCCCAAGCTGCGATATCGCATCCGATATGGCAAACAAATAAATGAAGTAGACTATGAAAATTAGAAACTATTTTAGACGCGTAAGATTCTTTTTGAAATAAAACAATTTCTACTGCCCTTACTGCAATATATGGAAAAATTAAAGGGAGGGCCTGTCTCATCAGTGGTGAACCCTCCCAGCGGTTTCGCCAGTTTAATCTACCATACCGCTGTTATATTGTATATTTCGATCTTCCTTTTATAGTGATACTGTTGTTAGACTCTTGGAAGGGGTATTTTAGATGAACTATGGACATAAGCTTTGAGGACAGCAGAATTACATACAATTATAAATATATAATATGCATCGAGCAATCGCTCTTCCGCAAATATCAAATTGAGTCTTTTATTAGAACAATTATATTATGATACATGGCGTGCTAGTGTGTCGTTTGTTCTCAAAGCCTATCTCCATAATTCATCTAAAATACCCATTCCAAGAGTCTATCAACAGTATCACAATAAAAGGAAGAACGAAATATGCAATATAACAGCGGTATGGTAGATTAAACTGGCGAAACCGCTGGGAGGATTCACCACTGATGAGCAAGGCCCTCCCTTTAGTTTTTTCTATATTGCAGTAAGGGCAGTAGAAAATGTTTAATTTCAAAAAGAATCCTACGCGTCTAAAATAGTTTCTAATTTTCATAACAGATGGCGCTAGTGTATCGTAAACTATAAAATGATGACAACATATGTAAAGTGTTTCTTTGTTATGCATCATGGAGGCTTTATGACTTATTCATTTCTTGTTTTGACTTTTTTGAACGATTTATTTCAGCCAAATGGATTGATGGCCATGGCCTAATTTGACCGGTCTGCGTGTTCACCTGATTTTGAGGAAAATGAATTTTTAATGTTTTGTTTTCAGAGAAAGTGGAGAAATCGAATCTTTCGATAAATGATTAATTGAATAAATGGATGGATAGGGAAAATATACCCTTATACATCCATATAGATTTCTTATTCTTTCTCTGTTTTGTTATTTTAAGTTTTTCTGCATATTTAATAAGTGATATATATTGGATTAATAATTTATTTACTAATATTTCATTCATGATAAAATTGTGAAAAAGTATTAAAATTACAATTATATTCTCACAATGAGTATCTTTTTTATTTAAATATCCACGCGGCTCGCGTTTTTTTTTTTTTTTTTGTAAATATTTCTGGTGGGATAAAGTCGATATTATTGTAAGCCCGTTGAAGAGCGAATAACGCTTGAAAGCTAGCGTTTTTTAAATAAAAAAGATACTCATTGTGAGAATATAATTGTAATTTTAAAACTAATATTTCAGTTGGCTAGACGCCAATCCTTTTCAAGGTATTACTATGTATTTTTTTTTCTTGAAATATTTTCCCTTTTCTTTGAGTATAGGTAAAAATATATTTTTTAACTTAATTCTATTGACGTTATGTAGTGCTGATTGTATATTGAATCGGCTATTATATATGATTAATATATGATAGAATACAGCTCTAATCTCTCTTCCTTTTGGGAACATCGGGTGCTGTAGGTTTCTTTTTGTTCTCCATCGGTGGCGGAGTCTTTCCCGCGGTGGGCCCCACCAATGAAGACCTTCTATATATTTTTATATAAAACGACATTTGAAAATTATCCCGCATGTTTTTCTTTTCAACGAAAAATCACTATTTTTTTAAAAGAGAAATAACAATTATTTCTAACCTTAGGGATGAGGTATGAAAGGATGAATTGTGAAGAGTAATGATAAATGGAAAAATAAAAGTGTTCAGGGATGGGAATCTTTTCATCCTTTCATTCCTCATCCCTAAGGTTAGAAATAATCGTTATTTCTCCTCTAAAAAATATTGATTTTTCGTTGAAAAGAAACACATGCGGTATAATTTTCAAATGTCGTTTTACAATCACAAGTCGCATTATATTATATTGTATTATATTTATATATATGTATATTTAGAAAATAAAAGGCATATATTGGATTTAATAAAATATTTATTTTGCCAATATTTCGGCTGGCTGAAAGCCAACCTTTATCGAGGCATTACATAATTTATATTATGACACTATGCTGCGCTGAGTTTGTGTATACAAAAATGTAATGCCTCGATAAAGGTTGGCGTTCAGCCAGCCGAAATATTGGCGATATAAATATTTTATTAAATCCAATATATGCCTTTTTATTATCTAATGAATTAAATATGGATTGCTGTATTTTCAAAACGATATGTATATTTATCAATTATTTTTATCTATTTATTCATATATTTATCATTATATAATCTTATATATTTATATTTATTCTGTATTTAACCTTATATAATCTTATATGGACATTGTTATAAATCAGTTTCAATCTCAATCTCTCTCTCAGCTTTCACCACGCTGAAGAGTGCCAACAGCCCGAAAAGTGTACGAGGTTAGCTTTACCTGATTAATCAATATATGGTATTCAACCAATTCTGGAATAATTAAAATATTTCTCTGTAAGTCCTTACCCTTATTTAATAGCATTTTAATTATTTTAACAGATTAAAAAATGGGAAATTCTTTATTAAATAAAAGACTATTGTCTTCATAAAGACCTTTTTCATGTATTTTTTATTATCAAATCAGACGCGATATCTTCACAAGGGACGTCAAGCAACAACACTAAACTTAGATACTATATTACATAAACAATTGAATAATTACAAGGCTTGAGTAGAGTTTAAAGAAGAAAAGAAAGGACATTAAAATCATGTTTGAATTTACAACTAACAAATGAAATAAACACAAACAAATATACCTAGTTTGACAATTACAGTTTTTTAAACCAAGATAGAAAATATATCATAGATATATTTACAGAATTTTCTAAATTTAAATTACGAGTCCTTACTATTTATAAACATGAAAATAACCTTGTATTCAATTTTCTCGATTTCGGTAGATGTATTTGTTTAAAAGAATCAAGTATATCTATACAAAAAGCCTGGATCTCAATCAATGTATAGTGTATTTATTCTCTAAATTATTTAGGAAAAACAGGAAAAAGATATATGTTACACAAGTGTTTCAATAATATCAAAAATATTAGTTGACTTGTCAATAGAACCAAGGATTATTATATTGTAAACTTATATACATACATTGTTACAAGTATAAATACAATACCTTGTTTTTTGTACATTGAAAAAGGTCGGCGTTTAGCCAACTGAAATATTTGTAAATAGATTTGTTTTACTCAATACAGTAGAACCTCCCTGTAAAGAATACCTAATTGCAGCTCCAAAGTGTTCTTAAGGGAGAGGTGTCCTCTTACCAGAGAGTTGCTAAATTGTAAAAATGGTAATTCTACAAATGAAAACTATCCTTTGTAGAGGTGTCCGCTAGCGGGGTGTTCGCTAAAGGGAGGTTCTACTGTATATGATTTTTTATTTAAAAATATCCTTATGAAAATAGAGCAATCCATAAATAAATCTTTAATTAAAAAGACATATATTGGATCAAAATATCATTTATTTTACCAATATTTCAGTTGGCTGAACGCCAACCATTATCAAGGTGTTATAACATATTTAATGTGTGTCAACAACAAGTGTAGCGCTGAGTTTGTTGTTGACACACATTAAATATGTTATAACACCTTGGTAAAGGTTGGCGTTCAGCCAACTGAAATATAGGTAAAATAAATGATATTTTGATCCAATATATGTCTTTTTAATTAAATATCCTTATGTATTAAAAAATCTGTTATAAAATGAAATTTAAATTAATTAGAATGTGTGGAGAGAATCCTTAGAGAAATGAACGAGGTAGAGAGATGATCTATAAAGAGCGACTGCGTTCCTGTGCGTGACCAGGTCCATTTATGAGTGTCATAGAGAGAAGACTGTAATGATAGTGTCACATTATAATTATCTGTGTGGAGAGATGATTATACACATGTGTGACTTTATATCTCCCTGTAGGGATATCTCTGACATAGGATATAGTTCTACCATAGGGAATGTGCTACACAAAACTGGAGTTGTGCCTTAAACACACAACAAAGCTTTATTAAGACCACCGGTCTTATACAGATTCACCACAGAAAGCAATAATAGATGGAGCTCCTATACTCCAGGCAGCGCAGCACCCAACAACAGCCTATTGGTCCGACGCAAGTCGAATGGCCACACGTTCCTTCGTGCATACGTCATGGTTAGCGAATCACTGAACAGGCTAGTGTGGAATCAGCCGTGTTCTAGTCTTCGCTTTTTTCGTCCAAATGGACAACGGCATTCGGCGATTCAATTAATCTCCTCCGAACGGTGACTGCGGCCTTGTAGAATATATATAAACCAAAAAGAAGACCTTGATCAAAACATGATTGTATTCATCCAGTTATAAGTTTGTTGACTATCGGATTGAGACAAGGATATATCACCCAAGAGTCCCCCTCTTTGTTTCTCCAAGTAACAGCAATTAAATATTATATACATGATTTCGTCTTGTATTCTGATATTACATAGATCACAAGTTAAAGGAAAGTCGGTCTTCCAGCGCTTTGATAGATTTTCTAGGAATAACACCCATAGCAGTCTTAAGATGTGCCTTAAACATAACGTAGATGTACTACAGAGAGTGTATCACATAGAGACAGAATAAATACCATCAGAAACTGTGAATGTACAGAAGAGACTAATTTTACCACAGAAACTGTAGATGTACATTCACAGCGAAAGTAGTTTTATCACAAGGAGTTTAGATGTACTACAGAGATAATGTAGAGAGATATTTTTAATTAAGAGAGAAGATCGATATGTAGCCAAGGGATATTGTAGATGCATCATAGATATAGATCCAGGATATATAGGTATACCAGAGAAAATATAGTTTTACCACAGAAACTGTAGATATACTGGGAGAGACTGTGGTTGTACCATAGAGACAGTGTAACGTAGAAAGACTGAAGAAGTAGCATAGATAGAGTATAAATGTACCACAGAGACAATGTGTGTAGGTGTACCACAGACCCTGTTGATGTACCACAGAGACAATGTGTGTAGGTGTACCACAGACCCTGTTGATGTACCACAGAGACAATGTGTGTAGGTGTACCACAGAAACTGTATATATACTGTAGTGACACTATGGCTGTACCATAGAGACAATGTACCGTATAAAGACTGAAGAAGTAGCATAGATAGAGTATAAATGTACCACAGAGACAATGTGTGTAGGTGTACCACAGAAACTGTAGATGTACCATAAAGGTTTTAGATACACTAAAATGCACCACAGAGACAATATATGTAGATGTACCACTGAGACATTGTAGAGAGATATACTGTAAATCTTGTATAGATGTACCGTAGAAAGACTTAAGAAGTACCGCAGTAAATAAAATATAGATGTGAACATTACTGTAGATGCACCACAGAGACAATGTATGTAGATATACCGTAAAAGTAGTATAGATGTACCGTAGAGACAGAGTGTAGATATACCGTAAAAGTAGTATAGATGTACCGTAGAGACAGAGTGTAGATATACCGTAAAAGTAGTATAGATGTACCGTAGAGACAGAGTGTAGATATACCGTAAAAGTAGTATAGATGTACCGTAGAGACAGAGTGTAGATGTACCGTATAAATACTGAAGAAGTAACACAGTAGATACAGTATAAATGTACCATAGAGACAATGTATGTAGATATGTACCACAGAAACTGTAGATGTACCCAGAAGCCGTGTAAATGTACAGTATAGATATACCTTAGAAAGACTGAAGAAGTAATACCACAGTAGATACAGTATAAATGCGGGCACTACTGTAGATATGTACCACAGAAAGCGTAGATGTACCCAGAAGCCGTGTAAATATACAGTATAGATATACCTTAGAAAGACTGAAGAAGTAATACCACTGTAGATACAGTATAAAGCCGGCACTACTGTAGATATGTACCACAGAAAGTGTACATTAGAGGTAGACTCACCCTCATTTCCGTGGCTACCGCCGAACTCCGTCAGGATAGTTGTTGACGCCTGGACATTACACACAACACTAAACTCTCACATTTTTATAAACACCTAACAAATACATGAATAAATCTAAAACCAGTCAAATATACATATAACATTCTGAAATACTATGGTGAATGACATATATTTAACAACTATTCAATTAATTCTAACATTAATATGACTTATAATTAAATTTACATATCGGAACTCCCTAATATTGCTGCCATTCGGATTCCCTAATGGTAATCATGAAATATTTCTTTATTAATTCCCTTCAGTCATTAGTTACAGGTATGCCCATTGTTACACCGGGTTGCAGATTGGCAGATACATCACCCACTTTGTCTATATAAATTTTATGAACTCTGTCGATTAATACATGTAATGGAAATGGGCTGGAAGACTCTCTGGCAGAGGCTGGAGATCTTGGCCTACCTGAAGCCAGAGAATCTACTACCCAACTAGACGAAAGAGACGTCCTCCGTACCATCGTCCAATGCTTGCAGGAATAGAAATCTAATTTTGCACATGACTGGTACAGAGCAGGAGGGACAAGCACCGGTTCTGTCCTCCCAAGAAAACAATAGTTTTGATTTCCAGACTTAAGTCTGGTCATCTACGGACAATGACTTTCCAGAATGATTGCAAGATTTTCCCACTATATACTAAGTGTCAACCTGCAACCCCAAAACACATTATTGACTATATTGACTCATTAATTGATGTTCTCTACTCATCTCCAGCAGACACCATCAAAAGTCTAAAGCTTTACAAGCTTGACACTCTAATATGATTAGGTGGGGATAAGAAAGAAGAAGATAAATGTAAATTTGTAAATATTTGAATTTAAGTCCTAATTTATATTTTTTTCCTATGTAATAGGCGCAAATATTTCAATATCACACACATATACCACCGGTCTTATACAGATTCATCACAGGAAGGAAGCGCAGAACCCAACAACAGCCTCCAGATCCGACACATGTCCAGTGGACACAGAATCCACCGTGTATTGGTAAACGTATTACTGAAAATCCGAGAGTGGAATCAGCCGCGTTTTAGTCTTCGCTTTCCTCATCCAAATTTGACATTCGGCGATTCTATTAATATTCTCCGAACGGTGACTGCGGTCTTGTAGAATTTATATAATCCAAAAACTCCGCCTTTGCCGGTCCCAAGCCCGGATTTAAAAGGAGGAGGGGGAGCAGTAACAAGCTCTGTAAAAAACCTGGGCTCAGCTGGCCCGGCTGATAGTACCCTCTACGGGCTCCTAATCCAGGGATACAGGATGAGCACCTTTTGTACTCCATGTTAGAAGCGGCTGCACATGTCGTCTGTTCCTCATGTCAGAGGCGGCCATTTCTTTTGGAGCTAAGTCGGCCTGTTACTGAGTAGTGCTTCCAGTCTTAATGACAAAGGCAGACGCATTCTACTTCTCCCAGTGTGGAGATAAGAAAGAAGAAGAAGAATCAAAGAGAAGACCTTGATCAAACATAATTGTATTCATCCAACAAATATTTCAATATCGTTCCGGGTTGGTTAATAAATAAATAAATAATCAAAAAAGAAAAACATATATCTGGCCAATATGAAGGAAGAGATCTACCGTCAGTTCATCTCAGCCATCCAGCCTTCACCAAGAAATCAATAAGTTCAATATTTGCATCCCTCAGATCGTGGACTTTATTCGCGGCTAGAGCTCAGCTGCAAGGCCAACATGCAATTGACAACTTATTGATGGGCTGAGAAATCAATACCGATCGATGAGATATCGATTTAAATACGGGTATATACTAATTCCGAGACACCCCCGTGGATCTGTGTGCACTCTCCTGGCAAATCTTTGTACCTCCCTACTTCTATATCAAACCTATTATGGAAAATTGCACATATATTATCTAATGATGCATTAGCGAGCCATCTGTTATCAAAATTCGAAACTATTATAGACGCGTATGATTCTTTTAAAAATTTAACAATTTCTACTGTCCTTACTGCAATGGAAAAATTAATAGTTTCGAATTTACATATATTATCTATATGAAATATTTCACAACTTTCTTCAACAAATATTTTGTTACATTATAAAAATCAAGATATAATAATTTTCCGAGACATCCCTGTGAAGCTGTGTGTAGTCTAAAGATAAATCCTTGTTTTTCCTTACCTCTATGTAAAACCTATCTTGGTAAATTTCGTAGATACATTCTATTTAGAATATATCACTACTTCCTGCAACAAATATTTTATGACATTATAAAAATCATGATGGAAAGCTTTCGAATATTAAGGACCTGTTGTCCTGGATCTTCTCCTTAAGTCTCTAGGACCATGCCATCACCTCATCTGCGAAGTTTGCCATTTTTGTTTATTTCGTTGGCCAAGAAATGCGTGGCGTCGCTAGAAACACGTTGGCGATATGGTACTCTGTAGAGGTAACACCTTGTACATAAACATTGTACATAATATTTATCGTTTTTCTAATAAATGTGCATATGGAGCACCTATGTAATTAATAAGATGTCAAAAAATAATTTTTAATAGCCAATTGTCTAAGGGTCTATTTGAAGTCGGTCACCATACAAAGGTTCTTTATTTATATCTGTAAAGGCAGTTCAGTGAAACCTCACGTTTAAGGCTGTCATACACCAGATAAATTCTTATAGGAGACGTTTTATATATTGTATATATATTGGGCATTATTATAAAGGAAGAGAATGGCCGCTAATCAGAAAATTCTTCCAATCTATAAATAAAATAAAATTACATAACTAATAGTGTGAAAATAGTACAAATGTGATATTGTACTGGGATAAGGTGCATAATTATGAAAAAAGGCATCTGCTTATCGTGCAACTGAAAGTTGCTGATGGCTTGCGCCATCTCACGCAATTCTGGCCTTAACTACCCGTTTCATGATTGTCAGGATGCCTTGAATGACCAATTTTTTGGTCGTTGAGGAACAGCTTGCACCACGCTGATGAGGGCCAACAGCCCGAAACGCGTCCGTGGTTAGCTTTTCTTGATTAATCAAGAATGGGTATTTGGCCAATTCTGAAAAAAATTAAAAATCAACGAGAATAGTTGATATTTATTCCGATAGATGGCGCAAGCCATCAGCAACTTTCAGTTGCACGATAAGGAAATGCCTTTTTTTAATAACTAATAGTATTTCTATAATTTTTAACCACATTTACTTTAGAATTTAAAATTCCCAATCTTAATGGTTAATTTAAGTAAGCCCTTAGAAATGAAGCTTAAGGATGTTTCAAAATCTTTATAAAAAATCGAAAAGAATTAACCTAGTTTTCATTGTTTGAGGTAATTGGTGAACCAGTGAATCTAAAAAAGAAGGAATTACCTGCAAAAACTTGGAATTGCGTCATTCTGAAGACCCGTGTATTAGAAAACTGTGATGGCAGAAAAGGAACATAATGTGTGAATATGTGATTATAAGATTGTCCCTAAAGTTCGTGTTTTTCTTAAAAAGTTGCTTTTTCTTATAACTTGGCGAATAATATTATTACGACGTATACATAATACAATTATATTTATTAATTAAAAGACATCTCCTTATCGTGCAACTGAAAGTTGCTGATGACTTGCATCATTTATCGGAATAAATATCAACTATTCTCGTTGATTTTTAATTATTCCAGAAATGGCCAAATACAGTGGACCCTCGGTTTGCGAGCATAATCCGTTCCAGAGCCCTGCTCGTACTCCAAAACGCTCGTAGTGCGAAACTAATTTCTTATTTTTAATAATTGAAACTCGGGCAATTCTTCTTGCTACGAACAATTGCACAGTTTCCCACATTTTACATATTTCCCGAATCTGATCTGAAGGGAGGGATCCCAGTGAATTTTCATCCATCACGATTACGGGCAACCATCACGAGTTGCTCGTAATGCGAAATTTCACTCGTAATCCGAGGTAAAATTTTTCGAAAATTTTGCTCGTACTGCGAAAAGCTCGTACTCCAAGGTGCTCGTAAACCGAGGGTACACTGTACCCATTCTTGATTAATCAAGAAAAGCTAACCACGGACATGTTTCGGGCTGTTGGCCCTCATCAGCGTGGTGCAAGCTGTACCTCAACGACCAAAAAACTGGTCATTCAGGCATCCTGAAAAATCATAAAACGGGTAGTTAAGGCCAGACTTGCGTGAGAACGCTACACAATGTGATAAAATAGTACAAATGTGATATTGTACTGGGATAAGGTGCATGAATTAAGAAAAAGGCATCTCCTTATCATGCAACTGAAAGTTGCTGATGGCTTGCGCCATCTTATATTTATAAAACGACATTTTGAAATTATCCCGCATGTGTTTCTTTTCAACGATAAATCCAAATTTATTTAAGGAGAAATAACGATTATTTCTAACCTTAGGGATGAAGTATGAAAGGATGAATTGTGAAGAGTAATGATAAACGGAAAAATAAAGTGTCCAGGGATGGGAATCGAACCCACAGTGTTCCGCTTACCGGGCAGATGCCATGTCTACTAGGTTATTTATATTTATATTACGATGCACTAGCGCGCCATCTGTTGTGAAAATTAGAAACTATTTTAGAAGCGTAAGATTCTTTTTTGAAATTGAACAATTTCTACTGCCCTTACTGCTATGGAAAAATTAATGGGAGGGTTACCACTGATGAGACAGGCCCTCCCATTAATTTTTCCATTGCAGTAAGGGCAGTAGAAATTGTTTAATTTCAAAAAGAATCTTACGCGTCTAAAATAGTTTCGAAATTTTTCATAATACCATTACTTTATACATAATACAAAGATATTATACATAACGGCGAATAATATTGGTATTTCAATTTTTTGCAAGTGTTTACGAACTTTTGGGATAACCTTGTATTAATATTCAATTTTATTCTTCGCTATAAATGTAATATAGGTTAATTTTGTTGTCTTGTTAGGACACCTTCTCAAGTAAATAAACTTTAATTATCTATAGTGAAAATGTATCTGGATCTATGTGAACAAAATTCGAGGGATTTCATCTTTCTCAGAGTTTAATAAACTGAGTAAGGGAGTGAAATATATATCGAAATATTTGAATATACACTCATGAACAAAACTTTAAGGAAGTGGAAAGTCTTTGATATCGCCCGATGTCTGTTTTTGGAAGGAGACAGAGGTTGTTCACACTTGGTTATCTCGTGTGTCTTCAATAAAGGTCACTATAATATCTTTAATTGTTATTGTCTGAATCCCGATATACATGATAAAAGGTATAACCTCCTTAGGTTTTGTCTATAAGTGTATCTTTCAGAGTTATTGATTGAATCCCGATATACATGATAAAAGCTACAACTTCCTTAAATTTCCCCCTGAGTGTATTATATATTTTTTCCATATAGATTCAGATATGCTTTGTTTAGTGGTCCTATCTTTGATTATTAGATTACACATTGCAGAATTTTATCTTCGTATTCAAACGGAGCTTTTGCTACAATATATATATATATATTAAATATGGCATATCCTGACCAGGAGCACAAGTGCTTTACAGAAGGCAGAGCGCCATCTGGTGGAACAGAAATCAACTAATCATTGATTTAGCCTGTTCCCTGATATTTGGCCAACCCAATTTCTTGATAAATCAAGAAAAGCCATCCACGAACGCGTTTCGCGCTTTTGGCGCTCGTCAGCGTGGAGTAGGCTGAACCACTGCGACCAAAAAATAATTTTTGGTCCCAATGGCTTCTTGAAAAACCAAGAAATGGGTATTTAAGGCCAAACTTGCGTAAATACGCTTAGCACATGAAAAAACGAAAGAAAAAAATAAAAGATAAAAAGATCAGGTATTGAAATCAATATTAAATATGGCATATCCTGACCAGGAGCACAAGTGCTTTACAGAAGGCAGAGCGCCATCTGGTGGAACAGAAATCAACTAATCATTGATTTAGCCTGTTCCCTGATATTTGGCCAACCCAATTTCTTGATAAATCAAGAAAAGCCATCCACGAACGCGTTTCGCGCTTTTGGCGCTCGTCAGCGTGGAGTAGGCTGAACCACTGTGACCAAAAAATAATTTTTGGTCCCAATGGCTTCTTGAAAAACCAAGAAATGGGTATTTAAGGCCAAACTTGCGTAAATACGCTTAGCACATGAAAAAACGAAAGAAAAAAATAAAAGATAAAAAGATCAGGTATTGAAATCAATATTAAATATGGCATATCCTGACCAGGAGCACAAGTGCTTTACAGAAGGCAGAGCGCCATCTGGTGGAACAGAAATCAACTAATCATTGATTTAGCCTGTTCCCTGATATTTGGCCAACCCAATTTCTTGATAATTTTCTTGGTTTTTCAAGAAGCCATTGGGACCAAAAATTATTTTTTGGTCGCAGTGGTTCAGCCTACTCCACGCTGACGAGCGCCAAAAGCGCGAAACGCGTTCGTGGATGGCTTTTCTTGATTTATCAAGAAATTGGGTTGGCCAAATATCAGGGAACAGGCTAAATCAATGATTAGTTGATTTCTGTTCCACCAGATGGCGCTCTGCCTTCTGTAAAGCACTTGTGCTCCTGGTCAGGATATGCCATATTTAATATTGATTTCAATACCTGATCTTTTTATCTTTTATTTTTTTCTTTCGTTTTTTCATGTGCTAAGCGTATTTACGCAAGTTTGGCCTTAAATACCCATTTCTTGGTTTTTCAAGAAGCCATTGGGACCAAAAATTATTTTTTGGTCGCAGTGGTTCAGCCTACTCCACGCTGACGAGCGCCAAAAGCGCGAAACGCGTTCGTGGATGGCTTTTCTTGATTTATCAAGAAATTGGGTTGGCCAAATATCAGGGAACAGGCTAAATCAATGATTAGTTGATTTCTGTTCCACCAGATGGCGCTCTGCCTTCTGTAAAGCACTTGTGCTCCTGGTCAGGATATGCCATATTTAATATTGATTTCAATACCTGATCTTTTTATCTTTTATTTTTTTCTTTCGTTTTTTCATATATATATTTATATAGATGGAAAATTTGCCGGGAGGAAATTAATCCATGGAAGCAATGGTCGCCTCTCCCGTCAAAATTAACGTCAGAATCCGACGCCATCTATTGACCGTCGCCGCAACTAGCGGCATCGGGTCGGTGACAAAGCCGCAACACCAACTTTGGCAAACTGATAAGCGTCCACCTAGAGACCATGGTTTCGGGCTAATGGCCCTCCTCAGTCTAGGGCGGACTTTATTCCATGAGATCCACACGGGATCTAATGGAATCCTCACAATCTACCAAAGAGGTGTTTTGCTGGCAATGTGGCTGGGCCAAATCTATTGGCAAAACATAGATGGAAAATTTGCCGGGAGGAAATTAATCCATGGAAGCAAAGTCCGCCCTAGACTGAGGAGGGCCATTAGCCCGAAACCATGGTCTCTAGGTGGACGCTTATCAGTTTGCCAAAGTTGGTGTTGCGGCTTTGTCACCGACCCGATGCCGCTAGTTGCGGCGACGGTCAATAGATGGCGTCGGATTCTGACGTTAATTTTGACGGGAGAGGCGACCATTGCTTCCATATATATATATGTAGGCATATTATGCATTTACAGTAAAAACAGTTACTCTTTCTTTTATTGCCCACCATGCCTATCTTGACATACACTCATGGGCAAAACTTAAGGTAGTGTAAAGTCTTTGTCGCCGGTTGTCTGTTTTTTTTTTTTTTTTTTTTTTAAGGAGACAGAGTCAATTTAGTTCACACTTGGTTATCTCGTTTGTATTCAATAAAGGTCACTGTAATATCTTTCATAGTTATTGTCGGAATCCCGATATACATGCTAAAATGCACAACTTCCTTTAGTTTTGTCCATGAGTGTATCTTTCAGAGTTATTGTCTGAATCCCGATATACATGCTAAAAAGTACAACTTCCTTAAGTTTTGTCCATGAGTGTATCTTTCAGAGTTATTGTCTCAATCCCGATATACATGCTAAAAGGTACAACTTTCTTAATTTTTGTCCATGAGTGTATCCTTCAGAGTTATTGTCTGAATCCCGATATACATTCTAAAAGGTACAACTTCCTTAAGTTTTGTCCATGAGTGTATCTTTCAGAGTTATTGTCTGAATCCCGATATGCACGCTAAAAGGTACAACTTCCTTAAGTTTTGTCCATGAGTGTATGTCAAGATAATCATAGTGGGTATTAAATGTGTCTGTTCTCACTGCAAATACATAATATACCTACATATGATGAAAGCATATCAACATTTGCACTTACAAGTGTGAAAGAGCTCCGTTTGAAAATAAAAATAAAATTTCCATGAGTATACTTGGGATAGGATAATATTTTTCTTAGTAAATTATATACAGTATTTATAGAAGAATATCACTTTTTGAAGCAAGAAGTTGAATATTCTTTGAGTGTGAAAGCTTGTAAAAAATAGGAACTTACCCTCTATTATTAATTTGTTTATTTTTTGCTTTGTCGTCTGTTTTGCACAAGTTGAATCTGGTTAGAACGATGTATGTAAATTAGATGATTCTTTTGTTGCCTTAAATACGAGGTAATTAACTCGTTTCTCTCTATATATCTAAAAATGTTTAAAGTTTAATTTTATAAATCTGAGAGTTGACTTCAAAAAACGATCCAACACTTTTAAAAACCAATCAAAATCAATTTAAAATGTCCACTCGCAAGTGTCCCGTTTAAGTGGCTATTAGATAAAGGCAAGCTACCGCCATCGTCGGTAATCCATTCTAAAGAGGCAATCAAATCTTCATGAAATGACAATATCTAGAAGAACTTGGATTAAGAAAGAAGTCCCAGTTAATTAGTAAAAAAGTTCTCTAAAATTGGACTCCCTATCCCCGGGGACTAAACAAAAATAAATAATTCATTTTGTAAATCTGCATAAGTAGCGCTTTCATTAGGTCGTCGCAGGCCTT